>VXBL01007963.1:264010-337476 GCA_013400195.1 Aramus guarauna | reverse complement strand
TCCTCGTCTGCCCTGCCTGTCCTTCCTAAAGAGCTTGTACCCTTCCATCCCAACACTCCAGTCATAGCAGCCATCCCACCACGTCTCCGTGATGCCAGTGAGGTCACAGCCCTGCAGGCGTGTGTCTCCAGCTCCTCTTGTTTGTCCCCACACTACGTGCATTTGCCTAGAGGCATTTCAGTTGGGCCCCAGTGAAGCTGACTGACTGGTTGGAGTGGCTGGAGTTCCTCTGTGCTGCACTTTAGGTGCTCTGCTGCTGACCTGTGACCCTTCTCCAGGCTCTGCACATCTATTGCTGGTGCTGGTATCAGACTGGTTGGAGTGGGATGGATTGAGGTTCCCCTCCCCTGGCAATGCTAGTTTAAAGCTCTCTTCACCGGCTTGCCAAGCCTATGACCAAAGATGCTCTTCCACTTCTCTGACAGACAGACCCCATTGGCCCCCAGTAGACCAGGTTTCTCAAAGCAAGTCCCATGGTCTAAGTAGCTGCACCCCTGACTGTGGCACCAGCCTTGTGACCATTTGTTGACTCGCCAGATTTGATGGGCCCTTTCCTACCCCTCCCCTTTGACCGGGAGAACTGATGGAAAACCCACCTGTGCTCCAGAGTCCCTCACTGCCGTGCCCAGGGCTCTGTAGTTTTCACCAGGAGCAGCAACTAGAGTTCAACTAGATAGCTCAGACAAATAAGCTGCTCAGTTCTGATTTCTTTTAATCAATTCTATTCAAAATAATTTACCTTATAAGCTGCCAAGTGCAGAGCTGTAAATCCATTCCTTGTTAATCTGGAAGGGCGCAGTCCTTTTAGCATAAGAGTTCTAATATGTGATTTGTTACCTTTAGGATGAAAATTAAAAAAACTGTCAGTTACAGAAAAGAACATGCAGATGAAGTAAGAAACTTCTGTGTGAGCTTAAAAGCAAAGAGAAATAGGTAGCTCATCTGCTGACCTGAGGCAAGCCATAAAATATATCTTGTGAAACTTCCAAATGGAATTAGGCACCACCTCCTTATCCACTGGGACGGTTGCAGAAATGGCCTTGTACTGGCTTACTGTTTGTTCACACTTTAATAAGGGTTTGTTAAGGACAGTTGAACTTCTAAAGAAACAAACTCCTCCTTTAACATCCAGACCAACGTGTGAAGAACATAAACTAGCAGATGTTTCCAGAAGCTCTGGTTTCTCAGACACTTAACTCCTTTGTCCTTTCAGAACGGAAGCACTGCTCTCCCTCTCTACACACATCGTTACAGGACAGCAGTTCTGAGGGATGTCAATGAATGTCAGCACGGGCAAGCAGCTTTGCTGTTACCTTCCCCACGCACAGTGATGATCTCAAAAAATGTATCTGCCTTCTGAATGCTTATGACAGTAATCAAGGACAATCTTGGATCTAATAGCTTCTCTGCCTCCTTCAAGTGTTCACATACTGTACCTAATTAATTAACAGTGTATGTTTTCTTAAAAACTTCTTCTCTGCAATCCTGTCAATTGCTCTAATGTTACCAGGTACTGATGTCATCTTTGGATGTGATTTTGCACTCTGAAATTCACAGAAAAGATCCACTCAGTTTTCAGTGGTGCAGGATCAGGTCCTCCTTCATGATAGCATCTAAGTAAGATTGAGCACATCGTTTGTGCATGTTATTAGTAAGTACTTTGCAGAGCTGAAGCCTTAGGGTAAAATTCGCTTTGCCTCTCTCAGCCAATTTCTGCTGAAAATTGTGTAACAAGTGCAAAGTGTGTGCATTAACTAATGACTCATCATGTGGATATCAGAGCAGCAATGTGGATCAGACTGGAAAATTCCACCATTATTTATGAACACCCAGAAGACATCTTGCCCTCTTTTCTTGCATACTCTGATTTGCTCTCTACAAAAATCCTAGCAGCTGATATTTTTCAATGAAGAATTTGAGTTATTCTTCTTTTAACCATCATGAAATAAAATACAGGTATTTTCATTATACTAGAAAAACAGATGTTGTATGCATGGCAAAGTATTGCTAAAACTAGCTCCCCAGCCTGAAGCCCGTGCCACGTACAGAAATGTAGAGCAATACTATAAGATGAGTATGGGGTGATTAATTAATACATATTGCAAGTAATTCTGAATGAGTTGAACACCTGTAGTAAAACATCCTACATTATTAACCAAAACTTTTCTTGGACTGAAGAATCGGCTACAATGGGGTTCAGTCTAGCTTGATCCAACCCCCTTGGCAACAGGGTTTAGAGTAATGCTTATAGACGCTTGTCCAACTGCCAACAAGGACAACACAGAAAGAAATTCACTGAAAATGTATTCTTCCTGACAGATATTAGACAGAACAAATCAGTAATCATGTGAATAAAATGTTTAAAGAACATCATATTTCAAATACATACCCCCACATATGCAGCATAAATGAAGCAGAGAGAGCCCATTTTCTGTGCGGTAATTTAAATTGACTTTGCAGAAAGCTTCATCAGAGCTGAAAAAAGAGATTTTACAGATGATTACTGTTTTCATACTGTAGCACAGTTTCTTTCATTTGGAAAAAATTTAAAAAAGAAATCTCAACATAATTTTTTGAGACACAGGGCTAAATTTATACCAGTTTACACTCTGTAAATCTAGAAATACTTCACTGATATCAAGGGAGTAGTCCAGATGTATTGTTTTCTGAACAATCCTGCTATTCAGTCATGGTATATACATTCTAAATTCAACTAAATTAGACAAAAAATGAGGAAAGTCTCTTTAGAAATATAAATAATCAATATAAATCCAGTTTCTTTATTGATGCAATAATAACTAAGAAGTATTTTAAAAATCTGTGCATTTGTTCTAAAACGACGAGCAGGACATGCACAGAATGAGAGGCAAACAAGGTAAGTAAAAAGAACAACCAGAAAGGCTTTTTAGAAAGTAAGCTTATGTTGCCCAGATGAGATCATAGAAACACTATATGGGGGTCAATACACGGAAACTTTTATACGGAAGGAAGGTAACCAAAACTCAGACAAAATTTGGCAGTGATTGAAGGAAAAATGTTTCTAAGGCACGTTGAGGAATGAAGTAGTCTTTGCAGCGGTGACATGTCTGGCTGCGGATTTGCGGTTCAAATGGCCCACGAAGTCGGAGCTGACCCGCGAGCGTCTGAGATCTGAGAGGAGAGCGAGGCGGGGGCAAAGCCGCGCCGGGCCGGGGCTCTCACCTCGCCCACAACACCCGTTACGGACCGTCACTTTACGGCATCGGACGGACCACGGACCCTGCAACACTCAGCAGACTGGTGTGATTTTGTAGCGCTGTTTTTCTGCTTTGGCTTATTGCACTGGAATGTGATATATTAACAGAGAATTTTATAATAACTTATAGATCATCATTTGCACTTCCCATTAACTTGTAGTCAAGTATTTCTGGTTTTGATATAAACAATTAAAATAGCATAGTTTGTACTCACATCCTACTAAGGAAAGGCACGTTTGCACTTAAAATTCTCAGACGACTAAATGTCGCTTACATATTGTGACACAGAAAAAATGAAGCTCAATTTAAGGTTTCATTTTCTTCCACATTTTTGGCACAGTGTTACATTTTTATATAGCTTAATGATTTCATAGTGCTTTCTAGGCCACACAAGGATGAAATGAAGTAATTATTATTAATACATTTCTAGGACCCATAAATAGGACCCATACCAAGTCTGACTCACTAAAAAAGCCATTCAGCATTTGTATTTGATGCTCGCTTCTTTTTATAGAAAAAAAAAAACATACATAAAAATGTTGCAACCTATGTAATTTTATAATTAATTAATTTCCATTCTCCTTTTCCTGTCACACAACACCGCTCAAAGCTCAAAAATAAAGTACTTCACAAAATAAAGCTAGAAAAGCTGGCGGTATAGGGGATGGATAGTAACCTAAAGATGCTTCTCATTTTACAAAGAAACATGAACGGCATCTTCATACAAGATTGTGGACAATGCGACAGGACATCTTTAGTTCAAGCAGTTAATGCCCTATGAACAACTACATTGTCAGAGCGCGGTAACCTCCCCACAGCTAGAGCTACACCTACGGCCGGCTGAAGTCCTGGCTAAACGTGATTTGTAGATTTACTTGAAAAACTCCTGCATGCCTCCAGTGTCAGGTTTATTTTTTACACAGTGAAGAGAGCCTCTGAAATGTGTGGAGGAAAATGATCGCTCCGTTCTCCTTTACAGACTGTGAAATGATTGCCATACGTGAACACTTCAGCTTTTGTTGTCGAGTCTCACGGTTTTCCCTCAGCGCAGATTGACTTGTTGCTGCTCTGCCAAACGTTCTCAGTAATTACATTTGTTGAAAGTTAAATACACATAGCAATTAATATTTTTGTGGAGAACAATGATTTCAGTCTGTCAGTAGGAGTTTGGGTGTTTTTCCGTTCAGCATCAGTATACCAACGATTGCTTAGATTTGTGTATCTATAAATCCATCCTGAGTGAGCAGCACTGTTAAACATATTTAACACAGTTTCAATTAAAAATAAGGTTTTAATGCTTCTCTCTCCTTTCAAAAGAGAAACCTATGTGAAGCTCCCCTTAGTGAGATGACCTTTGTTAATCAAGGTGACACTTAGGCCTTTTCCTTCAATATATATTTCAATAATTTATTCTTTTAAATGTTTTTAAATAGAATTTAAAATGCAGACATAGCCAGAGACCGTTGGTTCTCTTAGTCGTGCATCCTAAAGGAAATCCTGCCTGTTCAGTGTGCGTTATCATTCTAAACCAGGAATAAAACCTGTGCTTTCATATTCTTTTTTATGAAGTGTGACAAAATTAATTTGGAAATGCTAAACCACTGCGTTTTTCTGGGGTTTATTTTGAAAGAAACCGTTTTAACTTCCAGAAAGTTACCTTTCCAGTTTAGTGGAGTGTTTTGAGAGCTATTACAGTGCGGAGTGCCAGAGTATAGCCCATGGAAGCTGTAGTCTGGGCTCTGAGCATGTTCTTTAGAGGTCAGGCTCCAGGACGGGATCTCTCCGTGCTGCAGCATCCAGTGCCGCGGCCCCTGCGGCCACGGAGGCAGTGGGCAGACGGGACTGTGCCTCCACGAATGCCCGTCCATGGAAGAAAACGGTGGTGTGAGTTACAGGCATACAAGGTATTGTGCTGGTAAGCAAATAATTTCTTGATTCTAACTCAAATGAAAGGAAACTGTAATTAAATATTAAATACATAAAAATTAAATATTGTCCTTCTGAGAAATTTTGACTTTTTTTTTCTCATGAAAACTAGGTTTTTGGAAAAAACTTCTTCTGTCAGAGAGACCACTCTGATGGAAGCTCCTGACTGCCTGCTGTCATCACCGAGTGTTTTAGAATGTTCAGGAACAGCGTGTCATTGGAAAAGGTTATGGGCCTGATAAAAACAGAACATACTATTTATTGATAAATGCAAAAAATGGACTTATTCTGCCACAACTGTGTGCCTCAGTAGATGAATTCTTACATCAGTCTAGATTTTCATACATGTTCCTTGTATCACATGTTAAGGAAGCTCATTTCTTTATGTCCTAACCGTAAACTGCTTCTGTATGGAGTGGTTTTTTCACACATTATAGTCAGGTTTACCTTGGTTTGGTGACAGCCCTACATCTGCCACTTCCACTTTTCTAATGTGGAAAACGTTTTGCTCAGTAAGAATAAAATCTCATTCTACAAATGTGTTTTATCTTCGTGCAATTCTTCTCTGACACACTGTGATTAATGACAGTGATACCAGGCCCATCTATTCTTCAGGTTTTCCTTTAGGGGCAGCTGAGGGAAAAATAAACTCTGTGTTCTGGGAAACGGGTCCTCTCAGTTAACCTGTCTTTGCTGCGCCGTGCCGGGCACGCACGGAGGTGCAACCCAACACAGGGATGCACTGCCGTGACGGCGTGGGGGAGTGGATCTCTTTGGTTGAGGGATGAATTCTGCAAGTCTCAGAATCAGAGAATATTATCGTGCTGTACAGTCGTGTCTTCTGCTTCAATTTTTATCTTTAGAATTACATTAAAAATTCATATTCCTAGCCCTTAATGTGTGGTTAAGAATCCAGGTTTTACCATTTTAGCTGTATACTTAGATTTTCCTCTTCTCCCAGTTTGAATAATAATAATAAAAAGTTGCAGTTTGTTTTCTTAATGATATTAAATTTTAATATATTTTGAGTTCTTATAAACTAGTGAAATTTTAATGTTTTTGTGGGAAAATATTGCAAGGAAAATTTTATGTATTAAAAGCCGTGATTGAAAGGCCTATGTTGAAAATGACAACTAGCTCAAACGACCTCACTCAGGGCCCAGTTTTGCCTAGGTGTCCTCCCAATTCCTTGCTGAAGACATAATGGCAGCTTGAGGGAAATGAAATTCTGACTTTTTATTTTTAGGGTGGTGTTTTTAGGAAACCATTGCACTAACAGCTCCGAGATATAGGAACAGAATAGGGGCAGCTTTTATCCACAAAGTGACAGGTGCCGCGCTACTTATAAATTTACTCCTCACTATTGCAGCTGTTGGGTTTTTTTCATGGCACTGGACAATTTACCCCCTGACCTGTACATGCGTTCCCTCTGCGTAAAGTGGGGATGCTGACAGCTCTATCCTCTGCTAGGCTTTGTCACTGTTGTCCTATTTATGTCCCAAATCCTCCAGAGCAGGGACTTTAACAGCTACTTATTTCATTTCCATCAGGCAAATTACTTTCTTTGCCTTGCCTTCCAACAGCCATCTGGTTTCTCAGTCCTGAATTTTTTGAATAAATGGATTTGTCTTAACAATGGGAAAAACCCTATTAATTCCTCTGCTACTTCAGAGACGAGAAGTCTTCCAAAAATAATCACTGCTGCTGTAGAAAAGTTTTTCATATAGTCAAGACTGACTTTTTACACAGGTCATATTTGGATTTTAGACACTCACAAAACCCGACTGATTTCATTACCCAGGGCTGAAGGCAGCTTTCGGAAATGAAATCACTGGCTGATTCCTCAAGTCTGACTTAAAAAAAAAAAAAAAAAAAAAAAAAAAAAAGCCTTTCCAGTGCAATGTAACCAGCATAATTAATTCCCACTCCTTCCATGGAAAAGAGCACTGCTCTTTATCTAAGAAGAAGAGTTTGGCTGACACCTTATCGAGACTTACATGGGGCAGTAAGATAGACCGATAAGCGGAACTGCCAAAACTCTGCCACTCTTGAAGTTAATTTTGTCTTTGTTCTTATGCCTAATGCAGGAATTAACCACTTTCACCATGTACTCAGTTGTCTTGCTTATAAAGAGTACTTCGGCTGCAATATGCTAAGATAATTAGTTTTACTAATTTACTAAACATGCTTAAAATAAGGCAAGAACCGAAGTACCTTACTGGGTCTCAGCCAAAGTGGCCAGCATATTGCAGTGAAAGCCCAATGTCTTCTTCCACTTAACAGGCTCAAACAGTGGTAATTATGCTAGCTGAAAATGAGCACCATGAATAATTTATATGACCAGTTTGGCTTTTTCGAGCTTATGATTTATTTCTGATTAGAATCCCCTGATTAGAATTTTTTCAAGTGGTTCTGATGTCTGAAATTATTTACCTGATCATTTTCTTAATTTATTCACAGTCAATGAGCTGGGTGCTTTCTGGATTTGAGCTTTCAGATAATGAACATGCAAGTGTGTTACTTGGTTGGATGAACTTGGTTGTTAGCACATGCTGTCCTGAGAAAGCGATTACAATCATGAATTTGAAATCCGCTTTCAGAAGGTAATCTGCTTTTATGTTAATTTAAAATCTGTTACTTAGCAATACTCCTGTCCAAAGAAACACATTAGCAAAACTGAGAAGTACACATCAAAATTAGGCATCCCATTAAAGCTAATTAAAGTACATAGGTGTTTGTTGTAAAATATTGGCATTAGTAACTAACAGCCACTAATTTTGGTAGTATGCCGTGGGACTCTGGTCCAGAACTGTAATGACATGTTCCCAAAAATAGACATTAAAGAACATACATTCCATATGTGAGAAACTACTTCTATGAGAAAACACCTGAAACTGAAAATACTGTTTAACAGCAAATTCTCATTTAAAAGAAATTAATAAGCAAGTTTCCAGAATATTTTACCTAAAAACATGCTTCAGTTCTGTCAGCTCCTTTTCTTTGATTTGCAGGTCATCTTCTAATCGTTCTATGATTATAGCATACGATTCACTCACTTTCTTCTTCCATTCATCTAACAACAAAAAAACCCTGATTCATAAAACACTTCAAAAAATATAAAAACCAGGAACTGAAATCATAACGTCACAGTAACCAAAGCACTTGATTTTTAAACATCCAATTGTACACGGTTTCATATTATTAAAGTATTATTAAAGACATACTATTAAAGTATGACAGTTTAAAATATTACAGCTAGTAAACTGTTCTTGCTGCAACCTATATAGACACATATATACCGATTTCATAGACAACTAATACATATGAATCCTTATCAGAAATATTTTTAACTTGAACAAGAGAAAACTTAAACCTTAGGTTGCATTAGTTAGCTCTTATTTCTTAAATCTTAGCATAGACACACAGCAAAAAGGTTGGAAGTTTAAAGGTTTTTCTAATGAAGTATGAGTTAAATCAACATAATAAGCTAAGTTATTAGATCTCACACAATTACACAAAGAAATTTAGTTTACTAGCTTTTTGTCTTCTTTTACAATCTGTATATGCGATTTGGATTAAGCCATTCTTCTTGTAAACCAAGAACAATACAATACCTTATCCTTGAACTCAAAAATAAAATAGCAATGAGTTATTTCCTGAAATATCATTTGCTTCTTGCAGGTGGATGTATGGTATATTGCATTTAAAAAAGCAACATTAATTACCAGTGCAAGTTTGGGTTGGTCTAGATTTATAATTTCCCATTTATCCAATATATCTTCTTTGTTTCAGCAAAGTTCTTGCAGTAATATGATTCCTTGTTCAAGAGCAGTGACAGTCCTACTGAAAAATACTTTTGATAGTCTCTGGCTAAAAATAAACTCTGTGCCAAATGGAATGTCATGCAACAATGACACGGAGCAAAACAGTCTGTGCTGTCAACTGGAAAAAAATAATAAAGGTACCTAATCAGCTTGCTTAAAAATCTACTGTCTATTTCAACAGGAACATTTGCTTTCATCTGTTGAATATCTAAAACTGGTGGGAAGTAGGTAGTTTGGCAGCTTGCTACCAATTTTGTAGAGAAAAAGGATTTGAAGAAGCTGAATCCCAAGTGCACTTTGAGGATCCCCAAGGAGTGCTGCGTGTCCCCAGTTTGGAGAGGCCAGAGATGATCTCAACTTGTATCATTAAAATGCATCCTGACATAGGGGATGGCTTTGGAACATCTGGGTATTTTATGTAGGAAGTGCAAACATCGTCACATCAGAGAGTACTGACTCTATGAAGTTTGGTAATATTTGCACACGTTGTTATGCCAAGGAAGTCCCACAGAACTAGACTAGGAAACGAGCTGCCTGTCAGGACCTCGGGTTGTTTACTTCGTGTCCTTCTGCGGGCACATACGGAACCACCACAGAGATTCCCCCTCCATGCACCATCAGGCAGCAGCAGCTCAGCTGGTTAAACCGGCCGTCAGACGGCTGATGAAGGACGTGAGCTGGAGGAAGCGGGGCTGGTCCCCACTTACGGACTGACAAAGAAGGGAGGAGACTCTTGAGGCCGTTTTGCTGAGGCTCCTGCCCCACGTAGAACTTCCCCAGAAATCAATGAGGACACAGTCAAGCTGCTTGGTTCGTATTCCAAGCAGAACATGTAGAAGACAGCTGAGGATCTACATAGATACGTAACAAAACCCTGTGCTCAATCTATTTGCCTGTTTACTAGTATTTTATCTTGGACCTAGTGTCACAGTAGTGTAGTAAAACCCCCATGATCTGCCTGGCTGGAAGGGTGAACTGAGCAAACTGGGCACTGTGCGTGCACATACCTTCAAACAAACCATGACAAAATTAATCGAGCCTGTGTGCACAGATGCATTCCCATAAGAGTCCATGCTTAAAAACTGTGAAAGATTGGTTAACAGCAAAATAACATTGCTCTTCACTCACACAAACTGAATCTCCTCAGTAATCTGGTTAGCACAGATCTGCTCATTCATTGTCTACCCTTTTCATATCCATTTCCCTGCATTTTCTACCAAATGGAACTACTTTATAATTTTGTCCCAGCCAACTATGGGATTCATGCTGGGCTGTATGTGTCTCTTTTCCTCCTTTTATTGTTTTTTGTTTGTTTTTTTAAGCTTATTTGGTATACATATACCTATTTGTTTATAAATATATGCACATATATATTTATATGTTTAAAGTGTGTTGATTGACCTTGGCAGCTGTTCCATTTATAAGTTCTTAGTTTTCTCAGTTAAGAATTTCAGGCAAGAGGATATGTAAATATAATATACACGTATAAAATCTTCACCATGCTGCATCCCATTGTAAACCAACTTGCACTCCTATGATAGTTCCTGACACAGCACAAGCTCATCCATTTATTTGCACTGATTTACACATAAAACCAAGGTTGTATTTCAGAAGACTTTGAACTGCTTTGACAACATGCCCTGTGATATTCAACTAAATATTTGCAAAAAGGCACCAGCCTGGCAACTGATCCTCCACATCCAGTTGCCAAGCAACCGGAGGAGCTGGAAATGCAGCACCAGGCGGGTTTCTCCTCTCCCACTGCTTTTATGAGCTCAGTGCTGCTTGCTTTTCTTCGAATGTCTAGAATGCAGCTGTGGCTGTGCAGCCACAGACAAGGGCTTGGCCACCTCTCCCTCCCGCCAGAGGCTGGGGTAGACAGGCCTGCCGGGACACGTCCGCCTCAGCAGCCTGGGCTGCCTCAGGAGCTCGGTCGTGGCCGCAGCGTGACGTGGTAGAGCAGTGGAGCTTTCTGCACATTTGCTGACCCATTCACACAGGAGAGTGTTAATCGTACTAGGATTTTTACCTTTGATTGTCAGATAAGAGCAATCACCTTTTTCTTCATAGCCCGTGCTTTTAGGAGCTGCTCTGAAAGAAGGGCCCGGCTCTGACACAGGGTGTCTCGGTGGCTGTCACAACCGCCACGGCAGCGCAGTGTTTGTGCAAGCATTTGCACTCCCGCAGCATTTACACAGCCTCTGCTGCAGACATTGCTGAACTCAGTTCTATCCATCCTCAGGAATCTGAGGCTCGGCCTTCTCCTCCGTTCCACCACGCGCCTGCGTGCAGCACTGCATTATGCTCTGCTCCACACCGCCTGCGCCGGCTGCATGGCGCAGAGCCGCAAGGGAGCTGCGTGGGGGCCCGTCAGCTGGAAGGAGCCAGCCCTGGGGAGCGCTGTGTCGGCCCTCGCACCACCCAGCCTCCAGCCAGCTCCCCTCACCGCGTGGCAGCCCTCAGCGTTACCTCGCCTCCGGGGACGAGGGCCACACCGGGAGCACAGTGCGGTGCCATTGCCTGCCCTCAGCAAACAGCACTTCAGTTTTCACTGGAGTGATAATAAAACCAGTAATAATATTGTCCTTCTATGTAAGAGACTTGAGATTTATGAAAGAAACCCTTACGATCCAGGCTGTAAAAATGTAACCTCTCCCCTCTGGGCCCCTAAACATACCAGGATGGACCTTGTGGCTTGATTTCCACATGCCGCTCTGTCCTCAGTGGGCTTATCCCTGCGGAGCCGCCAAGGCTGATGGCCACGCTGCCCGCTCAGCCTGGGCCAGCTGGAGGGAGAGCCGGGGTAGCGTGGGGTCGCCGATGGTACCCCGACCATGGTGGGGGACTCGCCATGGCGGTGACTTAGCTGCTCCATACACATTTGGACTTCAGAAGGGCTTGGCTTCAACGTGCTGTCACTTAGGGGCTTGGATGTGCAGCACATCCAAACTGGAAGTTTGTTGGTTTAGGTAAAAATCATGGGATAGTCTGAAACAGGCCTGTGGTAGCTCCTCGGCCCAGGGAGCCCTCCTTTTCTCTCTGGTTTGGTGCTGCAGCTCCCGCTGTCTCTGGGGGAAATCCCAGGGTGGTTGTCAGCACCCAGCGAGGGGCTGTGCCAGTCCCATGTGCCACGGGCAGCACCAGCCCCACATGTCACGGGCAGCGCCAGCCCCACATGCCACGGGCAGCGCCAGGCCCACACACCATGGGCAGCGCCAGCCCCATGTGCCATGGGCAGCACCTCTCTCCCGCTCCCTCAGCTGATGTGGCACTGCCTGCAGGGAGGAAAGGAGGGAAATGACTTTCAACAGCTAAAGGAGAAGTGAGGCGAGGTGAGGTGAAGCGAGGAGCATAAAGGTGAGGTGAAGAGTGTCGAGGTGAGGCGTGCAGAGGCCAGGCACAGGAGCACTGAGGCAAAGTTCTGTAAGCTGAGGAGAGGCACCGCGAGCAGAGGCGAGGCACAGAGCAGCCAGGCGAGATACGTGGGGGATGGTACGAGGCAAGCCACAGAGCAGCGGGGTGAGGAGCGGTGAGACAATGTGAGGTGAGGGGAGGTCTGGTGAGACACAGCAAGGCGAGAAGAGCTGCGTTGAAATGGCATGATGCAAGGTGCAGCGCAATGAGGCACGGTGACAGGAGGAGAGGTGCTGAGCAGCAAGGGGGGCACGGTGACGGGAGGAGAGCTGTGGCACCCTGAGGTGGGGCATGGTGACGGGAGGAGAGCTCCTGCACTGTGGCTGTGACCAGAGGTGGGATCCAGCAGCTCCAAGGGCAGTTATTAGCTGTGTGGAAAATTGCTTGAAGACACGGGACGCTGTGGCAGAGGTGAGGTGGGGGGTCATGACTCACAGCGGGGAGTGAAATGCCAGGGAAAAAATTCTGGAGTTGACAAAACAGGTTTTGGCACTCCTTGTGGCCTGAGGAACAAGGCTTTGCTTCCATCCAGACCAAGCAAACAGGACCGGGACAGACTCCAAAGCCCAAGAAATGTTCTGTTCACTTCTGCACGGGAAATGCATTTTAATACAACAGCTTTATAAAGTAAGAGCATTAAATTTTTGTGACAAGATAGAGATAAAATTATTCACTTTAAAAGAAGTAAATGCCTTGCGTATTTTTTATATTCTAGTACCATCTACTTTATGGAAATACATCAAAAAGAAGTCATCAGTTTCTACACCATATTCTATTCCCTTTTTGCGAACGTTTGTGTGGGTGAAGATGAATCCGTATGGACACTCCGGGAGGAGCACTGGGAAGCGCAGCACAGGAGGATAACCCGCTCAGTCGGCCAAGTCAATGCAGCAGCTTCGTTCACCATGAAAACTCCTTTCAGGCGAATTCTTGAAACATTCACACCATAGGGTATGTGAAGCTGTTGCAGAATAATGGAAACTAAGGGGGGGAGGGGAAGACAAAAATTAATAATTATTGCAGAGCCTGTTTGCACATGATTTGCAAACAGAGAAGAGAGAGATACAAGTAGCACTAAAATGTCAAAAGCAACGTTTTTCAGTGAGTAAAGACTTCAGATCTAATGTTTACAGAACACTGAGCTGTACAAATTTATTTGATTAATTTTTTAGAAATTTTTATTGCAGTTTTATGTTTGGAATGTGCAGCTGTCATGTCCAATCTTACAAAAGAAACGTGAACAATTCTTTTCCCATTTCTGGTTTTAAATGTCCTTCACCAGGAGCCTTTAATCGTAATGTATCTGTATCTATCATTTGCTTTGAGAGTCTGTAAGTTGCTCCTATACATTTCAATATCATTCTGGTGACATTCAAATATGTCACAGGATGTTAAAAGAAAATGCATTTTTATGAAAATAAAGTACAAGGAACTCTGTAGCCCATATATTGAAATGTGTTTACAATGGCTTCTCTGTGGCAGTGGATTAAAAGAAATGTGCTGAAGAACAGTACTGCTATTTTTGTTCTCACAATACTACAGTGGCATTTGCACAGGGATTAATCTTCCACATGTGCAGAGGAGAAAATGAAGCTGTTGCATCAGAGATTTAGGAATGAGAGGAGGCTGGAGCTGCTGAGCTCTGGTACAGACAAACTCCCCATCCAAGTCAAGAACATTTCTACGCAGATCCCAATGATTGTTGGAGCTTACTCACTCTCATCAGCTCCCCAAATCCTTCTGGCACAGATACCTTTCAGCTGCTCATTTTTATTTCAGCCACCTTCCCTTGTGTTCTTTTTTGAGTGCCCAATTTCTCAGATTTCAATTTCCTGCCTAAAAGGTTACTGAAATAATCCTCCTCTCAAATTTTGTAGTGTAATATATACAGTATGGCTAAATCTCTGTTCATTACAGCATGCTCTCAAAGCATTCCAGGAAATCGTTAAGATGATGTTCATTATGAGCCCTATTATTACACTACACAGCAAAACTAATTAAATAAAGAAAGCTGACATGAATAAAATCATTAAAGACTCATCTTGGCTTTATCCGAGACTGTACCAGCCTGAGTTGCATTTCAGGATAGATGGAGCCAGGCAATGATCTAGAGGCCCGTATGGAAACTGCCTCCATCTAGGAAACTGTAAGCCTTAACCAAAAATCACACTCCCGAGTTTCAGCAGATGCCTCCTGTTCTCAGAAAGTCCTTCCTGACTGACATTTTCAGCCTTGCACCCTTCAGTGCTCAGACAGGAGGAAAATCACGGGCCAGGATGCCATGATGGTCTTGTTTTCGGAGTCGGACACCAGAAACCAGCAACCCTGTAATGACTATTATCTTGATGTTAAATTTTGCTGTGTGGCCTTGCACAGGTCTCTCAGTTTCCTTGGGACAAGCTTATTCCAGCTGGTTGCATAAGAAAATTGTTGTCATCTACCTTAACAGCAGATTGGGGAAAAGAAAGATTAGCTAAAGTTGTAAAATGCAATATGAATAAAACATATACACATATTGTATACAACTTAGATTATTGTAGTCAGGAAGTGTCCAGTCTGAAGTCCTTTTGATTTTAATAAGCTCTGATCACACTACAAGATAGCCCTTGTTGTAAGGACTGGAATTTCTTATAGCTAAAACACATGCATACTTCATAAATAGCTGCAATACATGCACTAAAGGATTATCTCAGGCCTAAACACATTATTTTTCAGATGATACATTCAAGGATACATACAAATACCCATCTGTATCTCTCTCTCTCTCCTTCTTTTGACAGAAATGTTGTTGTGTTAACTCGAAAATGGCGTTACATCCACTACAGACTGACTGTTCTCCTTACAACTACGTCTGTGCTCCGCCGCAGCGGCGCTTGCGTTGCGTGCTGGCCGCTGCTCGCCCGCAGGGCTGCGCAGCAAGGTGCAGCAGGGTAGCGAGGGCTCGGCAGGGCGACGGCGCTCGCCGCCGGGGTACTCAATGGGAGCTCTTCAGAGATTCCCATCCCTGCTGGGCTCTAGAAACCTTTGCTCCACCAGCAAGCTGCCAGGGGCAAAATCCTGGCCCCTGCTTACACCAAAAGCAAAACTCCGCATGGCTTCGATCAAACAGGGTATTCATTCCAGGTTTTCAGATTTTATTCTGAAGCTGATACAGGAAAAATCAACAAAACTAGCTACTTGCTGTAGCTTGACAGGGTGGAGCCATTTAAAACTCACAAATGAGCCTGCAGAAAAATAAGTCTCATCTACCTGTCAGCAAAATTCAAAGTGCAACGGCTGTGTATTTTACTTTTTAAATTCCACCAGCCCTTGACAGATGGATGCCTGGATTGCCAATACCATCATCAATATTCAAGCGCTAAAATTCTCTGTGACACAGCCCATTTTCTCTGAATATTTCCATAAACTTTCTAGTCTTGTACTTCACAATGATAATTTTACTGATAGTAAGAAAGACCACAAAGGATTACGGATGCATTAGAAACTTAATGGGCAAACGTGCGCTTCCCGTGGCTCAATGGAAGTTAGTGGAAGCTTATACATAAAAGTGTTTATTCCTAAGTGTGGAGTCCAAAAACGAATTTACAGAATATGTGTGAGTGAACATGCACACACATAACCCTATATGATGTATAAACATATGGGAAAAGAATTAATAGAGCTCTGTATTAAATATGTTTTTTAATGTTTGTCATAAAATATTACATCAAACTTGATTGTAGTTTAAAAATGAAAAATAGTACAAATCCAGATATTTCAATACCTGTGGAATAAATTTGTTAAGCCTGCTGACGTTACCTATGGCTAATATTGACCCAAATCCGCTTTCTAAAATTTGAGACAAAAATATTTAGTGTAAAAGGAAAGTGTGGAATGGCATAAAGACTTAAAGCAGTCTAAATGTTCCTTACCTAATAAATCAAATCTACAATTATTTCATTACAACAGATTTTTTTTCTTTTTTTTAATTAAGTTCTTTGCCTCAAGATCTAAATGTTTTATTTCCTAACAGGGCAATTCATTGACAGGCTGCTAAGAACATGAGACTGGACATTGCAAAAAAAGGTATCTTAGGCCTTTATTCAAAGGTTAAGAGAATATTTCTAGCTCCTCACTGAAGTGTTTAGCCACAAACGTTGCAACTCAGACACATATTTTAAGAGCTAGAAATGAAGCGGCGTCTGACCACACGTTTTACATGTTTAATCACGGGCACCATTTGTTTCAGCAACAGCTTCACAGGGCGTGCACTACAAAGCAGAAGGGAAGATGATGAAAACCCATCGTGTTTTGGGGCATCTTTTGTGCAGCGCCCACGGTACAGCCACGCACTCCGGGGCTGCGCCCACAGGATGCTGTCAGCAAGTCTTTACGGAAGTTTTCTGCATTGAGGTCCCTGCCAGCAGGACTAAGCCCAGCGAAAGTGTGATTGCCCTCGGTGAGACAGACACAGCTGAGCTTTCCGCAGTTATCTGTGAATTGTCTAACCCGGGGTTGTTATGAGTGTTTGCTCCTTGCACACGCTCCCAAAGAGCGCCCACCGGGCCCACGGCCCCCCCACGAGCCTGAGCGCGGGTTCACGGTCAGCCCTGCGGCTGCGGAGGTTAAGGGATTACCAGCGGAGATTACCGCCCTGTCGCGTCCACACCGTCACTCTCCAGCACAGCACGTCAGAAGGAGAGAATTTCTGTGTAACACTTGCTTAGTAACTCGGATCATGCTGACGCAGGCAAGGTTAAGGGACAGCAGGAACAGACAGCACACCCCCGAGCACAACACCTTCTGCAGGGGTGCGAGTAGCTACTTCTTACCTGCCCTGCTGCAGCTGGGCCAGCACGTCTGAGCAGTGCCGGGCAGCACAGGAGCACAGCAGGAAGGGAACCGTGAGTGCAGCACTGAGACGTACCTTTACCTTTCCTTGGGCACCGCTTCCATGACCATAGCAGCTGCTACTTCATCAACTTTACCCCAACAAAAGCTGTATGCTTTTCTTCATTCTTTTTTCCCAGTACTTATGTGTCAGAAGCAAATCCATTTCCTATTTATATCCAGATTGCTTTCAATAATGAAATCAATACATGGTACTTAGGGAATTTAGAATAAATGCAATTGCAACAGTTAAAGTGAATAATCATGTTAAAAGAATGCAACTTCATTTTACTGCTACAAAACATCCAGAACACTTGTCTAGCAGTAAAGCAATCACCAGGGAAGGCTCCCATTGAAGATGCAAAGTCTATGTCAAACATATGTTTTTCCCAAAATGTTTTGTATACTCAACAATAGATGAATAGATTATGCAAATAGGATGATATAAAAACCACAATTTCGTGACTATTTCACTTTGTGACTATGCATGTCTTGCACCTGAGCGTTCTCAGATCTACTGCTGTTTCCAACCTTAAACTGGTATTTTATGATGACTTTTAAAACCTCTATTTGCTCAGAAATTCTCCTTATTCCTTTGAAGTCAACCTCTGCAATTCCCCACCTCCCTGTCTAGCTCCTTTGTATTTTTTCTTGCTCAGAAGAGATCCTCAGGAAAAACACTATGTCTCTTGAAAGGCTTCTTTATCAACGAGGAAGAAACTTGGTGAGGGTTAAGCCAGCCTGGGTAATGTTCAGGAAATATTAACTACTACCTTGTAAATGGCACAAGAATGATGCTATTAGGGAATTCGGTCAGTAGGGAGATAAACACTGTTGTAACGAAACATTAAATAAAACATGAAAACCCACAGATAAATGCAAAAGATGCATTATGTTTGCAGTCAAATTACATTGCTATAATGCACAGCACATTCTTAAAAATAGCATGAAATTGAAAAATTAAAAATGCAGTGATTAGAGAAGCAAAATTAAAAATAAATTATTTGAGGTATCTGCATATAAACATAGTGTGAACAAGCTTTTTTGCAGCCTGTAGCACTGAAGTGTGTACTGATAGTTTACGTAACAAGCTGCTGAAAACGCAGAGGATCACAGAACTGGGTAGGCTTGCACACTCTCCATGCACAGCACCTTTGCAGTGCCACAGCCTAAGACAGAGCATGGGGCCAGAGGGAGCACTGGCGTGACCTTCCATGGCACTCCCTGTATTTGTAAAAAAGGGGGGCGGGGAACAGAGAAAAGTACATTTCAAGTTGTACACATAAAAAAGGCACCTTCCTTTTTGGTCAGGCCAGAACAGAAAGTATAAAAAGCACAGTTGTTTATTTGGAGCTGCATCTTTGGCCCCTAAGCTAGACACAAGAGGACATCTTTTTTTGTACCTCTTTTTTTGTAAAGGGTGGAGAAGGGGAAGAGCGATTAGATATTGCATGTTCTCTGAAGGTGTGCATCGTGGTACTGCTCCTGATAGCTACCCTCTCTGTTTCTGCTCCACTGGTCTGCACGAGGATTAGGCATCACCGCAAGGACACTGACAGTTCAGTTCAGAGAAATACAAAATGTAGGTTTTCATGGGGCACGTATCAGTAAATCTGTGGATAACAAACAGTTGGTAGCTGCCCAGTCAAACTACCAGCTTCCAAAGGACTAACATTAAAAGAACCCTCAAACAATCAGCAGGTCTTGATGCTGGGTTTTGACCCCAATATTATTAGTCACAAAAGAAAGAATTATCTCTTGTGCAAATCTTTTTCCTCTGATGAAAAACAAGAAAGTATAAAAAAATTACAAAATGAAAAAAAAATAGAGAAAATGATTAATGCTTAAGACAGGATGTCTTGGTTTAAAAAATACTTTTAATTAATTTATCTCTACCTATTTGAAACACTACTGTAAAAAGGCAGCATGAAAAGAGAGAAACGTTAAGTTATTGCTATATCATTCCATGTTGCTGGAGCTAATATTCTACTCTGAAAAACTTTTACAGCAGTTTTCAGTCAAACTTCTAATTCATTTGTTCTGTATCATATTCTTACTCACAAAGACTCCACAACCTAATAATATGCACCCCAAGGAAAGACAGCAATTAGCGTTTTCAGAGATCTGAAATATTTCATTACTACTTTCATCAAAAGATTAGTTTATCTGCATTTGCTGCATTATTAATGTTATGCTACAACAAGGTTGTTAATGCAATTTCATTATTTTTACTTCAATGAAATCAGAGAAAAGACCTGTGTACTTTTTTCTTATGATTTTTACAAGCTGGGAAGTAACCAATCATCCACAAATGAAAACAAGAAATTTGTTCAAGTACTGTTCCTTCTACAAATCAGACTTCTCTTTTGGTCTGAGCAGATGGATGTCGTCATAAATTTGCTTCCTAAACTTCAACATGTCTTCTACATCTTTGTAAGTGAGCATTTCTTCAACAGACAAGAGCTTAAAGCCATTCAATTTAAAAGCTGACATGTGCTGCACAGAATTTACCATTTTTAACGACATTCTAACTGATTCACTTAAAGTAGGACAAACAGGAAAAATCCTGGCAGTCCACAACCCCAAACGTGTGTTCTCACTGGAGAAGAGCTGGTCGGAAACCTTTACACCCCAGAGGTCCAAGCATTCTAGTAAGCTGACACCGAAGAACTGAAGTGAATGTGTATCTGACAACAGTCTCACGCTCTTTTTCAAGTCATCTTCTACACTAAACACCATACTTACATATTTTACTTGATCATTAATTTTTATACTTAATGAACTCAGGAAACAATTTGAAGGTATGTCTACTTTCAAATTTATGTACGCTCCACTAATGATGCTGCTCTTCCCTACTGAGACTTCAGGTCCAATTCTAGAGTACTCAATAACAGATCCAGGTCCTACAAAACATCCAGGCTCAAGGATGCTTTGAATGACACTTGCCGATTGACCCAAGGTCTCGGCTTTGTCAGAAAAGCTGCTAAAAGCCACAGACAGTAAGTCAAGCTCAAATTTCAGTTTGCTATCAGATGTAAAATGAAACAAATACTCTTGAGTAGTTCCAATGTGATAGAACTTGGAGTTGTTTAAGACTATAACATGAAGCATAGTTCCTTTCAGAAGGGAGTATAGCTTCTGCCGTACTTCTACTAACCGTGATTCCTCTTTTGTGACGTTTCTTGTATTTTTTGTGTAATCTTGAGTGGCTCCGGGTCCCAGGGCCTGGAGGAAGTCACCATATGCATCTATTTCACAGCAAAGAGCGCCCATCTGCTTATAAAACATCAGTAGTTGTTTTGCAATGCCATGATCCATGTAAAATATACTGTCTGTATACACACACTCCATTTCTGAGTCACTGCAGTCTCCAGAGGAACTTAGCTGAGAACAATTCCCTGTTGCGCATACTGCGCCACACTGGCGCATCGTCTTGATATCAGGCTTGTGCAGGAAATGATGGCAAGACGTGTACTCGAGTCCTCCTTTTCCTGAAAAACTGGATGGATCTAAAACAAACACTCCGTGAGTGGTCCCAACTGTCAAATCTGAAGGGTGAGCTAACGCGGTAAACCCAGGTTTATCAAATGTGACGGTTTCTGTAACGCCAGTGCTGTAGAGTTCTATGTCATCGGAACACGTAACGAGAATTCCTGGTTTCATGTGACTGGGGAAATCAATGTACATGGCAAGCTTCAGTTCCAACATCTGGTAAATGGGATCACCAAAAGGCAAAGCTGTGAAAATCTTTCCCAGGGCACTTGCATTTGGTAAACGTTGACTGTAACCACCTTGAAGGAAAAGACATTTTTAATTATACACAGACATTGTATGGAAGTAAGCAAAAACTAACCTATAGAGCAATTTTAAATATACACAAAGGTATTAAAAAAACCAAAACACAACAAAAAAACAACTTGGTCATATACTAAGTATTCCTCAAAAAATGTAAAAAAATCATCAATTCTTCTTCTTCAAACATTTCTCAAAGCAGGTATGACCTTATAGCCAAAATTCAGCGTGCCTTAAATAGCTTATATTAAAATTGTCACTGATTTCATTACATTTAGTTTGCTTCAGAGGTGGAGCATGGACCACTTGTCTGTAACGAAAGTGAAGCAAGCAAATGAGGCCTGCTTTTCACCTGGAAAAAAGGAGGGCCCTCGCCGGGAATGTCAAGTCAGAGAGAAGTCAAAAAGCAGTGGTTTGGTGAGCTGACTTGTTATTACCTGGTTTCTTTCTCTCTGCAAAACTGATGCCCCTTTTGGAAGTGTTCTGACTACCTGGACAAGAAGGCAAGTATTCAGTCTGCCTGTGGTCATGACCCTAGGTGCCTCCCGAGAGGGACATGTTCCTCCAACGGGGACTTCAGATACTCTGAATTATGCTTCTTTCTCTGCTGTGTGATCAAACAACTTCAGTGCCGAGAAGAAACGCTTCAGCGGCAGTAATATCTCCTAAGTATCAATCTAAATTCAAATGATCAGATCCATTTGGGATTACTTTTCTGAGGGAAATGCGTTTCAGAACCCTCACTCCTCTGCCATCATATTATTTTCAGAAAAATAAAAAAAGGCATATAATTTTAGAGTGTGAAACAGAAAACAGAATTTACCAGAATGAATTAGCAGCACGGTAAAAGAAGTCCATTTGTCACCATACAGATCTTCCAAGCACTGAAGAACGTGAAGTGTGGATCCACCATTTCCTAAAGAAAAAAATATGCTAGTGCCTGCTGAAACCAACAATACCTGCACTGACACGTGAAGCACACGGGGCTCTAGTACTGCAGAAGGGTGATCAGTAAGCATGTCTTAAATGCTGCCTTCTGCTGTAGAAAGTAAGTTGTCACTGATTTTTAAAAAGTCCTTACGACTGCAGAGATGATCTTTTAAACAAACCGAATGTCAGAGGGTGCACAGATACCCATCTGAAATTTCCCTAACCGGTTCTGACAGCACAGTCTTTCTACTGCACCGCAGTTGATAGGATCATGCAAAGAAGATGGTGGACAGTAACTCTGGAAGCCCTGTGCACTCAGAGGGGAGGGCATCTGGAGCAGGCAGCTCTTGGGAAAGGATCGCGTGCTGCCTTCGCGGCCATTCTCCGAAGGGCCCCAGCACCTGCAGCGTTTCCTCCCTCAGCAGGCCATCCCTGACCCTAAAAACTAGCTCCCGGAGGAAACAACTCACACAAAAGTGCACTGATGACATGGAGCAGGTGTTGGAAAGTACCCCTGACATTTACAACAGGGAAATGAGGAAAAACGTTTGGGTATGAGGAAACGGTCTGCGATGTTCTGATGTGCTCCGGTAACTCGCAATGGCGAGGTTTCTGAAAGTTAATCTCTGCCCATTACTCTACGCTGCGGGCAGCCTACCGAGATGACTTTCTTGATGGAAGCGAAGAGGCGTTAAGAATCACGGAAGACACCACGGGCACTCAGACTACTTCTAGGCTCCTGCTGCCTGCTGGGTTCGCTGCGGGCAGCGGGGCGGGAGGAGAGGCCCGGCCGGGCCGCCAGCCCCCCCCGCCCCTGAGCCGCCGCGGAGCCGACACCGGCTCGGCCCCCCGCGGGAGCCGGGGACAGCCGGACGCGGGTGCCCACCGATTTTCGGTCCAGGTGGATCCGCAAAAACATGGTACCGAACGCCCAGCGGCAGCTCCTTTCGGCTCAGCTTCTCCGCCAGCTGCTGTCGGTAGGCCAGCGCCTGCTCCGCGTCGGCGGCCGTCAGCGCCACGACGTCCCAGAACTCGCCGGGCCGGGCGGCCTTCCCTGTCGGCAGAGCGGGCTCCGCGTCAGGCGCGGCGGAACAACCGAGGCCCGGGGCTCCCCCNGCTGGCGCCGAGCTGGGCCGTCGGGCCGGGCCGGGCGGAGAGGAATGGCCGCCTGCCCCGGAGCGGACGGGAGCCGCGGAGGGGGAGCCTCGCCTGGGGCTGCTCTCGGGGCCGGGCCGGCCCGCGGGCGTGCGAGGTGCCCCGCTCCTGGCCGCGGGCGGCGGTGCGCTGCCGTGCCGCGTCCCTGCGGGGCTGGAGGGAGAGCGGGGCGGCTGGAGGAGGGCCTTTTCTGGGCCTTTTCTGCCCTGCCGCCTCGCTCGCTGGCTCTTGGGTATTTTTTTTTTTTTTTTTTTTTTTTTTTTTTTTATTTATACCCCTTATCAAATTTTTGCGNTTTTTTGAAATAGTACCCGTTCACTAAATTCTCGGGTCTCAAGGTGTTGCCAGGGGCGTTTTTCCCAGCAGGAAAACACGGTGCTTCCACCGGCCTTCCCGGGTGGAGCTCTGCGCTGCCTGCGAGCGTGCGCCCTTGCTGCGCTTGGTCTGCTGCGGCCCTTGGGCCGATTAATGTGGGCGAGGATTTTTAAGAAAAGAATTTTCTTTCCCATTCTTTTGAGTTATACAGCTTGTAGAAGATACGTTCTGTGTATGGGCTCAAATTTGGGAAGGCTTTGCTGCCTCAAAAGGCAGGTCCCGTGTCGAGTGCAGAATCGGAAGGGTTGGTTGGGTGTCCCCGGGCTGAGGCCTTTCGCCTGTGTGTTCGTAGGAACGGATCATCGTTTTAAGGATTAGCTTACATCTCCGTGGCAGTCACAGGAGGGAGTAGGATGGGTTAGATGGCTAGTTTGGTCGTGTAATTAGGAACGGAATCCTAATTGCACATGAACTAGTCCACTTAAGTCTTGCTTGTCCACACCCGCCCTGTTTGCATTTGCTGTGGCACCCCCAGCCGTACCTGGAGTGCGCTTGAGAGCACTGAGCTGAGCAGGGTTTGGGTGTGATGAATTGATCCTACGAGGACTAACGGCAGGCTCTTTTATTATGTGTAATTATCTGTTATCTACAGTATTCACACAGCTGAAAGTTTTTCCTGCTGCAGTTCTTTGCCCTGGATATTGTGCTTTTTGATCTGTGGACTTCATCTGTCTTCCTGAATTCAGAGTCTGCTGAGACTACAGATACCAAATACAAACAGATGAAAATGAAAGGAGGGTTTGTCTTGATAAGATCTCATTATACATAAATCTTACAATGAAAAGTAGCTGTAAAAGCCACTATAGGAGCTACTGAAAAAAAGAATTTAGGAAGTTAAAAAAAAGTTACAAAAAATCCAGTTTTTCATTATTGTAAACCGCTGACACAGAAGATTAAAGCAAAAAAAGATGAATACTTCACTGCTGCTATCGGTTTGAGACTTTTCTGTGATGCATGTGGTAACAGCCTTAATCAGAGTACTGTACACCTCAGAGATCTGCTTGATCCTTCCTTATGTTCTCAACTCACTCTAGTAAGGAACACAATCTGTTTTGTTGGAACTATACTTTTGCCCCTTTCTTTTGCATTGGGTTTTCATTGTTGACAACGACTCTGTTGACCTCAATGAGGAAAAGTTCCAGCTGTAAAGATGTAAGGTCTCCTTGCAACTGGTGAGGATTCACAGCTTTTTACAAGGCTTTTTAATACTCATTTCCCCGTTCTTCCCTTCGGGCTAATGTAGCATTAGTGATGAATCCTATCAGTCGACTGTGTTTTGTGAGCCCAATTAAAAACCACATCACCCCGATTACATTAAAAAGTGCTGTAGGCGTGAAGCAAATGTTTTCTGTTTTAAGTCAGAAGAGTGAGTGATCCTTAGCAGGGCCGGGAGCCCTCACGTACTAACTAGCAGGTTTTCCTGTGCCCCATTCCCTGTGAGTAATTCATTTGCCGAGGGAGAATCCCTAGCTTTCTGAATTGGAAAAAACAAACTGAAGTTGGGAAATCTTTTTGGTGTCTTATGGTAGATCCCCCCCCTTACTGATTGTGCTCTTCTTTATCTACGACTTGTGTGTCTTAAGACATTGTATAGAATAAATACAGCTTGGGAGAGGTGTCTTTAATAACTCATATATTTCGCTAAATAGTGACACAGTTTTCACAATGCAATTAAAAATACATGCTAATTTACAAGTCATTTAGGAAACCGCTAGAGATACAAAATAATTAATGGTTGACTGACGATAATACTAATTTATTTTTAACTGCAGCAAGCCTTTGAAGCTATAATTGGGACCCTAACGCTTGCAAGGAAATATTGCTGCAGTTCAACAGAACTTTTGTTTTGAACTTTCCATTGTTAGTCGGACTTCCTAATGCACGTTTCTGTTTGTGCTAAGATAATCCAAGTGTAGAATAATTATTGGGTCCAACTATTCATTGTAATAATTTATTTTAAAATTACTCCAGTTGGATGGTTATTCATACTTTTAATAGTCTTACTTTATAATCGCTTGACCTGATAGTTGATTCCAGGAAATAACATGTTTTCATCAATACTGCATTGCTCTGTCCTCCCCAAATTTCAAATAGTATGTAAAGCAGTGGCGGTGATTCATTAGATTCTGGGGCAGAGGCAGTGAACCGCTCCAGGGAATACATGTTGTCCGAGTGATGGACGCAGAGGTGTTCACTGCTGGTGCTTAGCAGAGTCCCAGGGCAGCTTTTTGAAGAGCAAAACTATTTACACTGGTCTTTAACTGAAGCATAAGTCCCCAAATTGCATTTTGCTATGGAGATCGTGGTTACAAACCAGGAGAAAACACGTGTTGTTGTGTGTGCAGATAGCTGCCTCGCCTCCCGTCCAGTCGTGGTGGTGTCCCTGATCCGTCCGTGCTTGGTGTGACCAGCCGTCGGTGGAGCCTGGTCTGCTGCCCTGGTGTCAGGCAGAGAAGCTGGATTAACACGCAATCGCTGTATTTCTGTGGGAGCACTTGGCTGAGTAAATAGGATGTGAGCATTGTGGAATCATGCCAGTAGTTAGCAAAGTACTGTCTGTGACCCTTTGGGGTGCAGTATGTTCTATACAATATGTCGTCAGCACAGCACTATTTCTTACTTAAACAATTAGTGCTGCTGGCGGTTTTTCTGCCCTGTGGGTGTATGGTACTTCATAAGTAGTATTATGACAAATTCCTGGGTATCTTCTTTGGTTATCTGAAATTCTCCTTTTAAAGCTGAACACATAGCATTTTACATAGTCTTTGTATTCTTCTTTTCCTGGATCTCAGAGGGATGAATCAAAGAAGAGAGCTTATCATGAAGAAGTTAACTGAATACTGAGTATCTTGTTTCTACTTCAAAAGATCTGATGCTTGAATGTTGACAAACTATTGATCAAAGTCTGTTAGAGAAAAGTTAGAAGGTCTGGCCATAGTTCAGTTAAATGGGCTGTATCTAAAGCATGCAGGGCTTTTGCAGTGTTGTTTTTTCACTTAAAATATGCATCCTCTCAAATGATTATGTTATGAATATTGATTCACTTGGTCTTGTGCTGGATCTCTGTGCACGTCGGGTAAACAATAATGCTTTGTGAAGATGCAAAAATGAAGTTGATTTGCCTTTAGACTCGTGTAATTGTATTCCTTGGGACCAATGTATATTTTGAATAAAGTATAATTTCTGCATGGAGGAAGCTCTTCTGACTGAATATATTCTTTTTTTTCTAGGAACAGGTGGTTACATCTTGGGCTCACAGAATTTCTGCCATTTGTGACAAAAAGGCAAGTGTTTTCCCCTGCTGTTTGGTGAGGAGGCGTGTTAATACCGGGAGTTTCAATGTTTGAGGTCTCCCCTCCTTTATAAAGGAGCGGAGAGGATGAGGATGATACCATGGTTAGTTACATGTGAATTTGAGATTTTTCAGTATTGAAATGGATATGGCTTAAGGGCTGTAGTTTGAAAAAAAATAAAAAAAAATCTTTGCTGTACCGAGAAAATGATAAAATAACTTTTTGTGAGTATTTTGTATGTGTTTTAAATGACATAAATAAACAATAGGAAAAGTCCATATGACAGTTTATGTATTGTAAGCCGGTAATGGTTTATTGTTCCTACTGTGCGTTGAAGTGCTTCATCTGTCTCTCTGAATGGTTAAATCAGGAAGGCATCTGCTGCTTCCCTTATCCCCAGGCTTACTCAGAGGGTTTTTCTGTAGATATTCAGTATACGTTCTCCAGCTCTTGGTTTTAATCTTCTGTTAATCTACTATTTAATCTTTCAGTTCATGGAGCAAAAGTTGAACTTTAATCTGCAGTTTCACATCTGGTCTTCTGAGCTCTATAAGTGCTGGAGATAAAATGAGACGGAACAGGCCAGAAACACAAAAATTCTTCAACGCTGCTTAGAACAACCTGGTCCAAAGTTCCAATCTAGTGGATGATCAGCAGTAGGTCCGGTTGCTCCATGTGTAAAGAGACGCGTGGTGCGGAGTGGCTCAGAGTGCCTGGTGGTGTTCGTAGCTGCCATGGCGAGCTCCGAGTTTCGCGGGATCATCCGCAGTCGTGAAGGCCAGGTTCAGCCCTTGTCCGGTCGGAAAATTTACTTCTGTTTATTCCAGTGTGGAGCTGTTACGTGATGGTTTATCATCTTAGGTGTTAATAAATTACATTTTTCTGAAGGATGAATTTTCATCATTATTTCAGGTACGGCATCTTCCAGGTCCAGTGTTTTGGGAAGGCATGAAGGAATTAAGTCTAGTGTATCTTTGCGATAATGAAATTGGGAAAATGGCTAATGTGCATTCATTATCTTTCAGGCCTAATCTGATAGGCCTCACCTTGTTTGATACTCCACTGAGCCTGAAAATAGCCTGCAGGCATATTGTTGTTAACAGCAGTTTCTCCCTCAAAGCATTGGGTTGCTGTGTGATTTGCGATGAGGAAATTCTTGGGAGATGGGAACTTCCTGACAAAGAGACATGTTTTTGCCATTATTTTCTCCTTGACGTCTCTCCTGTTGCTGGGAGGTAAGCCAGCTCGTAGCACGCTGTTCTCTGAAAGGGTCAGTTGTGAGGGTGCTTTTTCTAATTGCATGGCTCTTGTTTGATTAGAGCTTCATTAACACAATATTTTATTGAACTGCGTTCAATGTAATAGGATTAGGGATCTGTTATAGAAATTGTTTATTTAACGTGGCTGCATGAAAATTTTCAGGTGATGCAGTGGAACTGTAAGGTCTCCTTTTTCAGAAGGAAATGTTTGTGTATTAAGAACAATGCTTAACTGAATGTATGT
This sequence comes from Aramus guarauna, assembly GCA_013400195.1. Taxonomy (NCBI): domain Eukaryota; kingdom Metazoa; phylum Chordata; class Aves; order Gruiformes; family Aramidae; genus Aramus; species Aramus guarauna. Next base: position 309,159 of record VXBL01007963.1, on the reverse strand, counting down.
AGTCCACTTAGCTCACACCAAGTTCCTAATTCTTTTGTCCGTCATGCTTGTTGGCACCTCCCGGCGCATCCGTTGGTTGGACGGGTCAGGGGTGGTAGACGACCCCATTGCACGTGTGAAACCAGTTGATCTTCCCAATGGGGGTTTTGCGGAACTTCTGCGGGGTCTGGTTTGGGGTTCTCTTTCCAGGTCCCAGCATGGCCCTTGGCTTGCTGGGCACTGCGAGCGCTGGCCCGCGCAGCAGCCGGGGCTCTGCTGGGAGCGGGGCTCAGCCCGCGGCCGCTCGCTGCCAGCTGCTGTGGCTGTCGGACAGTTGGACAGGCCGGGGACGGTGCGCTGGCCCTGGGGCCAAATGGCACAGAGATCTTTTAGGAATCTCATTTAATTCTTCCTCTCTGCTTTGTTAGCAGGACGAGAAATACGCAGACGTGGAGGGATAGGGAGCCTGCCTTTTACTGCTTTCTGGGGGGCCTCCTGGCTCTGGCCACGCCGTCCCACCCTCCTGCGCATCTCCTGGCCCGCTTTCTCCAGCAGTCCTTTCAGCACGCCTTTTCTCACCTTGGCTGGATCTGCAGCTGAACGGAGCGTTTCTGGTTTGCTACAAAGGCATACTAATTTATTTTCCTCTATGTTCGAGGCTTTCTATTGGGCTTTTTAAAACTTCCCCATTTATTCTTTGTGTGAGTCCTTTCTAAACATTTTCATTATCACTTCTATTACTTTGTCTTTGGGGAACCCAAGTCCTTTGCCTGAAAGCAGATAGGGAAAAACTCATTCTCCTGCTTCTAACCATTCTCTAAGCCAAGTAGTTATTGGAAAATATTTTCCATTTTCCAGGCAAGTGGGGATAAGATAAATCTTTCATCAAAACTGGCTAGCTGGAGACGTTTTATGATAAAGCTACTTTTTTATTACAAATGTTCGTCAAAATTCATGACTTAAATACAGACAGGCTGTCATGTTACTGTTTGTGTATAGGACAATATTTTTTCATAGGGTATTTGTAAATTGATCATTGTCTTGGTGACTAAAGATAGCAAAGACACCACCAAAAACATTTAAACTGTCTTCTAAAATTTCTGACTGTATTTTTGTAAATGATCACTCAGCTTTACTCAGGTCCCTTTTGATGTAACAAAACTATAGCTTATGGAAATAATTTCAAGGGCCTGTTAATAGTCAATCATTTTTTAACCTATACAATTTGAAATACACTAGCGATTTAAAAAATAATACTTTCAGTAGTGAAAAAAAAAAAAAGTGTGAGAAATCCTGTGCATAGAACAGACCATGCTTTTACTTAACGTAGCATAGGTTGATTTTATAGGCTATGTAAATCCACTGATGTTATGAGATACGAAAATTTCTATGTTATTTGCTTTTCCCAAAGTACAGTAACATGAGATACTACCTCAAAATGAAAAATACACAATGACCACACTGTGAGCCAGAATGTTGGATCTGCACAGCTCTGAACTTGGTCTCTTTCATAGCATACGCTTTCAGGGACATTACGTTAGAACTATATGCTTTAGATTTATATACGCTGCATTCAACAAGATATGTCTTTTGTCATTGAGGATGAACTTCTGGAGTCTCAGCATTTGTTTACGAATGTATTTAGTTTAATTTGTTAAAGTCAGATGAATGGCAGGAAACAAGTACTGTATTAGCATCTCTACTGCAGATAAAATCATTTTCATTTTATCTCATACATTGTTAAGAACTCGATTGTATTTCATTGTGAAGATGTAACATAACTTCATTTGCATATAAAACTGCCCATACTTCATAACTACAAGAGCAATCACTCCAGTAATAATATTAAAAAGCAGAAAGTATTTGATATCTATATTTATTCAGTTGGATTACTTAATCAAAAAGTTTGTGTATCAGGATTGCAGTGTTTTGTCAGATCCCAATGCTGAAACTGTTTACAGAACTTATCCAGACTTCATGAATTTTTACTGTTTGGTGAAGTTAATAGATGCAGTTCTGTTGGTCAAAGCGTTTCTTTGTTCAAGCCTTTTTTGCTAAGTCAGAGCAGTCACCCGGCTCTGTAGGTGACACGGTTTGTTTTGTGTGCTCTTCTCTCTAGCTTGTGTTTAGCTGTGCGTGGACCAGGTACCACGATTTCTGCCATTCCCCACTGTTACTTGTGCACTCGCATTGGAGTCATTTTCCTGGGCCTGGAGGCGTTCTGCAGATTGCGTTTTAACATGCAGTTGTTGTTGTTTTATTTTCATGAAGTAGGCTGTTTTCTCGTGGCTTTCTAGAATGAGGTTGTACCTCACGCTTTTTCTTTACCATCTCTGCTGTCTAGCATAAGAATGCATTAATGGAACATCAAAGTATTAATATTCTTCAGAAGGGGGAAGAGGGGGCGAAGTGTATTTGACAGAATTTACTTCTTTTGATTCTCACAAGCTTTGCTAACCTGCAATGTATTTACACCCTTTTCCTTGGTATGAAAGCCTGTTCTCGTGAGCCAGAGGGGCAGCAATGCAGAGGAATACCAGGGGAGGAGGTGACGTACACAGCATCATCCAACACAGACAATAACAGATTGGTTTGAGGACAGATTACTCCTTCCCTCCCCAAAATGGGTGGTGGTTTAAGAGCAGCCTTAGCTTTGGTTACCAATTTTTTGCAGAACTGTAGTTAGGGATTATTTTTTTTCCAGAGGAAGACTTGCCTTTTGGGTGATCTTGTGAAAAATTCCCTGTTCACGATTGGTGCTATAATTGGATCTTTTTGGTATATTTTTGTATTCCCTCAACTCACATTGCTTTCCTGAGGATCGTTTTTTATTTCTATTCTGTCCATCAGACTTTTAATCATGACAGACAGAGGATCATGGCATTATTTTTCTGTGTATTGATCCTTCTTATTTCAGTTTGTTTCAGTGATATTTTAGTTTATTTTTACGTAGTGGATAAATAAAAAAGATAAAAAAAATCTGTGCCCCAGTGTTGGTTTTCCTGAACTGCTAAGCTTGTGAAGAGTGACAGCGTCTGTATTATTTTGAAAGATCAAGTTTTTCCTCTGGGAGAGTGACATTTTCTCACTCCAGCTACACAGTTAAAAGCAATCTGGGAACACTCATGCTGTGGGTATGCACAGTAGCGCGCAGCCTTCGGGGAAAGCTGATGGAGCTGGCTGTTAGCCACCGTGCTATGGCTGGGACGCCGTAGTGGGGACCTGGAGGACCTTGCAAGGTTCCCTTGGTGTCTCAGAAGCTGTGTTTGAAATGGCGGGACGGGGTTTTCCTTGTGCTGTTTGATGCACAGTGTCTGAAGAGCCGTAGTCTTTGTTTGCAGAGATAAGCCACCTCACTAGTTCACTAACCGTCTGCAGCTCTTAAACATGTCTTCTGGAAAAAGCCTTAAAGTGGAGAAATAATATCTCCAGAACTTTCTGTTCCTCTGTAGTGGGCTGCCTGATTTTGCTTGTTATTTTGCATAGTTCTTGAGTTATGGTAACTTTGATTCCAAGTGATCCAGAAAACCCCAGTCTGTGATTTTTTATTAGCTCATGGTTAGTAACGTGATGAACCACCAGTGCCCCGTGGCTGGAGGGTGAGCGCTGCGCAAGGTCAGCGGTGGGTTCCAGTGGCACTGGGCTGTCAGGGTGGTCCTGTGAGGTGGGGGCTGCTGGCAGGTCCCCCTTTGCCATGTGCCTCAGGGTGAGCTCACAGCCTGGAACAGCCCGGAACAGCCCTCCACACCACGGCTGAGCGCCTGCTCGCTGCTGGCTGTGGGATGGGTAGTGTGCTGCAGAGTGGCCGAGCAAGCCAGACGCCTTGGCAACGGCACAGCATCCCTTCATCCCACCTGGCAGCAAGTGTGGAATGGGTGGGAGGCACCGGGCAGCCCTGGAGGACTGCGGCAAGTCAGAAGAGTGAGCAGAAGAGTGATGGGAGATGAAGGAGGGAGAGGAGGAGCGGTACTGCGACAGAGGCAGCAGGGAGCAAGCAGGGAGCGTGGCACAGCAGAAGTGGAACCAGCATCAGGTTGCAGCTCGGCAGGGTCCCCACAGCGGCTCCATCCCCGAGACAGCCGGGTCCAAAGCGCAGTGAGAGGGTGGTTTATCAAACACCTTTCAGGTGGTGTGGGGTTGTGCAAGCAGAGAAATGCGACCTTGCTTTTATGTTTTGCTGGAACCACATGTGGTGACGTGGTTCCAAGGAGGACGTGGGCTTGATGCTTGCCAGCTGTATCTGGTGCCTGATGCCAAATACTCCAAGTAGGTACAAGGAGCATTACTGTACACTGGTAATTTTGGGTTCTTAAAAAAAAAAAAGCAGGATTAAGTACAATCACTGCCACGATGACAAAGCTTGCAAATTAGACACAAAACACGTTGTCTGACTTACCCAGTGTGGCAGCTGGGCTGTGTTTGTTACACAGCAACAAGACTTGTCTGGCAGAATCTGCTGTCCCACTCTCATGTTGTCGTTCCAGGAGAGAAGGGAAATGGTGCCGATGCCCGGACCGTTTTCAGACAGAGGCAAGGAGCTGTAATTCCGAACCACAGCTGTGCTCTTAAATGAATGGCTGTTCAAAGCAGGGACCTTTAACATTGCTGTTCTTCATGCTTATGCATTTTACGGGGTTTTATTGCCATATTGCGTATTACCATAAAAACCTCGGTGTCTCCATAATGGCTTGAAAACTGCTTCATTATTATGTTAATACAAAGTCCTTTGCAGACAATGTTTTGTCAATCTTTTTGAAGTACTGTGCATTGCGTTCTAAAAATTATATACTGATTCTTTATACTTACTGAATATTAGCTGTGACTCGCAAGGGTTTCCTTGAAATTTGAAGATCTCTTCCAGACAATGTTTCGCTTGATTAAACTCTTCTTTTTCTTTCCCCAAAAGTCAAAACTTTTGGGGAAAAAAAATATTTTTATAAAAAAACTTGCTATTCTGTCTCATTTCTGATGAATTAAAATCAGTCTCTACATTTAAGCAAGGAATACCTGTGTAAAATTAATTTAGAATGACTGATGCTCCTTCAGTAACAAACTCAGATTTAAATTAAACCAAAGATGAACCTGGTACCGTGTCTTTTTCAGTTATGAGTGCCAGCTGCATGAGCAGCAGGGTAAGAAAATTAATGAAAAATCATCATTCTAGAATTTAACTTATTTTCATATGCTAAACACATGGAAGCATACAACGTGAAATGTACGGAACCCCCCATTTAACGTTTTATGTGTGACAAGCCTGTCTGTAGGCAGTGGCAGCGGCGTCAGGGGACGCGACTCTGGAGCGCCCACCCCGCGGTTCGGGGAGCTGAGCCTGGGCCGCCCCGTCCCTGGCTGGGGGTGCTGTCCCCATGGCCGCGCCAGCTGCTCGTCCTGGTCCTGCCCTTCCGCCGGGCATCAGGCGTCCCTTAAAGACCTCTCTTTGGACCGCGTTTGGTCTCGGCGTTTTTAAACAGGGCTGTGTTTGCCTGGTTTGTGCTATGCAAACTGCGGGAATCTCCAGTCTCCTTTCTGATCCTTACAGATTTATTTGAATACTTGTTTCAGTGTGTGTTTTGTATTTACTTTATTCTTTATCAATATCTGTGCTCTTCATTTGAATGCCTTATATAATTTCCATTTTCCATAAGTGACCTTTCCCCTCGTCACATCTTTTCGAGTTGGTATAGCCAGAACTGAACAGTATTCATGGTGAGAATATAATATTGACCTTAGAAGTGTTACTGTACCCAACATTTATTACATATTATTGTTACATTTTTTGTAGATGGTGCACTGTTTCTGTTCATGATTTTATGAGTATTTTAGAAATCAATGAAGTCTATAAATAGCAGATCATATTATCAGAATATTCCTTTAAATGTGCATTACTTTGCATTTATCAACACTGAATTTCACCAGCTGCTGTTTGTTCATTTGCTTACCTCTGTTAGGTGCCTCGAAAGATCCTCCAGACTGTATTATCTCATGAGTTTCATGAGGTGCACTTTTTGCCATTTCACAAAATGATAGTTGTTAAAGATGATGAATACATCCTCCTTAGAGGTCTGGAGAGTGTGCCCTGAGTTACACCGACCGTGTTTGCTAGTGTGCTGCCCTGTAAAATGCCTGCAGAGAGCAAGGAGGCATTTTTCTTTCCACTCAGAAACTGTGCTGCTTTGTCCATAATGTATGGGAGCTTTTATTTCTGTTTTAGTTTCAGTCATTTTATTTGGCACTGAAATGGGGCTCACTAGTGGTCCTTAATTTGCAGGATGACTGCTGGCATCTTGAAAAGAAACGTGGCTTTTGCCACACACTGGCACTCGTACGTAGCCCCTGATTTCAGACAAGAAGTATTTTCTGATCACATCTCACCCTTGGGCTTAAACGTACTTCAGAGAAACCCCGAGATAAAACCCCGAGTTAAAACTGCAGTTCTGCCCCAGATTGCACGGGGTGAGGTCCCGGAGTCACTTTTCGTGGGAGAATCCACTCTGTCACGTGGTGAGCCCTGGACGGGGGTGGAAGGAGCATAAATAGAGCTGTGGGCTCTTGTGTCAGTGAGATGGAGTAAATTTGGGACCAGAGAGCAGGAAGATTTCCTCTCACTGCCTGACTATTGTGCTACAGCGCTGTGGGAAAAACTGCTCCCGTGGATGGTCCGTCATGGATTCGGTCCTTGTTACCACTCTACCGTCGTTCCTTGGGCTGTGTCTGTGTGAGACCAGTCACGCCTAATGCTCTTCAAGTGAGAGTACTTGTATCGCTCCTTGTACCTATGTAGGATTGTTGGTTGTAAATAGGTAAAGAGAGGGAAGGCTCAGTCATGCTTACCAGAAAACTGTCTTTTTCATGGTAACATCCCTAAAAAGAAAGTAAACTGTGAGAAGTGAAGTGGTAACCCTGGGGCAGATCCCCTTTCCGGTAGACGGGTTCACCTTACGAGAGGGCCGTGCAATTCCTGCTTTGGATGGGTCTGGCGCTGACTGACAGAAGCAGACCTTCCTGTAGCCTGTTTTCTCTGTCGCTGGTGGCAGCCGGTCGTCCACCCCAGCTTGACAGACTGCTTGCCCAAGGGGTCTGAGGAGACGCTTGTGTTTGTATTGGCTCTGCATATATCACTGCATACTGTGTATGAAAAAAGCCTGCGTTATTCATCCACCTTGATGAGATAAGTTAAACAAGCTTTGAGGAGTTTAAATAATATTTTCTTAAACTTTCTAAAATTTCAGGGTAGATCTTTCATTAATATTAAATAAAACCTTTCAGTATGGCAGTTCACTTAATTTCAGCTGCAACAAAAGAATTAACTCTGCTTTATTCCTATTTTGAGTACTACCTACTTCTTTATATACTGTGAAATAGTCACAAAGGTTGTTTTTACAGTAGAATTCCTTTGCCTGAACTTCCACTGCAGAGACATTATGTCAGAGATGAAGATAAACGAATTAACAGTCAAAGCACACCTTCAGTGTGTGATAGGAAAAACTTTATGTACCACATCATTAAACCAGAACAGAACACTAAGGGTGAAAAGCGTTCATCTGGGAAACGAGTAAGTGCACTATTCAAAACATTTTTTTCTAAGAAAAATGAACTCTGCAAACAGAGCAAAGAAACATTCTAAGAATTCTGGGAAAGGCTGATAAAAACAGAGACTACATATCAGAAATTGTCACAGAATCAGACCGGTTGAGGTTGGTAGAGACATCTGGGTGTCGTCTAGTCCAACCCCCCGCTCAGGCAGGGCCACCTGGAGCCAGTGGCCCAGGACCATGTCCGGATGGTTCTGGATATCTCCAAGGACGGAGACTCCACCACCTCCCTGGTGGTACTTGGTCACCCTGACCGTGACAAAGTGTTCCCTGGTGTCCAGAGGGACCCTCCTGCCTGTCAGTCTGTGCCCGTGGCTTCTGGTCCTGGCCCTGGGCACCACTGGGCAGAGCCTGGCTCTGTCCTCTCTGCACCCTCCTGCGGGTGTTTGTACGCAGGATGAGATCCCCTGAGCTGCTCTGCTCCAGGCTGAGCAGTCCCAGCTCCCCAGCCTCTCCTCATGGGAGAGATGCTCCTGTCCTTCAGCATCTCGGTGGTCCCTGCTGGACTCTGCAGCCTGTCCATGTCTCACTGGCACTGGGCAAGGGGACCCAGCACTGCAGGGTGGCCCCACCAGTGCTGGGTAGAGGGGAAGGACCTGATGGCAATGCTCCTCCTGATGCAGCCCAGGATGCTGCTGACTTTCTTACAGTTATGTTGACATATGACACAAATACAAGATAGAGGTAGATCTCAAGGTTTAAATACTATATTCACATATGTGAAATCTGAAGACTTGATAAGTTAACTGGCCTTTAAATGTCCTGGGGCTCGAAACTAAGTTCTTGAAGAATGGATGGGGGAGTGGAGGCAGAGGGGAGCTGAGGGGGGTACAGGGAATAATTGAGCTGGAGGTAGGATTTGTTGTACCCTTACTGCAATATGATCCCATTGCTGCTGCAACTGAACCACAGGTATGTATGGTGCGTTTTATGTATTTATCTATTGCAGTCATCTCTAGGTTACGTCCGTGCGTGTATAGCGCTTTGCTGTTAGCTGCTATTGCGTGAGCTCCCTGCCACGGAGCATAAGGTGCTTATTTAGGTGTGCTGGCTTTTACGACGTTTAAATAAGAACTGCTGTGCTATCTTAGTGGTATCAAGCATAAAAAGCATTAGAAGACCCATTTTTATGAAAAAAAGAAAAAAGTTTGCTTCCTTTTCAGATAAAACTTACCTGCTTTTCTGCCTTTCCAACACCTTTTTGCCCTTTACAGTTTCAAGGTAGGATGGTATTGTCCTACTCTTCTCAGTTAATGATAATTTTTACCTCAGAGTACAGAACTAGGATTTTTTTCTTTTTAAGTTTAAAAATAACAAAATTATACCATGTAGACCATATGGCAGAAAAAGGAGGTGAGAAAGATGAAAGGAAGTTCAGAGCAAGAGAGTTGGTGGAATTGTTGGATTTGGTCCCTTCTCTTTTCTGCAGGTGATTTATCTACAGCATCACTCCGTTCCTTCTTTAAGTGGGCTTATATTCTACAATTTTAATTTCATAATGACGTTCATATAGCAAATCCCTGCCGTGATGGGGAGTGACATTATGATTAATTTTGAACTAACAATGCTGATTATTTGAACCTGAAAAGCAAACTTTGCTTAAGAGAGGGATTCAACCATCATCTCTGGGAACTGAGTGTTCGGTGACAGACACAATGAGGTAACCACTTACGTAGTCTTTGAAGTTTGGGGTTTTTTTCTCATCACATGCCTTTCCAGAGGAAGCACGTTACGTTGCTTTCCACTGCTCCGAGAAGAGCAGAAAAGTCCACAGAGCATTTCTTCTGAACCTTTGATAACTGCTGAAATACCTGGCCTTAACATAAGAAAGTTTTTATTAGGACTTTGCTCCCTAGATCAGTTTCCTGTATTTTAACAAGTATATGATGAAGTATGAGAGGAGCAGCTTTGTGCATTATTCTTACGAGTCTGGTCGCTGGCTTCTACCATTTGATCAAGTGACTTGGATCACGTAACGTGTTGCCTTGCTCCTAACCTGCTGTTTGGGCATACGTGCTATAGTTGGAGCTGGAGTAAAGGGCAGAGAGAAGCAAATGAACAGCAGAATGTCCCCTGATGCACAGGGTTAATTTCCATCCATCTGCTGTGAGTTACTGGAGTATAAAGCTGTCGCTATTCTTTCAGTGCAGCAGTGCATTTTGGCACAGGTCTAGAATGAGTGGGGCGAGTGCCCACAAGTAACACAGCCTGCATGCACATGAAGTTTTGAGCTCTGGAGAGGAATAACCTGGGCCCTGCTGGGAGATGTGCTGCCGAAGGGACGGCTTTGGAGCGGGACGTAGAGAGGAGCCCGACAGCCTGCAGCTGTCACAGGAGCAATTGAGCAGCGGGCTGGAACCGGCTCTAAGTACACCATGGTATTCATTTATGTTAACTCCTGCAGCAATAGTGCTTTTGACGATTTGTAAATGTGAATGAAATAGCCTTTTGAGAAGTTCTGTTTAAATGTGTGGAGGGTTATTTGGTGTAACAGACAGATACAGTGTCTTAAACCAGGTGTGTACTGGTTTGGTTTTATCATGGGAGAAAGCGGAAGACTTTGTTAGGGGAGTATTTATAAAGGGCAGTTACCCCTGATGTAAGGTTTGAAATGCTTTTGAACCAGACAGTTGTGATCCAGCAGCAAGATACTTGATGTTTTCATCAGTTACATCAGGTTTGCTCATGATGTCTCTGCCTGTGGGCCTTGCAGTGGCGGGCAAGGTCCTACCCCGTGTCTCCCCAGCTGATGGCAGTCCATCTGCAGGTGGGTTAAACTTTCGCAAACACAAGCTTAGACATTTGAGCAGGCATTTGCGGGTCCAATTCTAGTAGAAGGCTAGCTATTTCCAACATAAAATGTGGTGAAAACACTGCTTTTTGTCCATGTTAAGAAAAACTGGATAGAATTACTCTTCCTCTTGTATTGAATAGAGTAGCTGGAAAGCTTGGTAGGGCTGGAGGGCGGGAGGGATTCCCGTGCTCCGTTCTCAGGAGGGTCTGGCCAGGCTGGGAGTGCCGGTGCCATCTCCGCAGGCGGCTGAGGGGGTCGCCCGGAGTGGTGTGGGCCGAGGCGGCGGGGTCTGCTGGGTCTGCTTGGCCTCGCCTGTGCTCTTGGCCTCCTCCTCTCCTGGGGGGAAGAAATTACGGTCTGGCTTGGAAGAAAACATGAGGCCTCGGGGAAATGTTAGAAGTGTACTGAGAGGAGGGGTGGTTGGAGGGGGTGGTGGAGGAGAGGGCTGCGGCATGGCAGAGGGGCTGGGGAGGGTCCCTTGGCTCCCTCTCTCACCCGTGAGGTGGCACCATGCCGGCCATCCGCCTGCCCAGGGCCGCGTGTGCTTGGGAACGTGGTGCCGGTGGCATGGGCCGGGCCCCACGCCTCCGCATGCAGCGAGGTGAGCGACAACGCTGCCGGCATTGCGGCTGCCAGATGTCCTGCCTTTGCTGAGGCAGACCTTGCGTCTGGCACGCTGGGCCTGGCCCGATTAGAGTTATCCCCAGAGATGTCCCCACGCCTGGCGTGTCCGGCCTCGTGCCGTACCCCTGCGCTGGCACAGCACGTGCTCTGACGCGGGGCTCGTCCCCGTGTCCCTGTGCCACACTGCCCTGGCCGCTGTGTCCAGAGGGGCGAGCGCTGCTCGGCGCTGCTGCAGCCCCAGCCCTGCCGCGCCGGGGCAGGAGGTGGCCTTGGGAAGTCCCGGCATCCTCAACCGGCAACGCCCGCCCGGCTCCTCCAGCTGCAGCACGGCCTCATGCTCCTGCGGCGGATCGGGTCGTGTTTTGGGGAGGTTTTATAACGTGGGCTAGAAAGAAAGTTTGTTTTGGAGGTGATTGTACTGATTGTTTCTGAGTATGGTGGCCTCCGATATTCTTTTATGTTCTGTTAATGAAAAGGAAAACATTTGGATACAAATATGACAATTGTGCTGATGCTTATGAAACATACAGCCGTAGTTACACAAGTGCTGAAAAGATGATAATGATTATCCTTTCAGTTGAAAAAAAACCAAAACACTTTCTAATTGTGTTTAGTTCTTCTTAATACCCATAATCACATTCATGCTTGATGTGTGTCACATCACGCATCATCTTCCAGAACAATACAAAACTGTCATTAGGTATTGGGGAGGTGCAGGATGTAAACGGCAAGCACCAGTTAGTACAGCTATGCTAATGAGGACGTGTGTGAAGCAGCTGGAGTTAAAGCATCATTTCTGGAGTATTAAGGTTAGCTAGTCCTTCAGTTGGTGATCGTCCTGAACCTTATCTTTCCTGCAGCCCAGTTTCTGCTGGCCGCCATCTCCCAAGCCCGAGGGGCTCCTCATCTCTCTGTTCGCCTGTTGCTGGTGGCCCCACAGGGACCAGACGTTTGAGTTACGCTTTCCCTTCCTGCAGCATTGCATCCGTGTTCGTGGGAGCCCCGTGGTTTTGCCCGGTGTCCCTCATTCAGTGACAGTGCACAAGGGGCTGCTCCGTGGCCGGCTGAGTACCGGCAGGCCAGCACCTTCCAGCAAAGGCTCCAGAAAATAGTGTCCTGTCACCGGCCAGAACCTGAACTTGCTGCAGATACTTGACCCATCCGATCTACGTAGCATTGAAGGAGTAAGTGGAGTTTAATTACGGGGAAGCTGGGGTTCTCTCGCCTGCTGCCAAGTCTCTCCCAGTGTGAGCAGCACGAGCTGTGGAAGAGCGGTCCGAATTCCAGCTTACCACCCTGAACAGGAGAACATCCCGGCTGGGTGTTGTACCGAGAGCGGAAAGGCTAATCCTTTTTAATCCAGCCTTGATTAATTGTTCACACTATCTCTAAAGTAGTATCTGTGGGAAGTACAAAAAATCAGGCAGACGAAGGATGTGCTGTAACTTTTGGAGCTCTGTATTTGGTTTGCATTGCTCTTTCTTTCGGCACACAGGGAGACGAACCAAGGCTTTACAGCAGTCTTGGAAACAGAACGCTAGTTTTGTAAACAAAATCCCCTGCAAAAATAATTCACAGTCTTGTATATGGTTGTACTGTGAAAATTTTCCTCATAAATAAGTGACATAGACACTATTTTAGTCTGGTTAGTGTTTGGATTATAAAAACAGAAGAATTGGGTTTTAAATATGAATACAGTAGATGCAATATATGTTTTCACATAAATTTGATGCATAATTTCAAGGGAAACACCAAAAGAACTATTGTACCAGTAGAGAAGGAATGCATTTCAAATATGGACTTGCAGAAACATCATTTGTATTATTATTTTCTGCTCATATACAAATTTATGCAGTGAATTTTGCATTGTCAGAAGATTTTTTTAAAATCTATTTTAAAAAGTAGCTACTGTAGGAAGCTGTGAAACTTTCAGGAAATCATTAACAAGGTAATTTAATTGCCTTGTTTATAGAGTTTAGGTCCTGGAAGTTGCTTATGGAAAGGCTTGGTTTGACTTCGGTAGGAACAGCGCTGGGCTTTGTCTCGGCCGTGGCAGGGAGCTCTTGTGCCGTCCCAGGGCAAGGTCCGTACTGGCGTTTGACTTCGAGCCATGGCGTGTTTGAACCTGCCGATTCTGGGAGATGGTGGCAGGACGTATATAGGGACAACCTGTTTACATCATATTTCAAAGCACTATGATATTGGATTCAACACAGCAAGACAGTAACTTCTCTTACACAATCTATCTGTTGTCAGCAAATACTAAATTCTAATTAAAATTGAGAATTACTGTAATTGTACATTTTTATATTCCAGAGGCTGGATTTAATGCTATATTCTTTTCTTCATCGGTCCACTGAAAATGGAAAACAGTGATATAGTGAAACAAACAGAACTGAAGTTTGGCTTTTCCAGCTGTACGAAGCCGTTCCAGCAGCGAGGGGTGAGCTGGCATCCCTGCAGGCTGAGCGGGATGCCGGCAGCGCTCGACAAATCTCAGTCTGCAGTCGTTCTGCTCTGCAGGACGATGCCAGACACCTCTCGGTTCACTTAGAAAAGAGCGATTTTGCTAGAGTGCGTGGATCTAGAAGATTTGACCCATTTCGTTTTGCTGATAATGCTACGCAAAGAATGAACAATATGCCAGCTACACTCGCCTGCTGCACCGGGGTTACACAAATGTAAGTCAACACAGAGAAAGGCAGACAGGATTTTCAAGAGTTTCTTGAAGAGAAACAATGCAGAATTCAGAAAACAAGTGAAGAAGAGGTCTTAACTGAAAGAGCTTTACAGCAGCATCAAATGAAAAGATCAAGATTATTTGAATTGTGAGGCAAAGGCATATTTGGTTCTTAGGAAGCAAGAAACAAAAACCATTTCAGTGTTCATTAGGTCAAGACTTCAGTGATTGATGTGTTGCTTTGGCACAGGCTTGGTTAAGACTTGACAGATGGAGGAAATGTGAAGGTACCATAAAGACAAGACAAAGAACCGTAGAGGAAAACAGAACAGATGAAGAAATATTAGCAGTTGATCAAAAATTTTAAGGATGAGAGGTATGTCCCTTTTAACACTCCATACTGTAAATGTGAATGTATCGCACAAAAGGAGATGGTTTAGTGGTGGGTTTAGTGGTGGGATGGCAAGGTTAGGTTAGCGGTTGGACTTGATGATCTTAAAGGTCTTTTCCAACCTAGATGATTCTATGATTCTATGAGATTATTTTTGTATACTTAAATACATCTGTATGCTTGACGGATATTTTCAGGAATTACCTTTTGTTGAATAAACCAAATCAGATTCAACTTCACAAGTAGAGCAAAATTTTGATTATAGTATTGTAAAGAAAAAGCTCCTCTCAAATAAAAAATGCAAACTCAAAAGAAATGCCGTGTTTTCTACTCTTGTAAATTGGCAGAGTGAGATGGTCCTGGGACTCAGGTAGCTCGTGTGGCTTGGTACTTTGTTCTGTGGTGAAGCAATAGTGTGTGCAGGAAGGGCTGGATGGGAAGTGCTGGGTGCGGGTCCTGCCCTCCAGCGCTGCTGGGGTGGGGATGCTTTGTACTTCGCTGTACGGCCAGAGGAAATTGCAGGGTTGGAGCTTTGCTTCAAACTAAAGCAGGTGCCTTGCTCTTTCCTTTGCATCTTTGAAGAACAGAAAAGAATGATTATTTATGCTCTGCCATGCTGCTGCTGAAAATATTTGCTTAGTATTGTCTTGCTTAGGTTAGACACAAGCACTTTAATCTATATATGTGTTGCATGGTGCATTGTTAAATTGAATGCTGAATTGAAATTAGTGATGCAAAACTCTAAGAGGTTCCTAACTTAAGCCGTTCTGGGTGTGAAAAAAATGCATCAAGCATGTTTCCGTGTATTTTGGAATATATCCGGGTTCAGTTAGGATAAGATCCTGAACCAGAAAGGTTTTTTTTTTTTTTTTAATTAACAGTAAATTGCCTAATATGGTTTTTCTCTATACCCAGAAATTGCCTTTTTATCATTCCATTTATAAGTATTGTTTTCAAAGGCACTTTAAAGTTGCCATTTGCTCTAAAAATTGACTTAAAAATACATGTCAAGTTCTGTGTTTGTTGAGTCTGAGAGATGAGATAATCCATTTCCATTCTTTTTCATTAGTGTTTGCAAAAGTTCTGTAGGACGAAGTTGCAGCTGTGTCACTGATTCCTTGAGTTATGACCTCTGTGTCAACAGTGCCCATCAACTGTGGTCTTTTGATTTACACTTGTGACGAAAAGTAAATGACGCGCAAAACGTAACTGAGCACCGTGCAGGCTAATAAGAAACACTAATGGTGTTGCAAAAGACAAATCAGAGCGAGACATGTGAATTGATGGGAGAAGCTGGGTTTGTCTTGTTTGTCCAGGAGACAGTGAGGGGGCGATGAGATCCTGCTCTGTCCGAACCTCTGAGGGGAATTTCTTCTGTGACTGGAAGCGGATGCTGTAGGTAAATTTGGGGAATAAATAAGTTGCAGTTATTTAACAGCCAGTGCACTTTGCTGCAGGAACAGCTCACTTGGAGATGTGGTCGATGACTTGAAGTCACTAAATCAAATTGGATGGATGTCTCTGCATTGGCCAGCCAGAAATGATGGGCTTCATATGGCAATCACAGAATGAAGATGGGTTACATTATCTGGAATGTCAGACTAGATAATCGTAATAGCTGTAAAATTAGCAAATCGGTGAATGCTTGATTTTGTCACAAATGTCAGTGGGTGTGATTCTGAATGCACGCAGGTTGCAGGTCTGAGGAGAAACCCCTTTGGTCAGGTTTCTCCCACTGCTGGATTTACCCCTAAACAGGTCTATTACTTCACTAGAGTATGATATAATAATTAAAACAAGCACAAGCATTTATTTCTGAGCATGATCATTCCACATAATCAGGCTAAACCCAAATCCTATCAAACTGTGTGCCTCGACCAGGAACAGCTTCCCTCCATTTGCAGTACGAGCAGCAGTAAGCTGTGCTTCCAGTGGAAGACACATCGTCACTCTGATGCCACAGATAAAACGTGCTCAAACTCTGAATATTTATGGAAATGCTGAAATTTGATGTCACTTTTATGATTTGAACTGAGCTCTCATACAGACACAATGAAAAAGCACTCAGAAATTATAGAACTGTACTACTAGACCCACTGTTCATATTTGCCAGACTAAAATGAACAAAACATTAACTACCGCACTGTGGTCTGATTTAGCTCAGATTTTTCTGTAATCCCACCCAGAATGGCAAAGATCTGGTATTTCAGATTGAACGGTGCGGCATGAAATATTTATGTTGATGAAACAAGTACTGCGGATCTGTGCAGTTACCTGCCCTTTTCCTTGGAACTGGATCGTGAATGCTGCGTGCTAACGGGGGGAATGCCCCCCTCGCGAAGCTGGCTGACACAAATCCCAGCCTTGCCTGGAGTTCCTTGGGGGGCCGGTGCCGAGGCTGTGCCCGTGCCCGGGACCTGCAGCGCCCGGCGCCGTGCCTTCGCCCGGACACGCTTCCACCGCCCTGACACGTCTGACGCAGTGACCGCTTCCGAGCTGCTAACTGTCATTAACGCTTTTTCTTCCATTAGTTTCCCTGTCTGTTTTCATACGCACAGTTACTTATGCTTCAGGTTTATTTTGCATAAATTATTTGTGTATCTGCATCACTGTAGAAATACACCTGATGGTACCGATGTCCTCTTGGCCCCAGAAAAAATCATGGAAAACCAACTTACACGTGTTGTTATTAGTATTAATACCACTGGTGGTGGTGGTATAAAAAAAGGGGATACAATTCAGAATATTTGCCTGTAAATAGCCTTGTCCTCCTAAAATTAGTATTTCTGGGTAGAATCAATTTTTTAGCAATACATAACTTGGTTAGAAAAAGCTTTCACAAAATTAGACATAAAATATTTTATAAAAGTCATCTATTAGACAAATGATAAATATTTTACAAGCATATCAGCTGTGCCTGAAACTTCTTTGCTGTGTTTAGTTACCAGTTGAAGGTAATAGTTGTAATTTATTGGAGAAAAAGCAATTGAAATACTCAGCATAAGATAAATGATCTTTTTTAGCTGGAGTATAGAGTCCATAATTACAATACGAACAGATTAGGAAAAATAACATTCCATCATATCTCCTGTTCAGCATTTACAGAAATTCTGGGTATTTATTTAATATTTAAATAGCCCATCTCCAAGAGTGTTTTCATTGTTTGATGTGGTTGAGCAGTTCTCTGACACCCTTCATCATTCATCTAGATTGTTTTTGTAGGCATACAATATTTTAAAATTCTGTCTTTTTATCTGCTGAGTATTTTTACCCAGGCATTTTGTTAAACTGCTAATGAGTCCCACAGGGCAATATGTTTAAATTAAACATACATTAATACCTGTTATAAATTAAAAAAGAAAAAAACAACAAAAAGTCTCACTCTCTCTATAAAAACAAACACAAAACTAAGTTCTGCTGTTAAACAATAGATTAGGACTAGGGCTGCCGTCGCTGTTTCTTTGGCGTAGCCGAGCTGGCTGAGAGGCGAGACGTGTCGGTCCAGTGGGGCTCGGGGAGCTGAGCTGGGGCCGGGGGACGTGCAGGTCCAGCAGCTTCGGGTGCTCATGGGGCAGTTTTGCACACCAGCACCATGAGGCCACATCCAGCCACCAGCCGGCCGCGCGTCATAACGCGTCGCTGGTGCCTGCCCAGCCGCGGCGCAGCTTGGCCGGGGCTCCTGCCCTCCCTGGGATGCCACGGTAGCACCGTGAAGACGCAGCGAGTGCCTGTGTCTCACGTGTCTGACCGCGAGCCTTGCCTTGCTCCGGGCGTGCTGTTTCACCCTGCGAGCCCTCCCTCTGCACGGCAGAGTACCGGGATCGCGGCGAGCTGGCAGCGAGTGCGGTGAGTGCCCATCGGCACGCACATCTCCTCTTCAGGCAGGAGCGTCTTTTGCCATCTGGCCATGGGAGAGCTTTTAGCCCACGAGACTTCTCTGCCCAAGCAGCAGCTCAGCCGACGGGGACCTTGGAGCAGCGCGGGTCAATCAGCTGGTGAGAGCAGCACGGGTTCATACAAGGAGTTTGTGTAACGTGTTTTCTGGAAAGGAAGGGTTTGCTGCTGCCTCTTGTCTTCTGTGGTGATCACTTCCCCTCGCCGTGCTGCTGGTGCGGTGCCGGTGCCGATGCCAGCTCCACTGCAGACGCCACCGTCGCAGCTCCTTGGCAGAAGGAAGTGGTGGGTTCACCTGAAACGGGCTGTTTCACCTGACCTCACCCACCTCGTGCTGGGGCAGCCAGGAGGTCTCACCGAGGTTTCAGCTGCATCTGAAGCAGTGATGGCAGCTGCAGCAAATGCGCCTAGCTCCCAGGAGAATTTGTTGCTTTTGGAGGGGCAGGGATGCAGCTGGGTGAGCATCTCCATTACCTCCTTATTTCTAAGGTCACAGGCTGACCTGCTACCCATGGGAATTTGGAAATGAAATGAAGTCCCACTGAGTAGCTTTGTCTGTGAATATACAGTTGCTTACAACTTCACAAAGGACAGGAAAAGTTAACTTTCAGTGCAAAATAGACATAACCTTAAGTCAGTGGTTTTGATCCTGCAGTTTGATTGTGCAAACCACTAAAACCTTTCTGCTGTGTGCCCTGCATCAGGCCCCCGTGGCATTTCAGGTGCTGTCATTAGCTCTGATCTCTGGTGGTGACAAAACATGGGGTGTTGATGCCGCGAGGGACGCCGATAGCAGCGGTGCAGCAGGGCTGGGAGCAGCTCGTGAGCTGGGAGGGGAGGTTTGGGTGCAGTGTGGGTGCCCACGGACACGTCCCCCGGACACCACGTCACGTGCGCAGCTTTCCAGCTGGTGCCGGTGCTGCCTGAGGGTCGGGCAGGCTGTTATTTCAGTTTATTTGGCTGAGAAGCGCGGTTTGGTGATAGCAGTGCTGTCTGTGATTTTTAAGAGGAGTGCAGTGGTCTGGAGGGGAGGCGGGGGGTGGGGAGGTGTGTCTGCCTTCTCCTCTGGGTCGGACCCACCATCTCCTCCAGTGCAGCACTCTCATGTGGGATTTATGTGGGATTTGCATTGTCCGTTGCATTACTAGCTGTCCTGGTGTCCAGGTGAGCCAGGCTGGCCGGGGGCTATTCCATACCATGTGACGCCATGCTCACCATCAAAGGGGGCTAGCCGGGGAGGGGCGGGTTCGGCGGTTTCAGCGTGGCTCCGGGAAGTGGTGAGGGTGCGGTCGGTCGTTCGGATCGGTAAATTGCTTTCCATTATCACCTATTGTGTATCTCTGTTATCAGTCCTGTTGTTGTTTGTTTCCCTCTCCCTTGCTGTCCCAGTAAACTGTCCTTACCGCAACCCACGAGGCTTTTGCCTTTGTTTGTCCGGTCTCCTCCCCACCCCGCCGGGGAGGGGTGAGGGAGGCTGCGTGGTGCTCAGCTGGGCCTAAACCACGTCACTAGCAAAGGGACTGGAAAGTACCGCTTGCTAAGGACTCAGCTCTACAGAACCCTCCGTATCTGGAGAAAATTAATCACTGTACTTTGCTAGTTAATAGCTACTTGCTTGTGGCAGTTTTCTTGGTCATATTTTTCCTTGAATTGTTCAGACAATGGTTTGTTTTCATCTTCTCAGTAAATCAAGTTACCAGGTAATGATATTTTAAAGCTAAATCATGCCTAGTTTGTTTGAGCGGTCCAATGCTGCAAAGATGATTCCCTTTTTAAAGTGTTAGGCCGAATGTTTGCCAAGACCCTGCTTTCATTAGTTCATATTCTTTTTCTGCCTGTTGCTCTTCTTCAGCATAAGAGGATTTGTTCCTAATGCTTGCTTTGAAATTCCCTTGCTGCTGGTCCTCGTCTCTCCGTGTGTTGAGTTGAACAGGTCAGTGCTCTCCTGCTGCGCACCCCTCAGCTGAGACCCTCTGGGCATTTCTCCTGTTGGGCATCACAATTACTTTGGTGTTTGCTGGGCTCTCGGTGCCCCTCCGTATTGGGCTGTACACTTAACGCCCCCCGATTCCTTCAAAACAAATTTGTCACTGATACTTTTACACAAATAGCCCCTGTCATCATCGAGCTGTGGTTACTCAGCAATGAATATTTAAGTGCAGGACTTTTACTTCCATTTATAATTTTCCATCTCTCTACCTCATCTGCTGCTGTTGCCTTCCCAAATTCATTTGACAGAGATTATTCTATTTCTCCCCCAGTGCCATCCTTTAACAGATATATTGAATTTGCAGATGAATCTGTAGACAGCTCTTATTTCTGTAAACACTTTTCACTAACATAATAGCTTGTGCTTTTTTTTTAAGGCTTGCTTCTAGACCTTATTGCCATGTCTTTCCTCTCCTCCATATGTTCTCTAGTTCTAGTTAAATGTTTTGCCTCTCCTTCACCCCGTGCCAAAAGAGCTGCATTCTCTTCATGGGAAAGGCCGGGTGGGTGCTGAAGTCTGGACCCTTCTAGCAGTGCAGGGGAGCTGAGGTGAGGCAGGCTCTCCCGAGGGCATGCCTGAGACATCGCACCAGGAGCTGAGACACCAAGAGAGACGGGAGTTACCGGGCAATTGCAATTGCTCCTGAGCGAGAAGGCTCCTGCGCATCCGCTCTCCTGCCGGGCATCCTGTTGTGTTGGCAGCTGCAGCCTCTGCCAGCCTGGGAAAAAACCGCAACAAGCGATGGAGAAACAACTGTTTTCCACTGGTTCACTCAGGCAGTAATAACTGGAATTGCAGCAGAACAGTGTGAGTCTCCTGAGACACCAGTGAGGGCTTCAGAGACCATAAGTTAGCAATGCAAGTCAAGAGTGTTGGAGGTTTCCCTTCATCAGGCCGAAGGACGTTTGGGGTATGCCCTCCCGAAACCGGCAGCAGCAGTGGCCGTTGTTTCCCCTGTGCTGCGATAACGTCCCTGGCCAGGCTGCCCCGGTACCGCGTTTTCTGCAGCCGGAGCTGTTGTGCAGCGTACGCCATGGCGGGGTGCGGAGCGGTGCCCGAAGCGTGCCCTGGTCCTGGGGCTCGCTGCCCTCGGCTCCCGGGGCGCTGGGCTTGGCCGCAGCCCTCCCGTGCCTGGCGGGAGCGCACCGGCACCCGCCGCGGAGGACGCGGAGTTGGACGCTGAAGGGCAAGGACTGAGCCTCGGCTGCCTTGGAGAGCAGGGTGAGACGCGTCGGTCTGAGCGGGGAAGAGACTCAGTCGAGATGAGTACGTGGCGCGTAGCACACGCGCGTCGGGACTGTTCTCCGAGGCAGCAGGCTGCAGGGCGTGCGGGAATCCCCCAACACCTCACTTACAAAAGCTCAGAGAGATATTCCAGGAAAAAAATGTAATTTGCCTAATTGTCTGCAATGGTAACAAGTAAAAACTTGCAGAAGGTGCAGTAAGAGCTTCTGCAGTCGGTTTTGCTCCTAGTGTGGGGCAAACAAACCACTGAGGCCTGTTAGGTAACTTTTTATTTACCATTTTAGCTTATTTTTCAATGTTTGAAATCTAGTCCTTCTGTATGCTTAACATTAAGCAACAGTTAGTCCTTTTGAATTAAGTGGAGCAACTGTAGGGAGGTAAATTTGATCCCCTCAGGGTTTTGGGGAAAAAACACTTAAATTTTGCTTAAGTTATGCTTTCCAGTAGATGGCAGCATATATTCAGTCTTTATTTATAAAAAAAAAAAAAAAGAAAAGGGAAAAAAAAAAGTAAAATCTTTAGAAAGAATGAAGGAAATGCTTACAGAAGTCCAAAATATGATCTTTACAATGTTGTTTACAAGTATCTATTTTTTATATAATCACTGAATATTTGATAACTATTGGTCTTAATGTTAATAAATCCTTTTAGAAATTGCTGTTGCGAAGCACACTGCAGGAGCTCAATAGAGGAAATTCAGTGATGTGTGCTGTAAGTGGAAGAAAGTCTCCAGGTCTGGCTGCAGGGTATTGTTCGGGGCTGAACCACAGACGAGAAAGGCATGGGTGTGGGGCTGGCTTTGCCCCGGGGAAATGAAGGCCTGCGACCCACGCTTTGCTGTAAAAGTAATGCTGCAGTAAGGGTTTGATTCAAGCTCCCTCGGATCAAACACACCTTGAGAAATGGTTTTTGTTGTTGGTTGTGGTTGTTGTTTTATTTACACACCCTGCGCTGCAGCACCGTGTCGAGCCACCCCGGATCCCGCCGCGGTGCGGTGCCTCTGTGGGGAGATGCCACGGCGGGCTGCGCGCGGCCAAGGGCTGACCCTGGCCCTGAACGGGGCACCCTGAGCGCGGCCGGCCCGCGGCATTGCAGAGGTCTAACCTTGTAACTTCGAGCCTGTATGGAAATGAGGGGCTTTGTAACAAATCTTGTGTGCTTGGCATTCTCCAGGTATAGTCCATGAAAAGTGATGCTAATGCAGGAAGGCGTGAATGATTATTTTGTACTGCTCTTGGCAGTAGTTTCAATATTCTTATTTTCTATTCATTGCCAGCACTTTCCTTTTCCCTTTTCAATACTGTACTTTTTTTCTTTAATGCATGGCTTTTGTTTCTGTTACACTTATTTATTATCAATGCATTATTCTGCTACTGGTTGCAGTAATGTCTTTTGGGGACTTCTTCCTTCTAAGATAGGGAAGGAAAGTGGGAAAGAGAAGAGTTTTTCTTCTGCTTTTGGGGCTGGCCATTGCTGCCTGCAGAATGGACGGATTAGCAGCTTCTTTTATGAAAGGCTCCTTCAAAAAACCACGTGTCATACTGCTACCTGTCAGTGACTCTGGTGAGGCTACAGGAAGGTACCCAGACACCAAGGTGTGCACCTGGTTTGACGTAAGTCCGTGCTGATAGAGGAGGTCACTTGCCTTGGACGGGGCACGGGGTCCAGACCGACGCTACGCCTGCTGCATGTCTGGCACGTTGCTGATGGAAGCTGCTGCCGCGCTTGCAGGCAATGGCACGGCTCTTGGAGCAAGGTCGCTCGCTTTGTCTGCCAAAACCCCACGTGTGCAAGTTCATCCCAACCGTCCCAACACACGGCCAGCCTGAGCTTGTCTGCCAGGGCAATGGAAGCCAAATGGGTGCAGCACCTCTCTTGTCAAGCGGTGCGTTTACATAAAGCCATGCGTGATCTAACCACTAGAGAAACCATCTTGTTCTCCTGCGCTTTTAAGGCACCCGTTGCTCTAAAATAGTTTGCCTCCTGGACTCTGGAGATGTGCTTGCAGGGCGCATGGGATTGCTCAGACTTTGAGAGGATGGAGAAACAAGGCAGGGACAAATGTTTGTGTTGGCAGGATGCAACGGTTAGGGTTGATATACTGTGGCTGGTTAATACCTGGCCTGGGGAGTTAGAAGCAGCTTGTGTCTTTATTGTTTGGTTTTATTTTTATAGCTTTTGGCAGATACCCAGAGAAGTCCCTTTTTTTGTTTTCTCCTGTTACAAAGAAGCCCCAACAACCCTATGCTATGCACCACTGAGTAACCATAAAAAATAGCCTCTGACACGGAGCGGTGCTCTGTTTCTGCAGGAATGCTGTGTACTTCTCGTGTGAGCTGGGGAAGTGTTGTCATCCCCTGCGGACCAGTGGGGAGCATCCTGGCTCCTCGGCAAGCAATCGGTGGTTTCCCCTTAGAGACGAGCGGGCTGTGCCTGCAGAGAAGGAGTCGGAACAACTTCCCAAGGCTCCAGCAGAACCCGGGGATCGACGTCCTGCATTTGAGTCTGGTTTGTTCTCCACAGCCGTTTCCTCTGTGTATTTGTTACCGAATTGGAGAACGCCTGGCAGACAAATGGTGAACTCCGCATGAGGGTGAGTGGGTTTAGGTGATAGAACGGCCATTTCTGTATTCAGTTTCCATGAACTCACATTCCACCCTAAAATACTGGAATTCTGCAAGCAGCACAGCCCAGGTAAATCTCAACATTTTCATGACGTTTCTCAGTTATAAGTTTTCACTAGCACTTAGACGGGGAAATGTCTACCGCGTTGGGTTTTTTCTATAAAAAGAGTCGAGGTGTTTACCCCAGCTGTGGTTCTAGAGGCTTTTGACTCTTTTGTGTATTAAGCAGAGAATTCTGGTTTTCTTTTTTTTTTCTTTTTCTTTTTTTAATTACTGATGTAATTCTAAGCTACCAAAGCAGGACCTTCAGAGCAAGAGCCTTGACGGGGGTAGCAGTGAGCTGTGCTGTTGAGTCGCCTGTTCCTTCCAGGCTTCAGGCACAGATGCAGTGTGGGTACCACAGACGTTACCAAAGACCAGCCGATGCAGTTAACGTTTTCATCTTCACCCATCCTCGGGTACGGCTCAGGGCAGGAGGGTTCCCTGCTGACCCAAGGTGCTTTGAGAAATCTGGTGTGCATGTGAAACACACACCTAAACAAATACCTGCCCTATTCTATATACACACATGTAGACAGGAATCCATACCTACGCACAGACACGCACTAGCCAACTTCCCCCCTCGTCTGAGGCCCTCCTGGTGGGATCCTGATGTCTCTGTACTTGGAACGAGCCCAGGTGTTACAGCAGGTTCTGCCCACTTACCTCTGTACGAAGACAATGAGATGAGTGGTCCATTGTGGTGCTAAAAAGTCTGTGTTGAGGGATTTGGCGTGCCCACAGGCAGCGTGAGCGTGCAGCACACGTGGTCTGGGTCCTGGAAAGGCACATCCCCTACCATTGCTGCTTACAATAGGGAGCAGCATGGAGCCATCCTCCTGAGGCAGGTGAAGCGCTGGATGATGCTATTGCTCTTCTCCATCTCTGTTTTTCCCGAGAGTCTCTCAGAGATAAAGCTGTGAGGTGTATTTTACATACCCGTCTGGAGGGGATGTTGCCCTCGTGCTGTCAGGGCTCCTGCTGGCTGCCGGAGTCGGTTCGTACCTGTTGGGCTGCTCCAGCCCGCGGAGCCAGCACAGGGCGTACTGTACGTGACAGATAAGCCAGGTTCTCGCTGAACTCTTCTTCAGCAATTTCTCTAATGTATTAGGCATAAACAATCTTTCTTTCAGAGTCAGGCATGCATGTCTCATTCTAATTATTTTTTTTTCCCCTCTAACCTGTTTTTGTTCAAGTTGTTGCCACAAGCAGTGGTGATAATGTTCTGTTTCCATTGTTACTGTAGAGAGGGGATCTGCTATAATTACAGCTTAAACTGAGTTTTTCTTCATTGAAAATGTTAAAATATCTGTGGATGCATGATAATGGCTTCATAGATCTACCACATATGCCATTTTCAGGCCAGGCAGAGATGCTCCTTCCGTCTCTCTCGGTCATCCTGCTGTCGTGGGTGTGAGGGACAGGATCGGGCCACACTGGGGGTGCGGGCAGGACAGGAGGCGTGAGACACGGCACAGGCAGATGCTGCTGCACCAGCGACAGCAGCAGGTCAAGGGCTGCATCCTCCGTGCGCACACAAATTGCTGCAGTGCTCCAGAGTCTGATTTCCCAGGCGTTGTCGTTAGCCAGTGGCAAGTAGCTTTCCTCTTCTGCCGCACCTTTCCAGAAGCACGGCGTTTGTGCTGGCAGAAAGCGTCTGAGGAAACACTGCTCCAGCAGCGCTGTCTGCTCGGTGTCTGAGCTGTCACCCGATAAAGCTGTCCCAGTGCTTGTGCTACTTGGCGTAATGGGATTTACAGCTACGCTGGTTGGTTACAGTCCGACTGTCACTGGACAGCGGTGTTGGCACGGTCTACAGGGCTACAGCTCAGCTCTGGTGGATGCGAGGTGTGTTCATCTCAGACCCGGCCTGACATGATGCTGTTGGGAGTGCTGTCGCCTTTCAAATGGGGTTTAGTATTGTCTGTTTTAAATACAACTATCTTTAAAGCTGGGCTAGCTCTCTGCCAGTCTGGACAGGGCTTGTGTCAGCTTCCGTGCCAGCTTGTCACGCCAGAAGCCGTTACGGGTGGGAGCAGGGGAAGACAGCTGAAAATGGGTGGCAGCAGCAGAGAGGAGAAGCTGATGCTGGTAAGTTGTCAAATTGCTGCTTTGAGGTGGCTGCAGAATGCAGACTTGAGCAGAGACAGGCACAAAAGCCACGGGCCAAACTGTTGTTTAATGGCATTCATTTATCCTGGGGTTCTTGCTAGGACCTTGAAAATCCATTTTTCTCCCTTTAGAGTCCCTTCATTTCTGACTAAAGAAAATATTAAGAGACTTCTTGGAAACCGAAGCCCTGCCCATTAATTGCCACCAAAATTGCTGTGGAGAAATGCTACCCTCACCGTCGCTGCCTCAGCATCGGCAGCAACAGCTCGAGAGCAGGAGGTAGCGTAGGTTTTCTGTGCTTCTCCACGGGATGCTGCTGCGGGGCCTCGGCTTTACCATGCAGTCTGCACGTCGCCACGGGCTCAGCGTGTCGGCTGCTCCCTGTCTGCAGCACACGCCATAGTAGGAGCCTTCCTCCTAGTTATTCACTATGGGGGTGTTAGGTGCTCACCCAGCCAGCTAAGGGAATAACGGAGCATATCTTTTCCTCTTCTAACTGGTTTCCAGCGTGCCCCAGTCACAGTTGAAGCCCACACCAGAAGGTCCTGTGCTTTTCCCATAAACCCAGGCAGATGTTGGACCTGTTGATACGAGACCTGCTGGTGCAGCCCGAGTTGCAGCTCTGCAGCCTTCATGGTGTGTGGAGGTACTTCTTTAAGTGCCTGGGGTTTAGAGAATGACTCTTTGCATTCATTGCTGTAAATGGGGTTCCTGAGAAAATGAGCTTTAAACAGTGGTGTGCTCTGTTCATCTAGGTCTTTTCCAAAGGTCTTTTGAAGCTCTTGGCTAAGCCAAAGCAACCTTGAAAGAAAGATGGAAATCTTTAAGATAATCAAGCACCTGCTTTCAAAACCAGGTAGGAAGCTGGCTGGTTGGGAAATGACCTCAGCTCAGCCAAATGCGGATGTTTATCTTCTGATGAAATTAGACCCTCAATGTGACCTAAATCCATGCGCAGTCTCAGTCAAGCCCATTTCAAACCTTTTGGTGAATCTCCTATTTATTAAAAAAAAAAATAAATAATTCATGCTCTTGCATGACCAACAGAGATCTGTCTGATCTGTACCTGTGGCCACTGGGAAGACATATGGAAACA
This sequence comes from Aramus guarauna, assembly GCA_013400195.1. Taxonomy (NCBI): domain Eukaryota; kingdom Metazoa; phylum Chordata; class Aves; order Gruiformes; family Aramidae; genus Aramus; species Aramus guarauna. Next base: position 282,099 of record VXBL01007963.1, on the reverse strand, counting down.
CCTTCACGGCTGCTACTTTTCCCTTTAAAAAAAGAAAAAAGTAGAAAGAATTACAAATAATTCTCTCTTTTCCTAGCCCTGTCTTTAATAAAAGTCTAATGAAACTATGTCAAAATGGGTGAGTAGCTGTTAGATGTATAATTAAACCTTCCTGTGTAATATGGGGCACTGCAAGATCAAATGAATTATGAGATTTCCCTTCTGGAAATCTTACTGAAACCTGTCTGAAAGCTGTCAATATTTTTTAACAAGAAAGCCTGAAAGGATGTTGGTTTTTCAAAGAATGGGAAAGTTATAAGCTGCTTAGCTCTCTAATATTAGGTCTAAAAGAAAGAAAGTGAAGTCTATAAAGAAATATTGTTGGTTGTATTGACACCTGAGACCAGGCGATGTCTTTAGCTGACTGCATACAGTATTTCTTGAGTGTTTTGTTGTTGTTGTTCTGAGCCCTTTGTTTACAAGTTCATTGCCAAGATTTAGTCCTCTAATGGTTTCTGGTTAATAAAAAGATGAAGAATGTGATCGATGGCATTTTAGATGCAAACAGTGGATGCTTGATTTTGCCCTCTTTATCACATCCTTAAGGAAAGAAGAAATAGGTATGAGGAGCCCTTCACAGCCGGGGAAGGAAATGAGGCTCAGGAAGACTTTTGAATGCAGCTCTGAACAGATTCCAGACACTGCAAGAGAGCAAAGCAGCTTCTAAAGTGCAGGGGAAAATAAATATTTTTAAAGGATTCCAGCATATTTAACATAAACCATGTTGATTTATAAGAGTCTAATTATTACAATCATTAAAAGACCATGATTATCATTAAAAGGCTATTATCAGAAATGAAATGCTAAAAACAAATGGTATATATTAAATAGGATCATACATATTTCATAAAACATATTATACTGCAAAATAAGTTGTCACGTAGCCATGGCAATGACTTTTAAGTTACCCTTTTTGATGCCTTAGTGCACCGCTCTGCATGTTTTACTGTCAAGCCTCTGAACATGCCCAGCACTCAAAAGCTCCAACTGAGAATGATTATAAAGGGGCAATTATGCACCTAACTGGTCACTTGCACATATAAATACCGTTTACCGGCAGAGGACACGTCCCTCGGAGTGGCGGGTGTTTAAACAGAAGCTGGCAGATGTGGTCGATCTGGCTGGTTTGGTCTCCCAGGACCTCTCCCGGGGTGGGGGGTGGCTGCTGGCCACCCAGCTCAGCTGGCCCCGCGCGGGGGGACCTGCCCTGCCGCGGGCACTGCGGCACCGGGTGCCCTGGCCGGCTCCGTGAAGCCCAGCCGTGACCCGGCTGCCTGCGCGGCACAGCCGTGAGGACAAAGAGTTCGTTTTCTTGTTAGTTAGCACTCAGTGATTTGGTGCCTTGTAAACTTAACTTTCATCGCTGGGTTTTCCATAGAGTTCCCAGCACAAGGCACTGAAGCTTCAGATGTACGTGCCTGGATCTCACAAACCACAGGCAAATCTATTTATTAAGATTTTATTATATAGATTGTCCTCACTTCTAAACGCCCCCTAACTAAGAAAGTTTTCAGAGTATAATTAAAATGCAAAGGCCAATATTGACTTGTCAATTAAATTCAAGGCCAGGATCGGCAGGAATGGTTTTATTGTAGGCAATGGGGCTACTCCTGGTCATCTTTGTTCTGAGTTGTACATCTGGCTGCAACAACTTTTCTAAAAAAAATGGGGTTTCTGAAATATATTTGTGCATTTAAACCTCATAATATTTTTATAGATATCCTTTTCCTTTTTCATTTTACGTCCGTCTCCTTTTATTTTGAGTGTTTTCTTTGATTTTTGTGTCAAAGAGCTGATAGGTACAGCATGTCTGATAAGATCCAACGGAGATTAAAATAAATGCTGTTTTGTGGTACAGAAGAGAACAGTTTTTACGTATCAGATCTCATAAAAGCAAAAGAGATGTACGCGTGGTGGGTGCTCAACTATTTTACCCTCACATTATATTGCCTGGAACGGAAGCCGGTGCTCGGTCCTGATGCTGCAGAGGGCATTGGAAGGTTTTTATTACTGTTTAAACACAGAGCCATTTCTTTTGTCACAAAGGCTTCCCCGACGCTGAGGAGTCAGAGATGTCATTACCCACCTGAGGTTCCTGCCAATGGTGTGGCATTTCTTGTGTCAGACCCAGTTTGTTTTGTGCTCGGGGCTTTCCCCATTTCCCTCCGGGCTGGGGCTGGTGTTTGAGCTCCTGTGGGTTGGCTGCAGCCAACAGAGACCTGTGGGCAGGGGTGGACGGCATTCCCCAAGAGGAGGGTTGTGGTGGGAGGAACTGTTACCAAAATGCACCCTGGAAAAAGTCCGGGTGTCTGGCCTGGGGGACAGCTTGGAAAACAAGCCTTGGAGGCAGAGTTGCATAGACCTGGCTGCCTCAGGTAGGGCGGTTTCTTTCTTCTTTCTTGATATTTCCATTTAGAACAGCGTGATCTTCTTTTTTTATGGGTATGGCATGGTCTTTCTGTGCTCAATTGGCTTTTTAATAGGCATTGTAGGAAAATATCCCAGATTGTGCCCTCATTCTTCAATTATGCATTAATTAATGTGTTCAAGGCCAGGCTTTATGTCCTCACCTGTCTGGGGATTAAAATAGGTCCATCCCCGGGTGTTCCCGCAGGTGCTGCTCCTGTAAGGCTGGGAGCAGGGCTGGCCAGGCAGGAGGAGGCGGGTGGGCAGCGGGAGGGACAAGAGTGTTGAGTGCCGTGTTGTGAGATGCAGCTCTGTTTACGTGAATCCATCAAAGCATTCCACATGTACCACTTGTGTTGGTGGTCCTCCAGCAGCTTCTTTCTCACCCCTGAATCGTTCAATTTCTTGATCAAAAATAGTCTTCCTGAAATTCCCAAAAATTAAGGATTTCCACAACTTCTCTTAACTCATTCTTCCAAAGTAGAAGACAGAGGATTTCTGTCTTCTGTCCTCTTCAGAGGATTTGTTTCCTAATTCTTACCCTGACTCCTCTGCTGGAGACTCACGTGTTGCGGCACACTGGTGTCAGCGAGTGGCCAGGTTTGCAGAGCTGGAGCCGGCATGGAGCAGCGGAGCCCGCGTGCACCCCGAGCGCTCTGGGGCAAGTTCCTGCCTGACCCAGCGCTTACCATGGGGACGTGTGCCGGGAGAAACGTGGGGCGGCATCCAAGATCACCCCTTGAGGGCTGCGTTCCCATCTCCTAGCTGGTGTCTGTCAGCGTGCTCCTCCAGGGCGGAGAGGAGAGGAGAGGAGAGCCACCAAAAGCTGCCTACTCTTCACCTAGCTTCTGCATATCTCATGGAGTGTGGTCATTAACTCAGGATTACCAGGTCTAAGCCTCAGAGAACGGAGAAAACAGAGTGTTTCCAAGTGTGTGAGTGCACGTGTGGGAGGAGGTCAGGTGCGAGCTAAGCTGAGAGTGAAGAAAGTTGTTGCGCTTCATTTTTGTTCTTAACTTTGCTTGGGTTGTAGGCTTTTTGATGACGGTATGTGAAACAGTGTTTTGCTGCTGCAGCAATCGCAGTGTCTGCCTACACCCAAACGGCACACCCTACGCATGGGGCAATATTGCAATCATGTCATCACTGCCACCATCAAAGTGCCTTAAACAAGCCTGCAAGGTGACACCGTAGTCACTCAGAAATTACACAGATGTGTTAGATAGTGACATTCCTGTCATCCTGACACAAAGGTGACATTAGCATCTAATTATCTTGTAGTCAATTTAACATCAGTCACATCCTGTATATCATGTATCGTACCACCTTGACTAACTGAATCTCCCGGGGACATTAAATAAGTTCAGATCACCAAGAATTCGGGTGATCAAGGAAGCGTTCAATAAATTTGATAGGTATTGCAGTGCTGAACTGTGTTTTGAATGACAGGGCGATTTGCTGCCGTAAGGCCTGGATAAACGGGATGCACGTAATTGTGAAAATGAGCAGAAAGGAAAGCAAGAAGCTTGGACTCGGAAGACCGGAGAGGAATAGAATTATGGCCACCTGGCTTCCAGAGCCACCCAGCACGCCGGGACCCGGTGTCTGCCGGACGTGGCAGCAGCCCTGCCGGCGCGGGGCAGAGGAGCGGGCGTGCGGGAAGCACAACAGAAGCCCCAGCTTTGCTGGGAGGAGGAACCTGGTGATTAGCCCAGTGCAATTACAGCTGACCCGACTTCAATCTGTTCAGCTTCTTCCTATTGCTAGGGCATCACTAATTTCTCGTTAGCACCAGCTGCAGCCAGGATTGTCACGGCATTATTGTGTGAGATGGTGAATCTTAGTTTGTATGAGCAGAGGACAAGGTGATCATTACTGTCATTACTGAAGAGCGATTGTTTCATCCAGATGTCTGAGACATCACTGAGGTTGGTCAAGTAACAGGAGAAAACAGTGAGTAATGTATTCCACAGAAATTCCAATGTGAGCGAGATAAACGATCCGCATTGAATGATTTGGCCAGTTACGCAGTCCTGAAGTCTTCAAGTTCTGCTTTCCTGTGAGATGCTCGTTGTCTCCGAAAGGGTGTTTTATTGAATAATATTGAGCTCTTGTGTAAGAGCATGCACATTACTCTAAAACAATACCTCCGTTGTTGCTAATAAGCACTCCTGAAGAAGAACTGTGATGTTAGGGTTCTGGGAGTCTAGCCACCAGAATGTTTGCCTCTATTTAATTAGATAACAGTCAACATATTTCAGAAATAATGTCTCTCCCTCAAGAACCATTTGTTGTAAGTGTCAAGTTTTCTGTTTCTCAATTACCCTTTTTTCAGAAAGCATTTCTGATTTTGATTGATCTTCAGTTGTTATTAACGCCTTCCTGGCTGTTTTATCCAGAAATGAGAACCATAAATTCATATCTCTGAGTGTAATCATACCTGTGTTACAGGCCCATTACAGAAAACAAAACAAACAAATGCATCTTTGCATCTCACTATTATTCAAATAAGCTTGTATTTTTTATTTTTTTTTAATGGGTGACCTGGTTTGGTGATAGTTTTATGCATGTTTATTGTGTAGGTAATCACACCTAAATATTACCTCCTTGCTTAGCACCTAAGGTCACTTCAGGTAATTGCAAAACTTAGTTTTAATGACATGGTTAGTAATGAATTGCATTGGCTACCCAGAGCAGTTGTCCTAACGTTATCAGTCAGCTGCTTAGATATTCACAAGGGAAATCTTATCGTTATTCACAGAGACAGAGAAACAAACATTAAATTTAATTGCACTACCGAGCACCAGAGTTATAATCTTTATATGACAGTTAATGCTTTCATTACTTATCAATTCACTTATGTTACTCTTTCAAAAAGCTAAGCATCTAACAAATAGAAGTAGATCTTTCTCTTCTACGTATGGAAAGACAGGTAAATGACAAAGAGTATGATTGAATAAGTGTACTGAATAATTTTATTTTATATAAATAGTTTTACTAACTCCTGATGGCATCTTTATATATCTCATTAAATACATTTCCCTTTCAAATTTAAAAAAAAGTTTTCATCCATTTTATGTAGACCTCATTTCCACAAAGCCTGCAGTACCTCGTTAGACTGAGGCAGCTCCTGAAGCCAGTCCTTCTTCAGAAGCATCCTTAGGCACAGACCTAATTCGTACAGCTGGGATTCACAGTGTGCCGACTCTGATCCAGCAGGATTCCTACACGCACAATTAACATCACGTACACGAGAAATCCTGTGTATGTCGATAGTGTTTCTACATGTCGACAATTAGTCGTGTCCTTCAGTGCCCTCCTGATTGTTTTCCTTGAAGGCACTTCATTAAATGCCTGTTTAAATGTTTGGAAGAATCAGGTCTATGAGAGAATTGAAGAGCAGCCAAAAAGTCAGGAAGTCATATTGCAGTTTTGATGCCACTTTAATGAGTTTCATGAAGTTCTGGCATGCAGTTGTTTTATGCAGAACCGAGCTGTAGCGGCCATTCCAAAGGAGTGTTATCAAAGAGCTGCTGCTATCTGACTTGTTCAATTACCAAACTCTATCTGATAATGACAGCATAGCCTGACCGATCAGTCTGTACGGACCCGAGAAGCAGCTCGTGGCGTGCAGGCAGTGAAGCCTTGGTGCTGTCTGCAGCCACACACCGTTGCTGCAGTGTAGCTGCAGTAGTTGCCATCAATGCAGTCTGGCTTCTTGCTGAGGAAACAGTGCAAAGAGTGCTTGAAAATGTCTATTTGATATCTGGAAGGAAATTAGATTTGGACATGTTTTCTGCTGCCCATGACTGATAGAGACAAATGCAAAACCAAAAAAATATAGCATCTTATCAAGTTGCCTGCCCAGTGCTAAGGGACACACGTAACAGTTGAGCCTCTCTGTTTCCTGCTGGCATCAGAAGAACTATATCCATAATTTTGCCTTTAATTAAAGCTGGAGGTTGTTTAATTTGCCCCTTGTATGGGAGATGTATCCAACAGCAGGCACAGTACATGCCAACTTTCTTCTGATTCAGTAATTCTTGCTATGCACCTCTACTTAAGCTCTAAACCCAAAACTCTTCAGCACTCTAAGGCTTTAGCTTATTTTTCAATGATTATAGTGCTGGTAATAAAGCTTTCATGTGGAGTAAGAAGGAGATGAACATTAAAATAGTCAGGTTAAGTGGCACAGTAATTGAACCTGGTAACGAATGGGGGGGAAGCCCTTTCTGTAATAATTTCTTTGCTTTGCATAATATTTGAGTCTAAAGCAAACAGGTTTTTTTCAGTGTGCTGTTGATGTGTGTATACTTGATGTGCCATGTTAATAAAGCACATGAAAATTGAATAATCGGCAGGTTGTCCTCTTAAGGCACAGGCTTGCCATTACCCAGAGTGCACACAGCAAATGAAGAGTTCAATAATTCATAAACAGTGCTTTGTACTTGGCAGAATTGAGGAAGTGAGGGTAATCCTGCCTTATAATGCAAGATCACTGCGAAGCGAAGCCCTTTAGGAAGAACAAACCTTAATAAACAAAAAGTGTCTGGAGCCACCGATCTTTTTGTTTCAGACAGACAGCTCCTCTGTTATTACTTTCCAGACTCATTTGATCGTTACGGCTTGCATTGCTCTCTTCAGGCCCAGCATCCTCCCAGCATGCCAAGTTTTTGTTCCTACGTTCCCTTTGGCTGCGCTCCTGCTGCTGCTTTCCAGGCGCTGGGCGATGTGCTCCCCGGCCCCTGTCAGCTCACGCAGATGACGTCTGACTACATCTGCCTGTTCACGTGCTCCTTGTGCCCCTCAGTCCAGGGCACCACGGTGCACGCAGGGAGGCAACGCGTCCTGTCGAGGGTGGCTCAGAGTTGCTCCCCCAGGAGCAGCAGTGGAGCTCGGGATCGATCCCCGCAGGGATGCAGCTTCCTCAGGTTATCAATTCACGTCTGCCCGCCCTTGTCTGCCCGCCGTTGTCTGCCCGCTGCCCGGGGACTCGGCGCTGCCCTGCCTCGTCCTCCTGCTGTGCTGCCACCATCAGGACCCTGCCCCAAAATGCGCTGGGACCACATAGTCATTTCCTCATCTGATTCAAGTTTCTGTGCATTATCTAGCAGTGTAGCTGCCTCTCGGCATCTCTGCGCTTCCGTTTCCATCCTCCCTGTTACTGTCTGCAGATGGTGAAATGCACAAACAGCTTAGTGCAGCATCCAATGTGTTTCTGTCATTTTTAATACAGCACCCAATCTACAATCTTCAGCACACTTATGAAGCATTAAAACAATAACAAATTACCAACCTCGTTTATTTCGTTGCATAGTTTGTTTCGTAATTATCGAGTGATGGTGGCTGCTGAATGGCCGGGCTGGCTCTTGGGCTCCGTTGGCCGAGCCTGTCTCAAGAGCAGTGAATGCTTCCGATGCAGCGTCGGGTGTTCAGCCGCCCCCAGAGGAAGGCCGGCAAAGCCCTTTGGAGGTGTCTGGCTGGAAGGAGGGCTTCACAGCAACACCATGCCGTTTGCTGTTGTGTGTCTGCGGGCGAATCACCCCTTGGCCCTGAAGCCATTACGGGAAGGCCTGCAGGCTGCAGGCAGCTCCGGCTCGAGTGGCGGCAGTTGCAGCGGCTCTGGTGGCCTGGCCCCGCGGCTGCCGGCCACTGGTGGCGATGGCCGCCCTCAGCCCGGCGCTCTGCAGCGCTCCGGGGCTGTGGAGAAACTGGCGCCCTGCCTCTGTCCCTCTGGCGAGGAGCAGGCTGGGACCAGGAGCAGGCTGGGACCAGGAGCAGGAGCAGGCTGGGACCAGGACCAGGACCAGAGCAGGCTGGGCCCTGCCCAGCACCCTCGGCTTGTCCCTCAGCCCGCGGCAGTGCCACAGCCGGGCCCGCTCCAGCAGCTGGGGCAGCAGAGGGGACGGAGCTGTGCCGGTAACGCCGCCGGGCACACGGCACAGCTCCAGTCGCTGCCTACCGAAACAGCTGTGCCGTAACAACCAGCGTCTACATGGCAGAGAGTTCACTCTCCCTCAGGCTGTGCACAGCACCGTCCTTCCATCAGTGCCCGGGCCCGGCGCCTCGCAGCGCCAGCGCCCTGGGGTGGGGATGGCCTCTCGCCTGGCCTCTCTGCAGGCGCCCGCAGCCCGCTGCGACCCACTCAGCTTTGAGGATTTAAACCGGTTTCGGAGTTGTTAGTACAACTGGGACAATTGTAGCAGGGTGGATGGTGGATGGTTTTTCCTGCCAGAAAGGTGCTCGGTGCTGTGGAGGTAGCATGACTTACCAGTGCTATACTTTGTGCATTGACTTCTAGTCTACAGAATTTAAATGTGCCTCTTAATTGTGTGTAAGATTTATGAATGCAGTGTTAAATTACACGTCTGGGAGGGGTTTTTAAAATAACAAAATGTAAATTGCAAAGCTTTTCTGAAGTTTACGAAATACTTTATAGGTCTATCAGTTTCCTACCAAAAGCCAGCCAACCTTGTGGTACTAATCATCCATCTGGGTGGGGTACTGAGAGAAAATCGTCCAAATTAAGAATTAACGTAGATTACTTAATGCATAAACTTTCCTAGGCAGAACTAATGTGGCTTTTCTTTGGCTGAGTCAGCCACTTGTCAGTCTCTGTTTCAGGGAGCCCTGGGGTTTGCTTGAAAGCCGAATCCAAGAGAAGCCTGTTGTCCGCAGCCGTGTACTGCTCCTGGTCTGCAGCGTCTCCCTCCCACGTTTTGGGGTGCCCGCAAATCCAAAGGAGGCTGAAAGCTGCCAGTTTAATATGATTTGTAAGAGAATTAGTTTAAGGCAACCAAGGGAATTTTACTTCGGAATAAGGGTGTCCGCACAAAGATTCAATGAGGTTTAAGTAGCCTGCTCTAGATTCACAGCTCTTGTTAATTTAGATTAGCTTTTGCCGAGCACCTACTTGAGGACGAGCATGTTGGCGCAGGGAGGTGCTGAGTTTGCTCTTGTTTTGTCTGCAGGGCATTTGCTGCCAGGAGAAAGTTTCCACCACTTAATGTGGCTATTGGAAATATTTCTGCATGTGTGACTGTGGTGCTTCGTTCCCCTCTCTTCACGGCGTTACCTTTTCAGACCGGTGGCTGCTGGAGGAGGGCGGCTCCAATGCGGTATTGCCAACCTCGCCAGCGGGTGCCTGTTATCAAACTCCCAGCACAGGGGAACTGGTCGGACCCTGCTGCCTCCAACCCCCAACCCCCTTGTCTGCTCATTGCCTTGCCGGGTTCATAACGCCGTGCTTACAGACCGGAGCACTGTCTCCTCCCTGGGACGTGGTGCTGACAGCAGGGCTGCAGACTCCGTTCCCGTGGTGGCAGGACGGTGACTCCGAGCAGGTGACACGCTGAGATGCCCTGGGGGGTCCCACTGCTCCCGCTGCTGCAGAGAGCGCGGGGCGCGTTGCCTGAGAGCCGGAGGCAGCCTGTCTGGGCGCCTGGCAGGAACCGGGGCGGAAGGGGAAACCCGGCCTGCCAATCAGATGGGAAATGCATAAGGAAAAAAGTCACACGTCTTATTTTTAACTGCCATATTTTTTAAATGAGTGTTACGATTGGATTCTTCAGCAAAATGCCTCTCCAGGCTTAATGAAATTTGGAGCCTGGCCATGATTTAAGCCTGGTTTGTAAGTGACGCTAAAGGTTATGTGGTTAAACAGTTGCCACATCCAGTATATTGCCAATGATAATTGAGACTGTAAAAGAAAATGCAAGCAATACCTGCATTAATCAGCAAATGAATTTGCTCTGCCTGTGCTAATATTGATTTTTTTCTTCACATTTTGCAAATTCTGGCTAATGAATTTCCTGGCAAGAGTGCTTGCCAAAAAAGAAAATTTTGGTCAAATGTTGTAGAATTTTGATGGCACATGAAACGAGGGTGTAGATCCCAGAGTATATTTGCTAGAACACAATTCTGAAGTTCATCTTGCCAAGAAAGATATGAAATATTATCTGACTTGCTTGCAAACAGGCAGCAGACAAAATTACTTCCAGGATGTATTCAGTGCATGGCTTAAAACTCCACAAGAGAGCTGCAATCTCCAAGGCAAAGGCTGTTGAAAAGTTAGAACAGTTATTTGCTATATTTTATTTACCTAACTCCCAACACACATCGTGACTTCTTAGAATTTCACAAGTGAACATTGCTCAGGAGCTTCTGCTCCTGTTCCGTAATACTCAGTGCTTCAGTTCAAGCTACAAGAACATGTTGTTTAATCATAGCAGCGTTAAGGCCCATCTCCTCCATGGCTGAGTGACTAGAAGGCAAGGTGATCGACGCATGTCCGACAGGGATGCATCGGTTACCCATACGTCTGCTCCCTCCCTCAGAGGTGCTAGCACCAGTCACTGCAGCTCCCGTCTCTCCACGGGCAAGGAGCGGCAGGAGTACGTGGCTTTTGTCGGGGCACTTGTCACAGCACCTCCGGAGGACTGTACAGAGAAGGCGAGTGGCGTTAGCCCCATCATTTCCAGATGATGCTTGCGGCTAGAGGCAGACATGGTCAGGGTCCGAATGAGTCTCTGTTGCGTTTGATGTCATTGGAGTTATTTTAATTTTAAGCTAATTTTTTATATTGTCAGACTCAATATCATCAGTGTCACTACCACGCCTATCTGCAGCAAGGCCATCGCTGCTGCTGACACCGTGGTCATGGTGTCACTGCTGATAATTTACATCTGACATTAGAAAGATTAATTTACTATGAAAATGACCCTCGGGAGACTAGTTCAGACACAGGATGAATCACATTTGAAAAATTGGATGTCTCATTGTTTCAGAAGTTCCAATTAACTTTTTTTAACCATCAAAAGTAGCGGATGCAGATACATCATGGCTGCCCATTTCATTCCAACGGGATGGCCACAAGGAGTCCAAACCCCCGTTTACCATTCTGCAGCAGGCAGGACGGCTTTGGTGTTGTGCTGGAGCTGAATCAGGCTATTTCCCTGTCCTGCATTTTTCACTGTGAAGGCTGGAAGAATATGTTTTGGATAAATTCGGAGCTAAGTTTTTTCCAAACATTTTTTCATCCTTTTCTGGGAAGCCTAACAATCAAATGTTTGTGCAAATTCTTTCCTGCTCTTTGTGAGCTCATATCGGTCTGATCAGGTGCTCATAGCTGCATGTGGTACAAGACAGAGCAGAATCAGAAGAAAGAGTAAGGTTTTTGCCCAGACCTTGCTAGTACGGGAGCGTTTATCACATCCAAAGCTGTCAGTGTTCGGTATAGACTGTCTCCAGCCAGAGGTCTATGAAGCAGCATCCTTCTGAAAAACAGTTGCACAGTTATAGCGGGTGGTGATAGGGACAGTTAAGAGTAGAAAACTTTAAAAATATTGGTTTAGCAGTGGACTGTTATGCATAACCCTCCAAGGGTGTACATTCCCTGGCTGATTGTGAGAGACTCTGTTTGGTACCTGTAAGTCTGGAGAACAGGAGAAATTAAACCAAACTTTTTTTTAAAATCTGTATTTTCCTAACTTTTCTGACAACTTATTTTCATTTTTTCTGATGTTATTCTCATTTTTCTCACCATTTTTCCTGATACACCTTTCATCCAATATTCTATAAAATATGATAATACAAAGCTCTCAAGACATGGAGGCTCAATTAAGACCCAGCAGCAACTCTAACTAAGGAATTTCTGCCACAAGTATTTTTGTCTTGCTATTTTGACCTCTTTTATACGCCCTAGCAGCTTCTTACTTTAGGAAATTTTATGTCTCAGCTGTGCAGAAAAAGCTGGGATGTCTCTGAGGTATGTTTGAGATGAGCTAATACACCTGCTTGCACATGAAAGGTGTGGGAAGAGGAGACCGAGGATATGATACAACCAGCAGCATGATTCAGTCTAGGAGTCTGCTAGCAGTAGATCAAAAGAAAAGAAACGTGTATTTCCTTCTTTATGTGCTTGAATCCTGTTTGTGAAGTGGGGTCATGCAATGCCTCCAAAACACTGTTCCTTACCTGTTTTCAGTCTTGGACTCTGGGTGCTCAGAGCACTTCTGCAGCAGACCCCCAGGGCTTGGTCCGGTTTTCTCCGCAGAAAGCCAGGTGCCTGCATCCTTGGCTCAATGCTGTTAACTGTCCAAACCATCATCTGGACATTAATAATGGATTCTGAGTAAGCTCTCCAGAGCAGTGATATATCTGTAAACCCCCCATATTTCCCATGCACTTTCCTCTCTCTGTTCTCCCAGGATCAAAAAGCATGAGCTCAACTCGGCGCAATTGGAGTGCCAGCCCGAAGGCGCATTTACGCAAGGTTGCCGAGGATTTTTCTAATGTGGACTGCTGAGTTCGGTGTGTGAGAGGCTGGGGCTGGTTCTGAAAATCCTCTCGTCCTCTGTGAATTGCCATGTTTGTTGGGGTAAGACCGTAATTGAAAGCAGTAATTTCTGGGTTTGGATGCCAAGGTGCTAGGAGCAGGTTGCTTTCGTTGGGAGGTCTCTGATGTGAAATCCGTTGTTTGAGAAGGACCACTGGGCTGGGTCTGTGCCTAGCCAGTATAACTAGCAGCTCTGCCGCTGAGTTACTCAAGGATATACAATTAAAGGAAGCTCCGAGTGTGCTCTCCCCAGGATTGCTCCCCCCGCCTTGCCCTGGTCCCGCTGCACAGCTGCAGGTCAGACTTCATGCTCCCGCTCTTCCTCACATCCCTGCTAATCAGCAAGGTGCTGCCGATGCCAGCGCTGCCAGCCGTGCCTGCGAACAATCACCTCCCTGCCGGTTCTGGGGCATCGGTGGGATTTTTGTTTCATTTCGCATGGAAAAGCTCTGTCTTGAATGTATATGGTTGAAAGCTTCCTGACGGCTCTTGCTTGGAAACTTGGCACTGACAAAGTTGGAGGACAGACAACTCATGCATTAGATTTCGTAGAACAGCTTTCTTGTTTGAAGAGGAAAAACCCCCCAAAAAACCTACATTCACAAAAAAGCATTTGGTAACATGTGTCAAATCCATCTGCACATGTAAAACATGAAAAGGAGGCGAAAACTGTTATTAAAATGTAAATGCCAAAATTCTGTAATAGATGGGAGATTCAAATGACCTTGTTTCAGCAATAACCAACCACACGATTCCCAATTTGTCGGCCTGCGTGTGCAATAAGCACATCTCATTCGGCAGAGCGAGGCTCTGGCCAGCACGTGTGGGCACCCTGTGCGCAGCGCCTGGGCTACTCGCATCCGCCGCGCCGAACCAGACTGCGGGCTGGCAGCCAAGGGATGTCAGTGACCTTCCAAGTTCATTTGCTTCTGTTCACTAATGCAACTCCATTTTGAATGCAGCTTTTCCCTGGCCATCTTCTGTGGAATTTTATCTGAGCTTTTGTGCGGGTGTGTTAAACAAAGGCAGACATTTCTTGTCACTGAGAGACAGTATTTAGAAGATGATAGGCTCCTAAAGATGCAGCTAGGTGCCCACTAGGACTTTCTCAAAGCTTACCTTTTTCTGGAAATAGGCTTAATTCTTATTAATATAATTCTTTTCATCAACTTCAATGTAAGCTGGGCATCTAGGTAGTTTGAAAGTCTGAGTGGTTATGAGCAGGTATTTATACCCCAAGCCCCTCAGAAGTCAGGCCTTCAGATATTGCCGTGAGGGATGGCAGCGGTGGGTTCCCGAGCGGATCGTTCATCCCGGTGCTGCTCAGCCTGGGCTGGCTGGGGTCTGCTCGCCGCCTTCAGAGCCGGGGAAGAGGGCAGGCTGCGGCGGCGGGCAGCGAGAGCTGTCGGGCGCCTGGTGCTCGGAGAGGGCTGGACAGGTTCCTCCTGGGCTGGGGAACGTCATTTGTGTCGCTGTCTGCTAGACCGAGAAGCTGCTGTAGAAGGTCTTTGATCTCAGCGCCCTTTTAAATTTCTTGCTGCCAAAATAGCTGCTGCCCCTGGGGAGCACCATACAGCAATAGCAAGGCGAGTACTTGGAGCAAAGGTATTAGTGGACAATGTAATAAGCGGGCGAGCAAATGAATACCTCGGGCCATTTATCATGAGCCAGATATGCAGGCAGAGCTCTGCAGCTCTGTTAAAGAGAAAAATAGCTCCATGACAACTTGTCTATCAGTGTCAAGGAGACTCTCTAATTTACTGACGTCTGGAGATAGCTGCCTCTGGGGGAAGGAAGATCATGGTTATCTACTCCGGCACCAGCCAACACGCAGAGCATGCTGTGTGCTATATTGAACGGTGCTGGTAGCGCTGAGATGGAGGAAGAGCCTTGCCCGGTACATGTGGTGCTGAACATACCTTTCTCGAAAATGACTCTGGAGATCTGCCCAGATGGTGTACTACATCTATTTCTCCAATGTACCAATTAGCATTTGAGCAGGCAATGTGGATGGTTGCTAGCACTTTCTCAGTGGGTCTAGTATTGGGATTTTACTACTTCCTTTAAAAAAATTTATTGGCTGCTACCAGCTAGCTGGCAAGTGCAAAACCCAGCACCTGTGTTGCTAGGTCCTGCCTGAGCAGAGAGCAGCACGGGTGACTGCCGGGCCATCTGCAGCGCGTCACATGCTGTTTGCACCGCGGGGCACAGAGGGAAGGACCACGTGGAGACAAGGAGCAGAGCAGCCGTGACACTGAGATGCAGCTCCCTGCGCCCTGCGGTTTTCAGGCTCCACACCCCAATGTCTCTCTTCTGCTCCGAGCTGGGTGGACGGGTGCCGGCGCGCTGCTCCGCAGACCGTGCCCAGGCAGGAGCAGGCTGGCGCCAGTGCTGGCACGGCTCGCTGTCTGCAAGTGGGCAGGCAAACACGTTCAGGGGGGAAAAGAGTGCTTCGGTTTATGCTGACCTTTGATAAAGGCTGTTGGGAAGATGTTGTGAGGGGCTGGGAGCGCACGTCAAAGTTCTTTTGGATTGCCAAGTGAGGACAGCATGTTTGTAGGTACAGATGGGAGAAAAATCAACCACAAAGGGAACTCAGTTTTATTTATCATTAATTTTGACTTGCTTCAGCAGATGTTTGCTGGGAACTGTTTTAACCTGCTTAATTTGTCTGTGTGTAATGGGAAGCAGATAGCCTCAATTAAGAGACTGACTAGTAAGTTCTTTAATGACTTTCAATAGTTTTAGTCATTATTGCTGATACAGGACGCTGAATCCTGGGAGCCGGGATTTAAATGTTACCTAAAATCCCAAACCTGTCACAGTTATTTGTAGACAGTGAATTTGCTGTTTGTCTGTTTCCCTTCTCGGCTCTGTGGAAAGTTGCCTGATATTTGCTGCACGTGGCCCTAAATCTGAAGCACACAAACCGATTTCGAAGCGTGTGATGCCACCCACTTACCTGCGGGTAGGGCAGACTGTTCCCTTGGGCCTCCTTCAGTAATGCACTCGGGGAACTATTTTTGATGACCCTCAGGGAGGGAATGGCAGCAGATCCCCACCAGGACGTTAAGTAAAACGTTATGACTGACCAAGTGGGGTTTTTCTGTTTGTTTGTTTCTTGAAGCACCTCTAGTCAAGAAGTTTACAATAGCAAACACAACGCAGTAAAACCTCATGTTAGCAAGCGTGCTTCAAAGGATATATTACACACAGCCTTTCGGATACCTGGAATGTATAGGCTCCTTTTCAAATACCAGTAACTTATGCCTATGGCACATACAACTTACACTACCGGGGTAAACAGCAAAACTCCATGGCTGGTGCATTTATTCTGCATCCCCTACCTTTTTTGCCTATTAATCTGTCCTGTCTGGGACTGTCCTGGATGTTTGCACACCACTTAGGAGCTTCCACCAGCTTCCACCACCGCTGGGCAGCCGTCACCGATCGCAGACACCCGAGCGACCAGCCCGCAGGACAGCTTTTCTTCTTCTGCCACGCAGAGAGGTTTTTAAAAGAGAGCCAGTCCTACCCCAGAGCGGGTCGCGTTTTTGGTGTCGTGGTGTGGATGAAAGGGAAGTTCATTGCAGAATGCTCCTGGAAATATTTGTCTGAAATGTCTGGGGTTTGACAGACCGCCGACAAGCCAAAGAGAGCTCTGTGGTGGCAGCAGGGGCACGCGCTGGTGCAGCTGTGCTGGCCGGGTGCAGCCAAGGTGCCAGGGCAGCCGGTGCCGCGGGAGCGCAGCACGGGGACGAGCGCTCCTTCAGGGAAAAACCATTCGCATCTCTATTTTCCGCTCTGCGAGGAATTCTGAGATGCAAACCTTTTTTTCTTTTTTCTTTCAAAGAATGAGAATGAAGTAGTTGAGACAGATGTAAATAAAGTTAAAAAATAATGCTGAAATGAAAGATTAATGCGCTCTCTTGAATGCATATATTCAAAACAGGGTACTTTGACGTTATTGAATTCTTTTGTTTAATTTTTATTTTTCTGCAGCCTAATTTTTTTAAACTTTGCATATTTCCCATTTTTCATATCAATGACGTTGTGTGCAGAAAAGTTCAAACAGAAAATTTCCACGCAACGCAGAACATGGGGACAAAGCACTAATAGTTTGGCATCTTGCAGAGCTATTCTCTTGTTGTTTTTTTCAGGACCTGACCATGTGCACAGCAATGGATAGGAAAGAAGGCAAGTAATCTGGACTGTGGTTGTGTCAAAATTATTGCTGGGACAAAGTGGACCATTGACTGGGTTTCCTTCCTCACTGTGCCCCAGCTTGGCTTCAGTTTGTCTGTCTGCAAAAGAAATGCCCTACTGTTGTCTTCTGCCTCCTCACAGGTGGGATTCATGACTCTTGCTCAGGCTAGGATAAATCTGGTGGTAAAAACCCACAAATCATTACTGGGAGGGAGGATGACACAGTTCGTGTCCCAGAAATCTTGCAATCAAAAATTGTGATGTGAGAGAGAGCATGCAAAGGCATGCTGGTAAGCCTCAATTATCAGCCTGCTTTCTGGGGAATTTCACTGCCTTGTCCTTCTCGATATGGTTTTGTGTGCTTCTTTCTGCATTTCTCTGAACAAGTCCTGGCAAGTACCATGAAAGCTTTTGCCCCTTGCAGTGAAATAATAGAAGTTTTTTTCCATTGCACTATTTTATGATAGCATAAAATTTTATGACGCTTATGGAAGTTTGTGTCATGAAGCAGGTGGCTTGTTAGCCTGTATTTTATTTTACCAGACACATTTGTACACATATAATATTAAATCTTTGTTGTAAGTTTGTGAACTATGCTAAGATATTGTCTGATATTGCTGTCTGAGGAACCTGAGGAATCTTTGTTGATGGTGACTAAGCAACTGGTGCATTTATCTAGTCTGAATTCTGCTGTAGTGTTAAATACAACCGTGAGGCCAGAGAGTGGCAATCTGCCACTGACGGCTTGCATGTTAACTCAGCCAGATAGTTTAGCTTCTCTCTTCAACCTCTTCTTGTTCTACCTAACTACAGGCACGCCGCAAGCCTGACCTAGGTGGGGATAGTATTTCCTTGGTATCTGTAACTGCTGTGGTAGCTAGCCTAACAGCTGCCTTGGTTGGCACATAGACAAATAAGGCGAGACATTCAAATGACCCTAACTGGATTGCTTTCTAATCCAGATGTTCCCCACGACACTGCTGGGGTGCTGGTTTAGCAGCAGTAAAACCCGACTGTGCACTTCTCTCTCTGCAGGGTCTATTCAGCGTGTGCCAGCAAAGACCCTTTTAAAGATGCTCCACTTTTCACCGGCCGGGGGGGG
>VXBL01007963.1:188262-263996 GCA_013400195.1 Aramus guarauna | reverse complement strand
CGGGGGGGGGGGGGGGGGGGGGTTAGGGTTCTGGGATGAAAGGGGGCCTTCTGGACGTCGTTCTGCAGTTGCCAAGTCACTGTTTGCCGTGGTCAGACGGGTGCTGTGGGTGCCCTGCACTGCAGCGAAACCTGTGTTTATGCCCCCCTGTACCTACGGGCACCTGCTTGAGGTGGTCACCGGTGCTGGTAGCCGATGAAATCTCATTCCCTGGGAAATGTCCTCTCTTCGCTTAATCCTTCACTCTCTAACAGGCAGCCACCTGCCTGCCACGCTTCGGCCACCCGTGGGCCTGCCCGGCTGTGTAAATTGCATTGCAATCAGCGTGGCAAGGCCGCTCCAAAGAGGCACCACTCCACGACGGCAGATTACCGTGTAACGTGTTTTCAAGCCATCGACTGTTACATTGCAAACAAAGTCTTTTTATTTGACCTTTTAAATGCTCTGCTGCAAAACGCAGAGGAAGTGCCGTGACAGCACATATGTGGAAATTGCTTTCATGTTGCTTTTTGGTGTACTTTGGCCCGTTACAGTGGTTAGAGAGGTTTCTTTTATTATTTTCTTCTTTCTTTTTTTGGTAGGGGGTTGTTCCCTAGGGTGTCCATTATTAACATGTTTAACTCTAATCCATTAATGGCATCCCTGGCCGTATTCCCAGCAGACACATCTCTCAGGCTGGAAGGAGTGACAGGCTTGTCATCTCCAGGATGCACACTTCAGCCCTCCTGCAAGTGCTCCCTGCCTCACTGCAAGTCCAGCACGCGTGCCAGGATGAACTTTTCTCTTGGCATCTTATCGAACACAACTGATTAACTTTTCACTTTATGCCATCTAGCTTCCCCCGCGCTGCTGACAAGCTGAATGCTGTTTTCTGTCGCGGTTCCCAGGCCCTGGCTGAGGGAGCTCTTTCACCTGCATATTGCCTGACCACGTGCCTGGAGCCACAGAGAGATCGGGCTGGGAAGGGCTGGTCCAGCACAGCGCTGAAGTGCCCGCTTCGGATGGCTACTCTGGTGCTTCAGGAGGGGCGAGGTCGAACACGGGGCGAGTGCCTTGTTTTGCCCGGGTGACAAGCTGCTGGGGAAGGATTTTGATTTAATTGGATGCAAGACTCATGTTGCCCTTGGTTCTGCCTCTAGTCTTTGGTCACAGCTTTTCCTCTGGATCTCTGGTGTGGGTTTTTGAACAGTCGTCCTGCTCCTGCTGTCCTTGGGACACAAGCGTCATGAACATGGTGCCTGCGGACGCCAACACAGCACTCCATTCCATCGCTGTGAAATGCCAGGCTGGCAAATTAAAGCCAGGGCTTAAAAGGATAAAATTGAGAATAGAGCCAGAACTTCTACATTGCTTGGGACTGTGAGCTTAATTTCTGTTCAGCCCTGGAGTAGTGAGACCTGGGACACCTTGCAAAGGGGAAGGAGGAGGGAAGAAAACTGGAGCAGACTTTCTGCTAGAGTGTCTGTGGGGATGAAAAAGACTTAGGCTCAGTTCTTTAGTTTGAAACAATTTTATATCCTGATTCTAAACTTTATTCCAGACCGAGACTCTGTTTACATGTTCACAGTTACACAACTCCCATCTTCTATAAAAAATGAATTATTAACTGGGACTAAGAGACACTGGCTCTGTAGCCTTCTCGCTCAACAAGTCACCCGGCTGCAGAGACCCACCTTGAACCGACAGCGCAGGGCTCTCGGCCGGATCCCCCCTGTCCCAGGTGACGCCCGTGCCGTCGGGCTCCCTCCTCTTCCGCAGGAGGCAAAGCAGCAATTCTCTCTCCCTTTGTGTCTCCGAGCAGTCATTCTTGTGAAAAGCCTCAGTTTTCATCTGTCAGCCTATCTGGCCCAAGTGTAAGCTCATTGTGTAATTAGAAGAGTGCCAGGCAGCTCCCGTGCTTGGCCACCTCTCCCTCCGCTGCGGCCACGTGCCGCTCTGAGCGCGGGTTGGCAGCGGCTGCAGAGCCCTGGCCGGCAGGACCCGCCGGACCCGCAGCAGCTCAGCGCCCAGGGCGGGCGCAGCACAGATGCTGCTGACTCTCACTCATCAAAGACTTATTAACGAGCGCTCAGCCGGGCACGGGCCAGGGGGGTTTCTCTGTGCTGCAATACCGTGACAACAGCTGCCAGGAATCTCACTTTTTGGGGACTTGCAAAGAAATATGAGCTAAGTTTGAAAAGGAAGATGCTACTTAACATGACATGACAGATCATAGAATCCCAGAATCCCAGACTGGTTTGGGTGGGCAGGGACCTCCCAGCCCACCCAGTCCCACTCCTGCCATGGGCAGGGACACCCTCCACTAGCCCAGGTTGCCCAAAGCCCCATCCAACCTGCCCTTGAACACTGCCAGGGAGCCAGGGGCAGCCACAGCTTCTCTGGGCACCCTGGGCCAGGGCCTCAGCACCCTCCCAGGGAAGGATTGCTGCCTCACAGCCCATCTCCATCTCCCCTCCTGCAGCTTCAGGCCATTCCCCTTGGCCTGTCCCTCCCTGCCCTTGTCACCAGCCCCTCTCCAGCTTTCCTGGAGCCCCTGCAGGGACTGGAAGGGGCTCTAAGGTCTCCCCGCAGCCTTCTCTTCTCCCGGCTGAACAACCCCAGCTCTCTCAGCCTGTATTACATTGGTTTTTATACATATTTCCACCAGACGTGAAAGGAAATTGGAGATCTTGGCCAAGAGATTAGAAGTGGGGCCACATTGTCTGAGGAGTTACCTTCCCCTCACTATGCTCATCCAAGTTCTCTGGGCAGACCATAATCTTAATTAGTTAGGTGGGTATAATCCAGGAACAAATCCTCAGAGTGAAGTTAAGCTGGTATTGGTAAGCTCAGGCATGGGTAATATCATTTAGTGTGGTTGCTGCATCGCTGCTGAGCATTAGCTGCAGCATGGCCACACACCTAGGATCTGTTCCGTTATAACCTGGGGATAAGGACAGCAAAGTGCTCTTTTTTGCCTTGGGCTTGCTGGTAGATTAAGCCTTGGTTTCTCAGTTCACTGGTAAAACTTCAGGCAGCAAAATACCTGGTGTGTGAATATTAACTAGGTATTGAATGGTTCAACTGAGTTCTGTTAAAGCACTCAAACACAACACAGTAACACGGGGCATCCTTTTGCCTGTAGATAGTCATGGCAGATTGAGACTGACTTCAAGTCTTCATTAAACTTCGATTTTTCTCGTAAATGATGACAATAAATAACATTTACAGCTCCTGTTTCAGTTCTCATGTAGAAGTTGTATGTATTTTTTCCAACTATACCAGAAGTCAAGTATTCACTGACTTAATAAAATCTGCTATTCCTCCCTGCAAATCTTGCCTGCTTGTGCATCGTTTCGCCTGCGTGATTGCCACAGCAGCACTACTGACGTTGCAGTGAATGTGCAGATGCGCTGGACCCTGTTGTTGTGGCCTGGATGCTGAAGGACCTGTTGTTTCCTGGAGCGTCACTGTACATGGGATTGTCATTTGTTTTGTGTTAAGGCTAGCGGTAACACTCGTTCATGTTTCATATTTAGTGGGAACACTGCTTGCAGAAAGAGTGCAGCCAATTTTTTTTGAAAGGAATAGTTATATCAAGGGCCTCCATTCCTAAAAAAATAAAAAATGAAATCGTGTGCTGAGAAATGAAATGCTGAAAATGTTGCAAGCTGACCACACAAAGTGGTGAGTCATTTTTTTGAAATCTTGACCAGCAATAGTTTGACTTGTTAGGCACATCTCAGTTTACACATATCAGTATTGTATCCAGAAGCCAATATGTGCTTTGATCACTGAGAATTAAGTCAATGCATGACTGTGTAGAAACTCAGCCAAGGGAAAAAATCAGTCCTTACACCAACTGTAAAAAGGTGTTGATTTATTTATTTGTATTGGCACTGAAAGAACATTGCCACAATCACATTTAAAGTATTAAAGAGATTGTGGCTGAAAATTATATTTTAGGCAGCTGAGGCAAGTTTTTCTGTTAAAAAAATGTAAAATAAAGTGAACACAGGAAATAAGCTCTGGGAGAAGGAGCCACAGGAAAGCAGTAAATCCACAAAACAGAAGGGGAAAGCACACTGTCCAAAAGATCTCCTTCAAGATTTATGGTGAACAATAGTTAAGTACTAATGAAACGAGGCACTCAGTCTTTAGCTGACTTCACTTGTATTTAATGATTCTCATCGGACTACAAGATGGGACCTTAATGATCTCAGTGTGTAGCTAAAAATTCACTTCAGTAATCTATTCTCGAGCCTCTTTCTGTCTGGAGAGCTTGAGAGGGAAGTGGTGCTGCGGTGAGGGGAGGACCCGGTGGTGAAGCCTGGGGACGGACTGACCCACCCTCAGACGGTTCGAGCTGAGGTTGAGCACACAGTGCAGCTTCTGCAACGGCGATGCTGGCAGAACAGCAGACTAGGAATTGCAGTAATCCCATCTAGATGTTATTAAACTGCTTCCAGAACAGCAAGGGGCCAGGCAAGATTTAATCCAGGACATGTTTATAAGATAGCAAAAGGTTGTTTCAGTTATATTTTAATATGTGAGGCTCTTACCTCTCTTTGACAAACATAACTCCTTCACTTTTTGCAGGTGTGTAACATGGAAGTAATAGTCTCTCGAAAAGTGGTTTGAGTAAATGATTATTTTCAAGGATAAGAATCCAGACCTTCAGTTGCGGTTAGGATTTTGGTTTAGCCAGTCAAAACTCCTGTTCCTCTAAAACATCATAAACAATCTTGTCACCTGCAGAAGGGCCTGTCAAAGGCATATGCAAAGATGTGAAGTAACAAGTGGAATGGCTCGCATTGACTGTCCCTCAGGCTGGTCTTGTTAAAAGGTACCACTGGTGTACATATTACAGGTTTTTATGGAAAGGGTTTTTGTGGTTGTTACATCAACACCTACAATCATTACAGCAGAAAAGAGACACAGAAGGATTGATTTCTTCTGCAGGTTTTGAGTCTCCTTATTTTGAGCACTTTGCACTGTGAATTTTCTGTCTCTCTTTCTCAGTCAGGTCCTTGCTGTGCCTTATGCCTGCTGAATCCCCCCCGGGTCCAATGGGCCAGCATCCATGACAAGAGCGAAGTGTGTGGGCGAGAGCTCTGCTGGTCTGGAGCCAGAGTCTGTAATTCCCTCATTTTTTAAAGGTAATGTTATAGGGAAGATGAAAGTTAGTTTTTTCAGTAGGGAAATGGGATGATAAGGCAATAAAAACGGTGCAGAGACCTGTTACGCATCATGGCATAATGTGTACATGGAATAACCTTATCTAAACAAGCCAAAGTTGTTCTGAGTGCAGGCTGAAGGTCAGGAATATACTTCAAACCTTTTGGCTCTCCAGGAGTAGAGCTGAGTCCTGGCCAGCCCCTCAGACCAAAGTGGAAGTACCCTCCCATGGGGAGGCTGGTATGGATTTGGTGAAGCCCCACCTCTGGAGTGGCAGCTGGACCTAGGCAGGAGCTGCGTGTCAGGCATGGACAGTCGAAGTCAGCGCAGGGGTGAAACAGGACAGGTCACGTCAGAAGGCAGGAGAAGACAGAGGCATATCTGGTCATTAGCTTTGTAATTGTTCTAAAAAACAATTTTTTTATGTGGGCAAAATTACAAGGATTTTTTGTAACAACCAAATGACAGCCTGATAATTCAATTTTTATTTGCTCTGGCAAGAGCATTTATAAAGACACGCTAGCAATGGGGAGCTCTCGAAACACGTGTATACGTGTATGTATAGGATAGTGCCAAAAGCCCAGGCGTGTGTTCGTGCCTACATGCGAGGCAGCGAGCTCCTGCCTCAAGTCCTGGGAATCAACAGCACTTTGTGTCCCATCGCGCTGTCGGAATCTCTGCGGCGCTGCCTTGGCCCTCGGAGGGAGCCCTGGGTCTGGAGAAGGATGCTGTGAAAGGTCTGCAGTTCCATGCTATTTTTGCCTGTTTATCTGGTCAGCGCCAGCCTGTTTTGTGGGCAGCTTGTGCTTGTCTCAAGGTAGTTGGATTTGATAATCTGATCAGTGCCAGTCCATTCTTGGCTCCTCTGTCCACCTGCTGACTCCCTTGTGTTGCCCTTCTGGTGCTCCATCCATCTGTTAAGAATTTACTTACAAAATGCATTAAAATAAATCACTGTGGTTTTATGTGCATAGGGATCCTGTTTCCAGCATTTCAAAAATCCTAATAAATAACTGTGTCTGTTAGTAACAGTATCATAAAGTCTTGTATTTTACCATTAGTGATTTACAGGGAATGCCATGATGCTTAGAAAACAGCCTTTTAACATTCAAATTTGGTGGTTTTCAGAATTCATTTTCTCCTTCGTTGTCAGGTAATACAGGTTTTCAGACCAGGTGCATGTGCTGAACACTATTATCAAAGAAATATATGCAAATACAGAGCACAGTAACAGCTTCCATTGGATTATTGCTTGACTGTAAAGATCACACCTGGACCTGGGGCAATGGTAACGCTACCATTCCAGACATTTTTTAGTTTCTGGGCTATTGATTTTTCCATGGGGGAGGATGGGATGGCCCTGCAAGGACAGAAGACTGTTCTGCCCTCTGCAGAAGCTGATCTGAGTGTTGTTTGTCCCAGCGCGAGCCACGCGATAGCTGGGGGAGCCCGCCGGGGCTGATGCCACCAGCCAACGCCGGTCAGGCAGGGCCACGGGTCCGGGTGCTGGCCGGGTCCCTGCTGGTAACGTGGCTGGAGGCCACGGGGAAGCAGGTGATGTTCAAACCTCCTTCCTAACCCACAGCAGAGCTCCTCTGAGCTTTGGGAGCAGCGCCTGATGGGTCGGCACTGGAGGTGTAGCTCCATAACCATCAAACCTTTGAAGATAGGAGGGGAGAAGGACTTGGTGGAGGCAAAGTGGAGACAGCTTGTGGACGTGCTGGCATTTGGAGCTGCTGAAAGGCCACAGGGACGTTTTGCAGCCAAGCGGCTCTGGTGTCCCCTGCCCCTTCGTGCAGGTTCCTGCTGCTCATCGCCACCGAGCTCCCAGCCGTTTCCAGGGGACTGACCTGAAGGGGACTGCTGAGTA
Source organism: Aramus guarauna (assembly GCA_013400195.1). Lineage (NCBI taxonomy): Eukaryota > Metazoa > Chordata > Aves > Gruiformes > Aramidae > Aramus > Aramus guarauna. The sequence goes on along the minus strand of VXBL01007963.1, from coordinate 256,969 downwards.
CAGCGTAGTCAATGCCATTTTATCTTCTTGTTGAATGACCGCGAGCTGTAGTTTATTTAAATGAAACCTTTATCTGTCACGTATCAGTTAAAGTCACAATGTTATAGGAAAAGAAGGGTGACTTGGCTGATACAGGGATTAAAATCTTTTAACGTTATGTCCCAGATAGTGAGTAATGTGATATAAAAAGATTCTAACGCATTCAGCAAAGGCAAACACAGCAAGACCTGAACAAACCCCAGAGGACACCCAGACAAGCAACCTGAAATATAGGTCAATGTTTTCAAATTTGGTGTAAGTTCTTTTTGTCTAATTAATCTATACCTACTAAAATGTTGATGAAGGGGAGACACAGAAAGCTGACTGCCACTGAAAGGTCCCCAAGGCTGAAAGAAAACAGTCCCAGCTTGTGGCTAATTATTTTTTTCCTTAAAATTTATTACTCTGAAAGATAAGCAAACATGGTGTTTATTTGACCTGTGCACCTTGTACCAGACTTTTTTTTCCAAATATTATTCATTAAAACAGCAATTAAAATGATAGAAAAAGAGAAGAAAATGCTGCTGAAAGCCCAGCAGCACAACAACAAAGGAAGAGGATGAACACAGCTTGAAATTACAGCAGTCACCGCATCGGGATGCTCGCCACACCTGCCCATGGCCATGTGAGACGTGGGCTGCGTTTTCCTCGTGGGTCTCGTGACACCTGCTGTCTTCTTCCAGGGAAGCCAAGCCTGGAAGAGTGCTGCCGAAGGGCGGTCTCCGCTGTGCTTTGCGAGGTGCCCCTGCCCCATCTTCCACAGGAGCAAGGCATGGCCACGGGACTGCGGGATGGTCTGCAGGCAGCTGCCTGCTGCCCCTGTCTGTCCTCGGGGCTCGGCCGGCCCCGCGCGCTGGGAGTAGCATCGGCCTCGGCACGGGTCTGTGCCACGCACGCGGCACTGCAGCCGGCACGTCGTCCCTCGCACGTGGGGGGTATGGCGGCCGTTATCAGGTGCTGTGGTTACCCGCGCCTCATTTGCAGCCTTTACATCCCTCAGCAAGGTAAGCTGTAATCCTCGGGGAGCTATCAGGGTATCTGATTTATGCAAGAGCCTGTAATAAACTTATGACAGTTATTTCTGTAGCTAATGGGAATGTAAAAATTCAGATAACATATGTTAATACTGATAAGCAAAATCTCTGATAAGAACACCCCCCACCGCTAAGTCTGACTGCTCTAGCGGCTCTGCCCCTTGCTGTCAGTGAGGAACTTTCCTGAAAGATGAATTTGTGCAATAGCAGTAGTCTACCAAGACTGAAGGTGTCTGTCACTTGGCATAGACCTCGTTCTTCCCAAGCAGTTAAATTAGTTGTGCCTGTGTATGGCAACTCAGTTCAAGCTAAGATGAGGCAAAGAAGGAGACCTTTCTGATTTACGTTGTGTTGCATCTTTGGGAAACAAATTTAAAAACTACGATGCCCAGTGAAAGCTCCTGGCAATGACAGCGTTAGCTGCTGCACGCAGCTGCTCCCACTAGTGACTGACTGGAGCCCAGAGGCTCGACATGGGGGCTTTGATCATTTGTCGATGCTTTTGAAATGCACAGCTTTTCTCCTTCCGTCCTAATGGCTTTATAACTGATTCATAATCTCACTCTTCTGAATGAGGTTAAGATATGGCTGAATATGTTGCTGAGTAAATGGCTTGCTTTGTGGTATTTCTATTAGGCTTGAAAGAAAGTATCACTGACTTGCCTAAGAAGAGGTTTATATTTCATATAATAGAGGATATGCATCCTGATGTGCACGCTGTTTATAATACATTGATAGAATTTATCATAGGAACATCCAGACCTCTTAAACACGCACTAAATTTAACTTTAAAGCAATGCTAATTCAGGGGGAAAAAACAGTATGCATCATCTGCCGTCAATTTGATAGTCTGTGATATGTGTAACCAATTGTTCTTATTTACATTAATTTGCATTGTGAAAAGCAATTTTACAGTTTCAGTCAGACTTAATAGGCAATTTGCAGCTCGCTGCCTAATGGCGTAGTTACTTAAGCCTGCCCCCAGGGTGCTTTCTAGACCTGATATGAGACTAAACCTTTTAAATGTTCAATTGAACATCTTAAAAAGTCAAAAAGTCTTCAGCTATTAGACCCGGTTCATACTTGCCTTGTCATATTTGATATTATTGCTACAGATGCCCTTTGATTTAGATATATTTTGCCCTAGACTGCAGAAACGGTGATTTGATTCTACAAAACATTGTGGCATGAATGGCTCCCCCCGCCCGCAGAGGCACGCTGCTGAAGGAAGAAGGTGAAGGTAAGGATGTCCTGGCAGGCCTTGCACCACAGCGTTTCTGGTTCGGTAGATCTACTACCTGCACATAATGACTGACTTTGCACCAAGGCATCTCGTCTTAATGACACATTTCCGCACTTACAAATGCATGAACCATCTTCGGTAGGTGCGATAAAAGCTAATTTTACAGGAAGACTGAATGAAAGCCCTTAATTCACAACAATTTTACTTCATGTTGAGTGCATTAGGGGCAAACTGAAAAACAAAATAACCTACATTTGGGTGGTGCTGCAGAGGCTACTGTGATTATTGGCACTTTCGGAACACTACCTAAGAAAGGTTCCTTGCCCGTCAAGTTACATTAGGAGTGTATCATTCTTCTAAGAGTATGTGTGGTCATTGAAGAGGTCCTGTGAGAAAGCGTATAAGCGGTCCCACAGGGAAAGTCGTTGGTTCTGAGCATTGCAGCTGAAGGAGGAAGTAGCAAAGACCTTCTCAAAAGATGGAGCCCCACTTCTTAATTACTTACTCTACATGTAACAAGTGAAGGTCACAGAATGTTTTAACTTATGTATTATATGAAGAATATAATGCGCATGAGACTGGAGCAGGTCACTGGCGGTGGACGGATTGAGCAATGACCATGGTCGTATCTCTGGCCTTTGTATCTAGTGGGTCATGGGGAAGTGTCAAGAGGGAGTTTTGTAAGAATTACACAAAAGATGTTGTGGTTTTTGGTCATCCTTGTGCTAATGATTAATGAAGACAATAGAGAGTTGGGATACTCACTCATTTACATGAAGATATCGACATGTTTGAGATCAGGATGAATCAAGACCTATGTTGTTGTTGTAGTTTGACAGCAATCCTCTTTCACATTCAGCAGTGTTCATATCCAACACACTTCCAGATGTTGCGATATTTGTTTCTAACCCATGCTGATATCACATAGATATATGCACTTCACAACAGATTATGAAAATGTGTGAACGTTATTTGATTTCTGTCTTCTCTAATGTGATAAAACAAATACAAGGTTTGCTAAATGCCATTTTCTAGGAAATAATATTGTGCCACACTGAACTAATGTAATACCACCATCCTCCTTCTTTAGGAGTCTGCTTTATTTCTGCAAGAGGGTTTTACTTCAAAAGATGTCGCAATTCACTTCACAGTAGTATACAAGAGAGATTCCAAAAAATTGCTATAGCTGTATGCTATTTGGCATATCTTGCATTTGCAGCATTGTGCAGAGAGTGAAAAGATAGTCAAGGAAAGTTACTTATCAAATCACCCCATGTCATAATGCAAAAAGTCCCTTATCTACAATGAGCTCAAAGTATTTGAGGCTGTGAATATCCCAGCCAGTTTAGCAATAAATAGCTGAACTAAAATTGTGCTAGATCTGGCTAGTTTGAGGCCATCTGAGCTTTGTGATGCATGGAGGTGGTGTAGGTAGCCTAGGCAATCTGGTACTGTCTATATTTGTACTTGATAATATCAGTGATCTAACCTGTTTTCAGTTTTAAGCCTTTGAGGTTTTTTTAAGATGGCCCTTGCTGTTTTCTCACTGTTACATAATTAAAACACACAAAAGTTCAGAAATCAAAGTGTGAGAGGTTGAAGGCTCTTGTTAAAAATGGGAGGTATAGGACATTTTTACAGCACTAACATAAATCTTTACTACTTTTCTGAGATTCACTTGTAACACGGCTAATATTTTTAGCTTTTTATGAAACAGAGTGACAACTGCAGCTCCACACAGTGTGAACTGCATTCCGTGGCTGAAGGCGGCGTTAGACACTGGGCAGGAAGAAGGCTGGAGCTCCTCTCCCTCCACCCACGCCTTGGACGGCGTTGGTTAAGGTCTGACTTACCCCACCGGGACCTCGCCGCACCCTGGGACTCTGGCGGGTGACTTTGCTCTTGTCCTCTCACACCAGCTATTTTTGTCATCCTGCTGCAGAGTTTGTCACAAAACCTATCAGGGAATAATCTGTTTTTTTTCAGCCTGCTCTGGATTCTTCCTCTGCACTTACCAAGAAGAATTCCGTACCTAGTGATAGAGGCTGGTCACCCCAGACAACCATCAGCAGCCAAGGTTTGGTTTGCTCCCCACCAGTCCAGGGTGTTCACTCAAAATCCCAAGGGCGTTGGGAGCAGTCCCTGATGTTGGCTGCACATTTTAGAAGAATGATGTTGTGGAACTGCCACCCAGTCTTTGTTCTGCTTCCTGGACACCCGGCTCTCTGCAAGTCTCTGTAAGTCAGCTGGGTTTTGGGTTTCAAAGTCTATATTCTCCAAAATGCAGAGATAATATTTAAGGAAGAGTCACAGTAATGGAAGATTTTGGATTAGATGAGTTCTTTTACTTTTAAATCAATGACTGACAAGGACAATTTCTAGTTTGCTGCGGCCCAGTCCAGACACAAAGTTGAGTTTTGTTGTTTATTAATGTTTAATAAACAGCAACCTGCAGATATAAAATGGTACTTTACAAACTAGTACCACTATGTTGTTGTGAAGATGCTGCACTGTGTCTAACCCTTCTGGTAAGGGACACTGGTCTTTTCATCTTTCGTTGACTTTTGCAAGATGGGTTTTGTCAGCTGAGCTGCATACCCTCTAGGTTCATGCTGAATACCGAGTATATTCATTAAAGCGTAGAGAAGAACTCAGGAAAGGCATTAGTCCATTAATCACTTGCACATATAATGACCTTCATGCCTATGTCTCACAGCAGCCAGCCACGTCAGCCCACGTGGCAACCCCAAAACCTGTTAATTCCCAGCCCAGGCGAGAGGCAGGACTGCGCACTCTGCGGAGGCGGCTGCAGCGGGAACGGAGTCCTGCGCGGAACGGAGGAGCGTGCAAAGGGGTGATCCCAGGACGTAAAGAGCACGGCCACGAGCGAAGAGCTGCGGGAGCACCCTGGGTGCCAGCAGACCCCGGCAGGGCGGGCAGCCCCCGCACCACCACCCTGCCATTCAGCCCCATGCCGGACCTGGCCCTCGCTGCCGGAGCTGGGGGTGCCTGTGGGGTAACGCAGCACTGGGAGGTCTTCACCAACAGAAGGTGTTGTTCTTTAAAATGCCAATATCCACAGAGAGAGGAGTCTAGTACTGTGACGTACCGAAATTTACTCCTGTACACATTGCTCACAACTTATCTGCACAGACAGTTCCATTTCCAGAGTCCTTTCCAGTGGCTAAGAATGATCATTAAGGCAAATTGGAAATCAAATGAACAGGCATGTTTTGTTTCAGTGATTATGCCAGCATTTCAAAACGGTGGTTACAGCATAGAACAAGGCAGAACTTATTTCTTTAAAAGGAATTATGTACAAAAGCATGAAACCTTTTCTGCAACTATTCTGATAACAGAATGCAAAGACTGTCTGCAAAAACAGGACAAACAGCCGTAAGACGATGTTCAGCTTGAGTGAACTTTCTGTTTGTGCTGGTGCCTTGTCCTCCACTCCTGCAGCAGTGGGCTGCTTTGAACGCAGTGGGACCTTGTGAAGAAGAGACTGTGACCCCTTGTAGGTGCCAAAACCAGCATCCGTACAATGTGAGGGACTCACCACTTGATGTTAAAGAGTGATTTGATCCCCTACATCAGAGCTTTTGTGCAGAAATATTTGGCTTGTGTTTCTGCAGGACTATGCCAGGAAGCAACTCCACGGTTGCAGGCAGGGACGGGGGTAGGCAGGAGCCGTGTGCTGCCCTCACACTGCCCAGCCTGGAGCAGCCTGGAAGCCAGTGAACCCCAGCATGGTCCTGTGCCCTTCTGAAGGAGAGTCTGTGCTTCCCTCATGCACTGCCTTCTCATCGGCAACGCGGGGAAGAGCCCTGCGGCAGGAGCCGTGATGGTAAACTGGGTGTGGACCTCAGTTTCTGTGCCTCGGGATGCATGCATCAGGCAGGGACGGGCAGGATGGATGCTCAGCAGGGAGCCCAAGCCAAAGCGTGTGCCACGTGGAGGGATGATGTTGAGGATGCTCTGTGGAGTTACAAAACCAGGACTTAGCTAACCAGGGATGTGGGTCTGACCCAGCTTCCCAGACGGGTCCTTACACCCACAGTGTGTGTGGATTCAGTCAAATCCCCTACCATGGAGATCAACTGGGTCTTTGTCCATGTCTCTCAGAGTGAGATCAAACCTTAAAGTTCAGCACAACCTTCTGCCTTTTCTCGTTTTTCCTGGAGTTTTCCTTCTCCTTTCCTCTGTTGTGGTGTTTTGGTGGGGGTGGGAGATGCATCGCAAATGCAACCCCCCAAACAGAAGATGGGTTACCCCGTGCCCAGGGCTGGCGTGGTCGGTGGAGGTCTCCTGAGGTGAGCCAGGCACGGCAGGGAGGAACGGGAGGAAACTTAACGAAGTGCTGACCTTCCACTGTGCCGAAGGACGCCGTCACGGCAGTGTCCCCGGTGAAGCGGTGGGTTTCCGTGGCGCAGCTGCCACCGAGGGCACTGCCGGAGCCCCGTACCCCGGGCGCGTGCGGGGCCCTGGGCAGAGGCACCAGCAAGCAGGAGGGCTTGGACAATTCCTGCCCACCAAAGTAGGCATGGCCTCGAGTGCGGTAACGTTGTCAAACAGGGCTGTTGGTGCCTGAGATCACTTGAGCAGGAATGCATCAAACTGCTGCTATGATACAGCCTGTGAGCTGTGTAAGTGATATAAAAACATTTTTTAATTTACCCCGAAATGGGTCTGATGATACACTGAAAATCCTTGATTGCACTGACTGCTTTTGATTTACTTTTCTTTCTCATCCATAGTGCTGTATTCTTTCTAGATAACTCCAGTGTCTAATTTGCCAATTCTTTGTTTTCCTCTACGAAATCTCTGCTAGACTTTGAAAAAAAAAAAAGAGGTGGCTCTGTCAGCTTTATTGTTGAGGTTTCGTTGACTGTCCTCAGAACACCCGCATTTGAGCAGCTTGTCTGTGGATTTTTAGTTTACTGCCGGGGAAGCTGCTTTATGACAGAAGTATGATTAATGATTGCTTTTGCATGTTTCTTATAAATGAGATGCTCTGTCACTAAATAAATACACAAATAAATGGGCTGGGTGTAAAAGAACATGCTTTTCACCAAAAATGACATCCCTAGTTGTAAATTTTAACAGATGTAATGAAACCAAAGATACTATAATCTATTACAAAAAGCCTTTGAAGTTCTATTTTAATTAACTTGCAAAGCCATCAGGACTCTTGGAGAGAAAATGATATGTCTAGTGTATCTCAAGAACTGCTTGAATGTGATCATGAGGATGTGATGGGCATGGCTGGAGAATAAAAGTACAGAAGAACAGAAGCTAAGAGCAGTCACTACTGCCGTTGATGTTTAGCAATTTCTTTTAAAGAATTTCTTTTAAATTGTTTTCCCTGGGTGCTCTTGTTCTTGATCAATGTTGGTGGCTCGCAGCCTGCTCGCAAGTCCCTGTCCCCACTCCCGTGGCAGCAGTGGGTCCATGGGGATGATGTGGGGCACAGCATCCCCTGCCCGGCCAGCTGGACCTGCCCTGTGCTGGGTAGCGCGGATGGGGCCCATCAGGACTGCCGTAGAAAGGAACGTTGTGAAGCTGCTCCAGAAGCAGCATCCTCCCAGGCCAAAGCCCCAGCCAGCCTCCAGAGATGGGTAAAAGCTGGAGCCCCAGTGCCAGAAGAGGGCTGGGCACACCTTGTAGAAAAAGGACGTAAATATGTCTCGAACTTCTGATGACGGTGACGTCCACGAACCTGAAACATATCTCAGGAGGCACATGTAACCAAACCGGCCAGATCTAGGTGTGAAGGCAGTTTTCGACTTGCTCTCCTCCCGTGCTGCCCAGGGCAGAGGTGAGCATTGTGAGGATTGCTGCCCCTTCCCAGCCTTTGGACGAGCTCTGGGGCTGATGGTCAGCGAACGCAGCATGGCTCGTCCGTTGTGTGAGTGTTGGCGGGCGCTCCATCGCACGCTGCAGCACCTGGCAGCTTTCCTTTCCCAGAAACCTCTGACTGAATGAAAGAAGATAGGCACTGTAGTGGATTTGTCTTTGAATATATTATATTGGCTACGGATGGAGCTCCTGCTCGCTTTATGGCATCGCTGCTTTGACTGAAGGTAACCATATGCTGTATTTCCATAGCATGTGTTTCAATGAGATTTCCATACCAGAGCAGATGGGCATGCTCCAGTATGGCAGGATGGCGTCTCTGTGGCACCGCTATGAACCCCGGTGTGTAACCATGGAGTAGACGGCACTTCACGTTTGTGTGTGATAAGCATGTTTTAAATAGGTCTGTGAATCCCCTAACTAATATAAATTCCAATTACTTGCTCTTCTGAAATCCCAGTTGCATTCCCACCATTCTCTGGCTTTCCAGTTTCATATTGTCACTCTTTTTGCTCCTACTGATGCCATCATTGACTGTATCACTGCTGCTGCACTACGGACGTCTTCCAGCCTGGTGTAGGCAGAAGTTCTTACAAACGGCCTGTTGTGTGCTTGGTCATCAGCTGAGCGAAGCAGCAGCACAGCAGCCGCAGGCGAGACACTCACCAGACTACTTCCCCTCCGTCTGTGTTCAACATCTTGCTCCACTGTCGAGCAGGCCCTTTGGAAGCGCACAGAGAGCTGATTTCTCACGGCAATAAGCAGGAGTCAGNGGGCCGAGGGAGAGATAAATAGGCGGCACTGGGACGGGGCAAGACGCAGGGAAGGCTGATGCGGAGCGAGGAGGACGCGAGCTGTGGCAGTGCGCTGGAAGGCCGTTGTACGTGAAACACTGCGACCCCTCGAGAAGCAGCACTGCGGCGTTCCGCGCTCCGGTCTGCTGCCGGCAGCCGGCTGCCCCTGCCCTGCCGAGAAGGAAGGCAGAGAAAAAGCTCGCATTTTAAGGTCCGGGAATCGTAAGTGGGGTTAGATCCACTAGAACGAGGTGGATTTTCAGCGTGAAGGAAGCCAGGCAGCGCTTGCCCTTCATCGGTGTTTGAGCGCGGGCTCTCGCCGAGACAAGAAACCCTGGAGGGCTGTCAGGATTATCTCCGCTGCTCTGCACAAGTTCAGGGTATTGGCACCGCACCAGCGTGTGCCTCCGATTTTATACCAACTTAGCCGAGATTAAAATCAGACTGACTGCTTCTAGCCTCTGAAGGCAGCTTGATAAAATTAGCAGGAGTAATTTTTTTGTAAAAATGCCTTTTGATAGCTTAGCAAAAGCCAGGAGATTAAATACAAGGACTTCAAGCCACGTTTCCTCTGTTGGTGTAAACAGGTATGATTACACTGAAACAAATGGAAGGGCTCTTAATTTACACCACCCAAAGGCCTGACACATTCCCATTTGTTTGACGGTATAATGAATAGACATTTCATGGGTATGAGATGAGTTCAGGTACAAACCCCAGGTTTTAATTTCCTGCCTGTCTCACTCTGATCTGTATAGCAACTGGCAATATTTCACTGTACTTGTTTTGAAAATTAACTTGTAATACACTCTAGTCAATCTTTCCTACTGAACGATAACTTTTTAATTTAATTTTTGGTTTTAAGATCGACATCCTCATTGTAATGCCTCTTTATTTTGATTTCCACTAAATGCTCGGTATTGTGTCTTAGGTGGAATTCTTAATCAGCAGACCTCTAATACGAATTTTGCGGCTCCCAGTAACGAGACTCACCCGCGTGCAATGCAGGGAGCAGGAACCTCTGCAGTCGTCGAAGGTGCCGCATCAGGGAATGACGCAGAGCTTTGTTTTCCCAGCGAAACAAAGGGAGCTTGCCCTGAGTTTGCGATGCATTTTTGTGAATGGCTTAGTGGCAAAGTTCCATTATTTCTGACCTTTCTGTCCACATCATAGCGCAACCATTGCCACTTGGGACAATTTAAGGTACTTCGGACTGTTCTGTAATAGTCAGCAAACCGTTCTAGCATCATCATTAGCTGTCTCCACGGCTGGCGTGGAGTGAAGGCGAACACTTTGGGGCAATTCTGCACTACAGCTCCTTCAGCATCATTTTCTTTTCCAGTAATTTTGTACCCAATACGAATTTCCATTTATTATTGTACTGAGCAGGATAACACATTTCTCAGGTTTTTGATGCTGTCTTCCAAGAACCCAGAAAAGAGTACATTTATCTGAACCTATAATTTATTGGTGTAATGACCAAGAATTAAAGACCGAGCATAACTAGCAACATCAGGCCTTCTTGATCTTTAAAAAATCTCCCATTTTTTAAGGTTACTTGCTATGTGCTTTGCTGTATCCAACAGACATAATTTGGGTCTCAGTTAACCTGCCGTTTAGGTCAAAAGGAACAACAGGAAAATTCAAAGAGTTCGACCAGCAAGAAATAATTGTGAGTTTCTTACAAAGAGGATGAAAGAGAGCAAGAACTGCAGTTGTGGAGTCAGACTGTGAAGGCTTCAAGGGGCTTGGGGAACGGTGAACCTCACACGTTCAAAGCCTGCTGGGTCAATCAGGGAAAGCCCCACATCATTCCCGCACTTTGACGGGCTTGCCACGCATGAGAAGCTGTGGTGCACATCCCACCTGTTTTTAGGGCAGTTCCAGCTCTCCATCCTGCTCAAACCTCTCCTGGCAAACCCACTCCTCTCCCGAACTCCCTTGCCTAAGTTTGCACGGCGCAATGTTGCTTTATTTCGGAGCAGCAGTAAGATAATTGGGCAACGGTGCTGGCACTGGTCTTGGATGGCACTGGGGAGGAGAGAGCCCAGGCTCCTGCAAACGCCCCAGCTCTGAGCCAGCGCGAAGCCGTGAAGCCAGGTCAGTGCGGAAAGGCCGTGGGAAACGCCGGGAGAGACGCTGCCGCGGGCGATGCTGGCGGCGAACACCCCCAGCTTCTGCTGCCGACGCAGAGGAGAGGAGGTGCCCCGGCATCGCCCGCCTTCGCTACGCTGACCTGCCCGGGCTTTCTCAGCGCTCCGTATTTCAACGTGCCTATACCTGTGGAGTGAAAACGACATTTATGGTCCCCGACTAACTTGAAATTTTATAAATGATCTCTTCAATAAATTTTACTTTTAATGTTTTCTCCATACTGTCAGGAAATACGCTGTTTACAGATGATTACCTTTTCTAAATGACTGCATTTGCTCCTTAGCATTTAAGTGAAATGCCTGGAAATATGTGTTTCTGTAGCCTTCAAGGGAAATAATGGGAAACTCCTCCCTCCTGGTTAAAGACCGCTCTCAAAAAGCCACCCAGGTTTTAGCCCTGGATTTATCTCAACAATGCACGGTCATTTAAAAGCTTCCTGAGCTGTTTGTACTTACAGGGAACATTTCTAATGCAACTGTAGAGCACACCAAGTAAATATGTCTAGCTTGGCAGACGGCTTGAAGAAAACCTACTTACTTCAATCATTAGGTCAGGCCAAATAAATTTCTACCTTCTTCAAAGAAAATTACTAGTGAATGTTGAGGCTGAAGTGATTTTAACTTTCTTGACATCGAAGATTTAGTTACATCAAACAATAATGAACAGCTGAAAGATGTAATTTTGGTTATAAGAAGAGTGCAGCAACTGCATGTTCAAAGGCAAAATAATTCTTACTGTTCGCTGCACCATAATATTTAAATACTTACGGCATTAAATAGTCGTAAGACTTATTTTTAGAGGCAGCTGATGGCTCTGAGGCTTAGTCCCCGCTCAGCCTGTCAGATCCTTGAGTTTCAGAGGAAGAACTGTGCAGGAAATCTCGCTCTTCAGCCGTGCTTTTCATTGCGCTGCAGATCAGGAATCGGCAGCAAACGGAGCTCTGGCAGCGGGGAGGTCGCTGCAGGGCTCAGGAAATGAAAGGACTATTTTGTGTCTCGTTTAGAGACTTCTCTTTATTTATTGGTGTGTGTTATCCAGTGGCCGGGGTAATGTGCCTCAGAAGAAAGTGCTGTTTAAGTAAAATAGCTGTGGTTTGGGGGGGAATAACTAAATCAGAAGTTCTGAGAAGCAATGGCTGTGTTCTCAGGCATCTGAAATGTATCTGCTACAAAGAGCAAAGCAATTTTTTCTAACTCCAAAATCCCAGTTTGTGAGATGCTAAATCGTCCCTGGGCTTAACACAATAGTCTCTTGGCAACTGCAGATGCTTATCTTGAAAGATTCATTTTTACAACAGATTGAATTCTCAGAAAAGAGGCCAAACATAAAGATGTTAGAAATCAAAGCGAAAATCCAAAAGGATTTTGAGGCTTGATTTGGTTAAGCATCCAAATGTTTGGATATTTATTTGAAACTTATTCAAGCTACTTAAATCTAGAAAACTGGTAATAGGCTCTATCCTCCCCGCTCTGTGATGGAAAGTCTTGGCACACACAGTTCCAAATTGCATTGACCTTTTTTGCTGCCAAATTCTATTGCATTTTCATTTCTAATTTACTGTCCAATCCAGCCCCAAGGTCTCTAGCTTTTACTACCTTTCTAGGTTTCCATTTCCTATTTCAATATGTGCTTTCCGCCCTTGCTTCATAGGTGTCATTTTTTCCCAGTTAAGTCTCATTTTATTACTCAGAAATTTAGGGACTGATATATGTGATCAGACCAACACTCCATCTGTTTTGTTATCCTTTCTTCCATAATTCACCGGGTTCAGATGCTTCAGAAGGCACAGAAAAAAACAGAAATGGATTATTATGGAAACCTTTGTCCATAGGAAAAATCCATAGTGTATTCCTGTGCTACCACAGAAGGGTTTATATCCTGTCCCGTAATGCCCAGCTGAAATAAGTGTTTTGTCTCAGCACCTCCGTACAGAACTCTGTTCTTCTGAATTCCCTCTCAGTAATATCCGTTGGCAACGAGTTCCACAGGTTATTCTGGAGGTTTATTGGTTGTTTCTGCCTACACTTGTATTTCCTCTGATGATACTGCTATTATTTATCTTTTTTTGCTGGTTTGCTAATTTTCCAAAGTAGTGTCGCTTGGGATCGTTATTAATGTGCTAAATGTCACTTCCTTTTGAGTGGCAAGGAGGATGCTATGTAAAAGGAATCACTACACACATTCTCCCTCTGATTTTTAATGTATATTTGTATAAAGCATATTTTAAAGCATATTGAAAAGGCTTTTCTCTGAAATCTGTGGTTGGAATCGCTGACCTCTTTCTTTCTGGCAGCTCTTTTGCATTGCCATCTTTTGGTAAGTAGCTGGCTTGCAATGGGAAAAGTGTCCGCATAAAAAATCTCTCTGCATGCTTCTCTCTTACTTTTCCCATTACCTCTGAATATTGTGCTGATGACATTTCATGAATTCACTCTTCCTGATGATCGCACCGTGCTTCTGACAATGACAGACAAAATACCACGCTGGCGGTGAAGGACGAGGACGCAGAGCTCAGGTGGCTCCGTACCGGGGTGGGCACGATGGGGATGGGGGGTCCCTGCACCGCCGACCCCTTCGCCCTGGCACGGGCACCGGTGAGCTCCACGGAGGGNCCCTTCCCTTCCCTTCCCTTCCCTTCCCTTCCCTTCCCTTTCTTTGGCATTCGGGGCTTGCCAGCACGCTGGACTGGTGGGACCTTTGCAAATCTTCTTGGCAGCACCTCCCGTCTTTCTGTCGGCTTGCTTTCTGCATATTGGATGCTTTTGATCCGTGCTTGGGATTTATTGGTTTAATTAATCTAATCTCTGCAGTATCATCCATGCTAACTGGAGTAATTCCTGACAACGTTTTGTTGATCCCAGTGATTGCTGAATGAGAGTGAAGCTACGTGGCAGCATATGGCAGTATTTCTTATCTCTGATGGCTAAGTTTAGCATGTTAGCTTTTTTTAGTCCTTTTTCTTTTCATTGGAGTTGTCTATTTGCTTAGAGCTTAGGCCATTTTTGTGTGTTTCCTCATTGATAAAACAATGCTTTTTAATGTTCTGGAAAATCCTACTGTGTTCCCACAGACTTTTGCAGGAGCAAATTTCATACACAAAGTTACAGGGCATTGCTACAGTGAAATGCACAGTGGTGCACGGGCTTTTTTTTTTAACTATTAAAATTGTTGTTTATTTTTAAATGTTTGCAGAAAGAACAGTGCTTGTAAAATAGGTACCTGGCTAGATTAACCCAGGACTATTCCCAGCAGTGGTAATGGTGTGGTGTCAGGCCCTCCGCGGTCATACCAACGGTAATTTTATCTCAGTAATATTTCTTTACTTATAAACCACCAGTGATTTGGGAATTACGATGACAATCCTGCCTTCCAAGGATGCGCTGGAGCATTTTGGATCCCCGTGGCTGGTATTTATGGAAAGTTTTTATAGTACAGACTCAGCAGTTTGCACCGTTTGGTGAATTCGTTTGCAGTAATTAGTGTAACACCAGGCTGGAACTGCAGGTCTGTTTAAGCCATTCTACTTCAAGCACATCAAACTTTAACACATCTACAACGCAAGCATTGATTTTGTTTGGGCTATTCCAGGTGTTCTTCCAGCTCTGCGGAAACAACGGCAGGTAACTCGGCGGCGGGTCGGCAGAGGTCCCGCTCGCCCCGTGGCCTGCGGACGCGCTGCCTGGCCGCCCCCCGCGCCGGAGGCACCCGGTGCCGCTGAACCGGTGACTTCCCCGGCCCTGCCGGTGCACGGTCGCGGTTCCCCAGGGAGCCGCAGCAGCCAGCGGTGCGATGTACTGTGCTCCTCGAACGCAGGGTCCCTGCTGCAGAACCGCGTGCTGTCGCTGCAGACCGGTGCCTTTGCCTTCCCCTTCTCCTGCTTCTGGGGTAGCTGTTTATGTCAGTGACAAAAGAACCTGTCAGAAACTTACTCCCGTCTGATTTATTTTTCACTTGCAAAACAGAGAGTCGGTCCGCATATTTTAATACATTTTTCTTTCCCCCAGGGTCGGGCCAATTTTATTCTACATCTCCTCTCTGGGATGTGCAGAAAGCCCCACAATGCTGTCTGGGGACACTGTGTGGCAGAAAATGCCTCAAGAGAATTTTCTTTCATGCTTTATCCCAAAATGCTTATACGGCTGTTTAGCACTCTTCCACCAATTATTAAAAGAAGCTTGTGCTCGTGTGGTGTCCTGTGAATGTGACTTGATGAAAAGACCTGCTGGCAATTTTGCTAGAGTAAAGCAGATTGCTGCCCTGGAGAAGCTCCAGACAGCGTGGAAGCAGCATTTTGTTTTCTTTTCCATAGAAAAAATATAATTGCCTTGATATAAATTAACCCTATGATACTGGCCTTCCCTTTTTGCAGTTTGATCATTTGAAATGATAGTCAGATAGCACAACAAGAAGAGATTTTTTTTTTTTTTTTGCACCTCCTGGTCTAGGTTCCCTGTTAAAATTATCTTTTTTTTCCTCTGAAGTAGTTTTTCCCTTTTCACCTAAAATAGTGATAAGAAGAAAGAGGAAACTCTCCTCCCCCTGCCTGTACTTTCAGAGAAGAAGTAGGGTGACGACTGGTAACTCCCCGCATCGAGCCAGCGTTGGTGCCTTGTACCGACCAGGGATTTCACTGCTGAATTGCCATATTTTTCTGGATATCACCAGCAATTGCGTTATTTGTGTTCCGTAGTTACCTTAATTTTTACAGGTAAGATAATTCGGGGGAGCTGAGCCGCACTGCGGGCATCGTGCACCCACGCAGCCGTGTCCTCCCCTCTCCCGCGAGCAGCTGGCACCGCTGCCGTCGGCGTTCCCGGTTCCTGTGGGCAGCCCAGCGATGACCCGACGGACTGGGAAGCGCTTTGCTTCCGACGTCACACTGCGGCGGCTTTGTCCTGGTGGGTGCCATGTACTCTGTGTACGTTTGTTTTGAATCGTACGAATCCAAAGTTCTTCCGGAGCGGGCACCTGCTGGTTGCTCGCCCCAGCGGCGGGAGCGGGCAGGGGCCAGGCGCTGCGCAGGTGGGAGCTGCGGGGTCGCAGACCCGTGCGGGCGCTGCCGCACTGCCCGGTGCCGCGCGGTGAGCGCGTCACTGATCCCGGGCGCGGGAGCAGAATAGCTGATGTGAGACTTGATTAATGATTAATTAATTAGAATGTATTCTAATTAGTGTCAATCAACTCGCGGGCAGGGAAAATAGGACCAGTAGATAGGGCTGGCTGGTTTTTTAACGAGAAGACAAACGCGGTAGGTGAGGCCGGTACCGATATGCCCCCCGCCCGTGCGGCATTTGCTTTGTGACGCCCGGGGAGGAGCGGGGATGCTGCTGGGCGTCAGGCGGCGGGCGCCTGGCCGTCACCTCTGCGCGGGGCTGCGGGGGGCTGGGGGACGGCCGAGTGGTCCCACCGGGTCCCGCTGCCGCAGAAACCCTCTGCGGAGCTGCAGCCGGTGCGCGGGGCAGGGGCGGTGGGGTCCTGCAGGGCGGTGGGCAGCGGGAGGTGGGGGCCGGGCACCGAGGGGTGCGGAGCCGTCCGTCTGCTGGAGTCAAGGACGAGATGGGGAGGCAGGATTTGGTCTCAGCCCGTGAGTATGAAGGCAGGGAGCAGAAGTTTGATAACAGGGAGCTTTTCAAGTTAGTGGAAAGGGTTGTAAGGAGATCTAAAGCTGGAAGCTGAGATAAATGCGCGTTTTATGTACGGCGGAGGTAACTTGGTAACTGGAGCGTCCTACCAGAGCTGATGGCTGGTGCCTCATGGGCAAAATGTCTTCATGGAGATTGGTTTGCGGTTTTTCGAAAGAGTGCTCTACTTGGGAAGTTCTCCGTCCGAGCCGCAATGGATGCTCATGACAGCCCTTCCTGGCTACGGACCCACAGTTACTGGCTCCAGTTAGTTTCTCTGGAGGCAGGATCAGGCCCTCAGCCCGTGGAGGAGCACAGAGTGCTGCCCAGCCGGTGGCACGTGGGGAGCAGCGCTGGTGTCTGCGGCTCTGCAGCTAATCAACACGTCAGCTAAAGTGGATTTGATTTTGAGAAGTCTTATGGACCCCAATAAAGATCAGTAATCATTAAAATTAACCACATGCTGATTTAATCAACATATAGCTTTGTTAATTACTAGCTCTTTCTTCGTGTCCATCTGTTTTAAAGATTTTAGTGAACCTGCAGCAGATGTTCATGTAAATATAATAAGCCGGTTGCCATGTAAATATAAAATTTTCAGGAGTGTTTGTGTAACAGACTTCCAATTTATTTGTGCTGTTGTCAGTATCACGTCTTTAGTGGCTTAAACACAGAACTGATAACTTTGTTAACAGCCCCATTAGAGACAGTCGGGGCTGCCAGGCCGTCCCCCGGCCTCCCGCATCCCACTCCTGTGATCTGCGCTCAGCAGCCCCGGCCCTGGGGATGTGCCACGGCTCTCCCAGCGCCTAAAACCGAAATAGACCCTCTGTCCGTGCTCCCTTCCGGCGTGTAAAAAATAATTTCTGCTCTCGCGGTGAATATGGCTCATTCGTTGTGAGGGGTGAGGGTGGGAAGTGGTTCGTGCAGCAGAACGCCGCAGGTTTGCAGCCGGGGTTCCCGTCCGGACCCTCGCGCCGGCGGGGGCTGGTTGGGCGAGCGGGAGGTGGGCAGGGGAGCAGAGGGGATGCTCGCATGGGGTCCCGCGGCCGTGGGATGGCAAAACTGGGCGGGCATGACGGTGCAGAAAGCAAACCGGCAAGTGTTTTAAAACCTGAAATTGCTTTTTAAAAATGAATACTCCATGGCATAAGCTGAAACATCCCCCCCTAGATTTTACTTGGCCACTAGTCACTAACGGGTGCATGCTGCTGGATTAATATTTTTCTAGTGAAACAGAATCCCCACCACAATGGGAAAAAGTGCATGAAAATGTCTTACATTTGCAGAAGAGCTCAATTTCACTGAAAATACTTTAAAAGTTTACGACTTAGCTTTTGAGCCCCTAAGTTTAGTAGCAGACTTTTTTCATTTGGCGGCATGTGGGGCTGTTTCTCCGTGCGTGAGGGTTGCTCACCTGGGTCCATGGAGATCTTTGTCTACACGAGCATTGCTCCGGGTCAGCTTCTTCACCGGGGGTGCGCAGCCCAGGGGTGATGAGGCAGAGTACGGGTGTGCGAAGGAAACCTCTTCCCCCGCGAACCGGGCGGATGGAGGTGTCTGCCCTGGGGGTGAGATGCTGCGTCCCCACCGTGGAGGCTCCTACAAACGAGACCACGGCTGCTTTTACCCTGTGCAGCGCTGCCTTTGCCGGGGAAAAGGAGATAACTGCAGCCAAAGAGACCTGGGCTGCAGACACGCACACTTCTGCACACGGACTCCGTGCAGTTCCCGGGAAGTACCAGGAAGGCTGCGCCCGTGGAAGCCCTAAGGCTTTCCTTCGTGGCCAGTTATTTTGACCTTGAGGCTACTCATTTATTTAATGTGGTCATGTAAGTATAATCATCACCTTCTCTGTGTGATTTGGGAGTGGTTAATATAGTGCAGTGGTTGAAATACAGTGGTTAATGCAGTGCAGGGTTCAAAATTACTTCAGTAGGAATGAGGCACGTGGATAGTTTGGAAAACCTGGCTCTGCACGTGCCTGCCTTTGATCTTTGTTGGATTAAAACTTTGCTATTGATGTAGCAGCCCAAGTTTCCTGTGCAAAAGCAATCTGACAGCCGGTCTTGTGCTCCGGGACAGGACTTGCGGAAAGGACGTGAGCAGCCGAGGGGCAGGTCCCATTTCACCGCCAGGAAACAGGCACTGCTCCAAGGGAAGCAAACTGGGAGCACTGGGGGGCACGGGCTGCAGCCAGTTACTCGTGCCATGGCGAGGACAAGCCAGGACGGGTTTTGGCGAGGTGGTGGCACGCGTGCGGCACAGCCCTTGCACCCATGTGGGTACAGCCATGGGCACTCCTGGGTGCACAGCCCGTCCATCCCCGGCACGTGGGCTGTGAATCAGGCTGTCAGCCCTGGCTGCGCCCAGGCGGCAGTCTGTCCTCCGCTGCAGGTTAGCTCGAGAGACACCACCGCATCTCCCTGAGCCCTCACACCGATTAGTACAATAGCGTCATGTTCTCAATGCGGGGAGGAATTACTTTGTTTTTGTTAAGCTTGTGCAAAGAAGGTCCTGGTTGATAGAAAGGATTCCTAAATGCGAGCGCAGTGAAGTTCAGTGATAATAATCCCAAAGGTGATCAGACAACAAAGGAGGAAACTCACTGCTCATCTGCAGAAGGTGAAACCCCACTGATTCTCAATTGCGCTTCGCAGTGTCGAAGGCATGCAGCTGTACACCCCCTTTAAGTTGTGTAACCCCCACATCCGAGCTGAAGACCTCTGCCTCCGGCCAGCCTGGAGTGGTGCCGGGGGGGGCTGAAACCCCAGCAGAGCCCCGCGACGCTGCTCTGCTCTCCCTCCAGCCCTGCCGTTCTCCCGCGCTGACGAAACGGGGGGTCGGCCCACGGCGGGAAGAGGCGCTGGCCCCCGGTCCCTGTGGCCAGCGGGGTGTCCCCGGGGGGGCAGCGAGAGCGGACCTGCAGGAGGCACGAGCACCTTCAGCCGCGGCAGGACAGGCTCTTGGCTGGTTTGCAGAGCCTGCTGTAAGAGGGATTTTGAGGTCAATTAGAGATGACCTTGTGGCATAATGGAAAACTGACAAAATGCAGAATTGCTTTTGATATTGGTTGTCTAGACTTTCCATCTGCTTTCAGAAAATAATTAATCTAATAAATAGTACAACTTCAGCTTCAGATGACACGTTTTCCTCCAGTGCCCTGTGTTTATTCCTCCCTGTGTTCAGCGGGTAGCCCCCCCGGTTGCAGACAGCGGGCAGGGTGCAGACCCTTGGTCCCGACCTTCCTGCTCCCTGGGCTTCCCCACACCGACCCTGTCCCCGAGCAGCCCCGGGAAGGGTCCCCATCCCGGGGACCACCCCCCTCTGCCAGGGCCCCAACGCCGGGCTGCGAGATGCTGGGAACCGCCGGCTGCGGTGAGCCCTGTGGATTTGTCACCACCGGCCCCACTGCAGCCCCCCCCCCGTCCTCTCCGGTCCCCTTCGGGGCCAGGCAGCTCAGGCGTCCGTACAAACACCGCAGAGTGATGATGTTTTCTGCTGGCTTCTCCGGGGCCTTTCCACAAAGGTGCTGGTGGACAAACGAAGGAGGGTGTGAGCCCGGCACGGGGCACAGGTCTGCCCACGGTTTGATGCTTCCGTCCCGACAAAACATTTGCAGCCTGGCGCTCATCTCTCTCTTGCATGAATATCTTTGCAAAGCATCATCCAGCAGCTGAGTCTGCATGCTTGTTGAAGGTGACATGAAAAATGAAATGTATATTTTGGTGCTGGTCGGGGGAGTAGAGGGAAAGATGGGTCTGAACTCAAAGTTTCCTGCAGAGAGCTGAGTCTGGAGTTACCCTTTGTTGATGTCTGCACTTGAAAAGAGCCCTGCTTTCTGATTTCTTCTCTTCTTCTGCAGGTTCTGAGGATTTTGGTTTCATGCAGCTCTGCATCGGCAGTGACTTCAGGAGCCCGGAGAGGAGGATGACAGCGAGCGAGGGCAGACCATTGCACAGCTCTTCACGCCGTGCAGCCCGTGCTCTCAGACGGGCCAGGCAGACCTGGCGTGACGCTCCCGGCCGCGGTGCAAGATTTGCCGCTTTTCAGGGAAGGCGGCACAAAGTGCTGGACAGGCCCGAGGGCAGCGCGGCAGCCCCTCCGTGCCCTCCCCAAAACAGGCGCGAGGAGCGAGGGGTGAACAGCACGGGGGGGCTGGGCAGCACCCCGGCGTCTCAGCAAGGGCGAATCAGCGTCAGCAACGAAAAAGGAGTTTAAAGATGATAGAAAATAGTCAGTAATGTGAGTGGAAGTTAATCTAAGCCAAACTCATTACATTATTTATATCAAGCAGTATTTTTACAACATCTAGCAATCTTTGCATGGTATTTGCTAGTATTTCTATTGGTTTAATGCTAAAAACAAGCCCTTCTTGACTGTACACAGCAAACGGTAGAGAAGCTTCTGTTTCCCACCACAACTGAGTCTTACTACGTCAAATCCTTAGATTTCAGTTGACAGTGGAAATTAATAGCAAGAATAAAATCTTATAATTGAAATTGAAATGAAACTGAACCTTACAGATGGGATACAAGCTTAAACTTCCGTCTGAGTGTCTAAGGAATCACTGCGCATTTTTTAATTCTTTGACTCTTCTCCATAAATGTTTTGACATTCTCAGAAATTTATCTTCATTATTAAGGCTGCTAGATCATCACATACTGATGAGTCCAAAGTCAGAATTTTTACTTACCATTTACTCAGAGATGAATTTCCCACTGGAAATCTACACAATGGGCCTATTTCTGCTGTCAGCCACAGGAGGCAACTCTTCATTTGGCACAGCCGTGCCCGTGCCCTGCCCGGGCGGCCGGGAGCATCCTGCAGGTACTGGGGGAACAGTCCCCGGTCCCACCAGGGCCCGTGCCGTTCATTTCTGCTAGCACTACAGCAAGCTGTTCGGGAAGAATACGGCACTCCTGCAATACCTCTTCTCTGAGTACTGCTCCCGCCTAGAAGCCCTGGCAACTGTTGCTTTTAAAAGAAGATATTTACAGTTTTGGATGATACTGACATTTTAGTTAATAGATTCAAGACCTTCCTTCCCTTTTGCGTCTGTTCTCCTTCAACCTTGTCCTTTTAGATGTTGCATTTCTCTTGTGTATATCATTAAAAGATGGCCTCAAATGTGTCGGAAATGAGAAGCTGTGGAAAGCAGGAGGGGTGCCTTTAATTTTGTGCCTTTGTCCCACGACGGTGTTAAGCGGATGGAGAAGACAGCTTGTAACCGGTGCGGGTACGTGGTGCTGGCGTCTGAGCTGCGCAGCCGCTGCGCCGGAGCGGTGATCCGCGGCTCCGAAGGCACGGCACCCAGGGCAAGGGCAGCGGGCACCAGCGCCAGGATAGGATTCGGCTTCCGAGGGCTCGGACCAGGACCCGCCTTGGTGCTCCTGACAAACACTCCTTGGTGATTTACTGGGATCACACTAAGCCTCTTGCCTTTAGAGAGGAATTAAAGTAATTGTAGGGCATAATGGAGGAAAAATCCTTTAGTATTTCCTTCTTTATAATTCATCTTTCTATAATATCCTTTAATTTCCTCTAAGCTCCTTAAGTGCCTGTGAAACTGCAGACTTCAGACCCTTCCTACGCTGTTCTATTATTGAGGTGTGGAAGACGTGTCTCTCCCATGCATGTCCTTGTGGTCCCTTTCCGAGCGGCTGTGCCGGTGGCGGGGCCGGACCATTTGGTCTGGCAGGGATTATTTCTGCGTCACTGCCGGTTGTGAAAGAAGGCACGAGATACTTTTATTTACTAGTTTCCCTTTTGCGTGTGAGTTTAGGGTATTGCAGTCGCATATATACAGAAAAAATGTTTGATAACTTTTACCATATGTTCATTAACGTACGATGAGTGTTTGCTGTACCTTTGCATCACGGCTTTCAGAGCTGGCAGTTTTACCGGTCAGACTCTGAACCTGGTGCTTTCTGCCACCCCCGCCTCTCCCCAGGCACCGACAGCTAACCAACGTGCCACGGCGGCGCTGGCCCCCGGGGGGGCTGGCATCACGCTCTGCTTCCCGCGCCGCGCGCCCGCGGCCTGCCGAGCAGCGGTTTGGGAGGGCGCCGGGCTCGTTCCTGCTGCCGGCGCGGGAGGCGAAGGGAGGTTACGGCTGGGAGGTCCCCTCGGGACGCCCCGCTGTGACCAGCCCTGCCCCGGCGTGGGGGTGCCAGGACACCTCCTGCTCCAGGACGCTCCGTCTCCGACCACCCCGGGCCTCGTGCAGCTCCCCGGCTCCTCGGGCAGCATTGCCCCTGACGGGCGCTCACTGCTGCCGTCGTGCTCAGATCCCAAATCCCCGCAGACTGGTACCGCTGTACCCGTGGGCGGCGCGGCTTGCCGTAAGCGTCCGCTCAGTGTTTGCCACCTCCCTTGACGTCGAGGACCAGCTTCAGGTCACTGAAACTACCACAGAGCTGTGTTAATTTGCTCAAAGCTGGTGAAATGCGTTGTGTAAACCCAACGTAATCCAGAGCGCAGACTTTTCTGATCGATTCCTGGAAGACTTTTCAGTTTCAGTGCGCGTTGGCTGCGGTGCAGAGCTCTGAAGTTTGGTGCTGGGTGACTCCCAAGGCATTGCTGGGCTGGACCTTCTTCGGTGGCCGATTCCTCAGCAATAAACAGCTACTAAATATTCTCCTTCTCAAGGCGGAATGATTTATCGCAGAACCTCTTAGTGTTTATTGCCAGTTTTCAGTTTGATAACACCTTACTCTCTGTCCAGTTAAAACACTGGGTTTAATAATATATAATGCTTTTAAATCTGAATGGTAGGAAACAGGTTAAATATCTATGGACAGATGTGTGGATTCGGTGGCCAGTGTCTGTTATGGTCACCTCGTTTGACCTCCTGCGGAACAGAAGCTTTAAAATTAAACCTGAAAATCCTTCCCCAAACCCTTTTCCTTGTTTAGGAAAAAAACCCCACAAAACAACAGTTTTATTCAGAATTGTCTCACTTCTTCACGATGTGAATTTTGTTTTGTGTGCTAAGTTGGAGTCCTCCACCATCAGCTTGAGTCACCTTCTGAACATTTCTGAATAAAATCAATTGTTGATCTTCTCAAATCTTTTACTGCAAGGAGGCTTCCAGATGCAAATTATTATTGTAGCTCTTCCCCGTGCTGCTTCTACCATTTCAGCACAATTTTGATGTCCTGATGACAGCACAGGGTTCAGTATTTCACCGCAAATCTCACAGTGGAGGTGGATAAAGTTTTTCAACCTGTATTTTTTCTGCTTTGAAAGAATAAAAAGTTAAAACCAAATTAATGTGCGCTTTGTCAAATTGTCTATCAAGTGTGCCATTCACAAATCAAGACAATCTCAGAACTTTTGTTCAGATGATTCTTTCTTTTTTCAAACATGTTGTCTTTAGACGTTTCCCACGTTTATATTACAGAAAGCGTATCCCCTATTATTTTTACTTTGGTAGCAATCGTGAATACTTTGTTTCAAGTCAACCTTAAACATTTTTAAAGTTCTTTTTTTTTCAATTCATCCAGCTAATGTGATGTTCTGAGAGTCAGTTTTTAAGAACTTTATTTTTTTATCTTTCTTTCCCTTGATTTGGGACAAGCCTTTATGTCTAAACCTTATATGTTTTTATAAAATGAGTATCAGGCAGAGACAAGCTAAAAAATGGTTTACCACAATATTCCAGATTAGGTTTCTGAAGTCTGTCAAATCGACGAACAATGAAAATTGGAGTAAAGGAGTTTCAGATTGCACTTGAGGAGCTATTTGGTATTTGTGTTTCTTAATGTTGCAAATCAGTACACATTTTCTGAAGAACCAAATTTACCAGATTTATTTTTTCATTGAATAATTACTGCCAATAAATATCTCAATAAGCCGCCATTTAGAAAGCAATTTTCATAAAAACCAGTGCCAGATCCTCTGCAGGTACAAGCTTCCACGCACAGCACGTTCTCAGGCTGAACACCCGACCTCCTCCGCCGTCGGCTCCGCAGGTTTCTGCATCGGCCCCTCTCCCCGCCGCGCTCAGCGTTACGACGGCCAGGCACGGGGCTGGGGTCAGCCCCGTGATGTTCCTGCTCAGCAGCGTCCCCGAGCAGCACCGGGACGCAGGAGCTCCTCGCTGTGAATCCCGCACCTCCGCACGGCAGCCCGGCGTGCAGGGAGCCGGCTCGGACAGCACGCGTGGAGACAACAGCATGCGTGGAGACAACGGCATGCATGGAGACAACGGCATGCATGGAGACAACGGCATGCATGGAGACAACGGCACACACGGAGGCAATGGCACACGTGGAGACAATGGCACACACAGAGACAACAGCACACACAGACACAATGGCACACACGGAGGCAATGGCACAGACAGAGACAACAGCACACGTGGAGACAACGGCACAGACAGAGACAACGGCGCATGTCCATCGCCGTCACTGCCAACGCAGCTGCCCTGGCTGAGAGGGTCCGAAACGCCCCCCCAGAACGGCCCAAGAAAGAAAACAAACCAAAAAGAAACAAATCTCATTTCTGAGGACAGCTCTCTGCTATGGGAAGAAAACAGTCATTTTGGTGACTGTCAGTTTTTCTGTCATCTCTGCTAAAATATTTGGATATTTTTGAGTTTTGAAATGCTTGGACTACAAAAAGCATGCACTAGGTTCTCCTTTGTTAGTTTAAAAAATAACTGAGAACAGAACATGTTCTTTCTTTCTGACTGATCGCATAGCAAATAGCTTTACAGTTGCACCAGAGAATGCCCATTCCATTTTTATTTTTTTTTCCTGAGTGAAAGATCTTTATCTCTCCTGCTTCCTAGGAAGGAATTTTCATAACAAGAGTCCATTAAGAGATGCTTACAGACTTCCAGGCCATCTGAGAGGTTACATTAAAAAACCCCACAAAATAAAGCAGAAAATGGTGTGACATCGTACACGTTCCAGCTAAAGTGTCCGTTGCTATAGCAAATGAAGGAGCATAACTAACCTCTAACACAGCCTGCTTTGAAAACCTCTGTGGTTTGTTAAGGCTCTTTTGTTCCGAGGCATTCATTTTCTCCATTTCTGCTGCAGTTTGCTAAACTGCTCCCAAGTGATTGGAATTTACAGTATAGAAATGGTGATAGATGTTAGGTGTGATCTATAAAACCTTAAAGTGATGATGAGTAAATCTTGTCATCCTCTCTAGCACATTAGTACATTAATGCAATCGTGGAGCAATTTCAATGTTTTATTTGATTTTTTCAGATTAAAGATGGATCAAAGCTAGAGGAGAGAAAGGATGGGTTAGCCAAGCTGGAAGCCATTACGTTCCTGGTTTGGGGTAAGATCTGTCGAGGTTTCCGCTTTCTCCAAGCTTTTATTGGTCTGAAGGCAGCCCCACGCTGTCTCTTTCCGTGACGCTGTGGGCACCGTTCCCAAGTGCGCGCTTTTGCTGTCGGTGTCTCGCGCAGCTTTGCAGCCCAACCTGCCCTAAGCCCCCGGAAGCAGCACGGAGCCCGTGGGCTGCCTGAAGACTGGAGCTCAGCCTTTCCAAGAGCTCTACCCGTGCAGGGGAATTGTCGTGCGGCCAGTACAAAGAAAACAGCCCTAGGTTTCGAGTACAAATATGAATACAAGCAAATACGTGGTTTTCAAAAGTAATTGCTATTTACTTTAGCTAGTGCAGGAAATAAATCTGGTCAAAACACTAAAGAACACATTCTGCTATTTGCTCTGGAAAGCAGCAGCTTGCATGAACTAAGGATAAGCCAGGGTTAATGGTCAGTGGTTGAATTAAAAAAGCAAAAATCGGTAGGCATAGATAAACCCTGAGCTTGCTGTCTGGAAGATACAGAGACATCCCAATATGAAACACAGTGAATTACTGTAACCCAAACTGCTATAGTTTTGTAGAAAGAAATAAGCTGGTGAAGGTGTATAGAAATGTCTGTTCAGATTCAATAGAGATAACAAACTATAAAACTGATGTCAAATTAAAACGCAGGGAGCTTCCAACACCGCCCGTTAGGAACCCGCTGCTGTGCCTTGCAGGGCCAGCCTGCCAGGGCCGGTCCAGCACCAGGTGATGCAGGAAGCCCTCGCAGGATGTTTGCAGGATGCTGCCACCGAGAGGGCAGAGACCCGACAGAAATGGTGTTTTCTCAGAACTGTAGACCGCGGGGATGTCTGCCCTGCGCGGAGGCACCCGCCAGCCCTCAGCGTAACCTGCTCTGTCCACAGCCCCACGCCTGCCCGTCACGTGCGTAAGGCATCCTTCTGCGCAGAGAACGACACGACAGACATTGCTCCGCTGGGATGAGCAGGTGTCAGAGCGGCGCTCTGTGATGACGAGGATTTACTGCCCGGATCTTCTCCGGGGGGAAAGGCCACAGAAGCAATGCCGAGACGGCAGCAAAGGCAGAGGCAATTCCCATGAGTCACCTCTGAGGAGACAAACCCTTGCTGGGCCCCGGCCGGGACACGCTCCGTTTGCACCCCTGCTCACGTGGGCTGACGCGGGTGCTGGGCTCTGCGGCTCTCGCACGCGCAGGCAGCAGGCGCAATCGTCTGTGCCGCTGCACCAGCCCCGCGGCGGGAAACTGCACCTGCAATGCCAGCCGCAGCCTCAGAAATGCAGACAGTTTGCCCTTAAATTTACTGTGCTTACTGCCTTGGTTTATCTCTTGGAATGCAAAGACTGCGCCTTGTTCCAAGGCTGAGCCGAACAGAGCCACAAAGAAATGCAGTTGTGCCTCTTGAAAGGCTCCACGGCTCCACCCTAAGAAAAACGCTGGATTTCAGCT
This sequence comes from Aramus guarauna, assembly GCA_013400195.1. Lineage (NCBI taxonomy): Eukaryota > Metazoa > Chordata > Aves > Gruiformes > Aramidae > Aramus > Aramus guarauna. The sequence goes on along the minus strand of VXBL01007963.1, from coordinate 229,466 downwards.
CTGCAATAAGTTTCGTCTGGGCCCTGAGGGGACACGCGGCATCGCCGAACACCCGCACCAGTGCCGGGGGAATTTTTCCTGGCTGGGGAAAGACCTTGTCTCCCCGCGCTTGGATTTACGCCGGGGCTGTCAGAAACTCTGGCTTCGGCAAACAGCTATGGAGCTCTTGCACTGGAGCAGCTGAGCTAGGGTTGAGGCTGTATTAAATCTTGACATTTTAAGAGAGTAAAATAAATATAAAATTGCTCACTGTTTCGCTATAGCCCGAGCAGAACCTGCACCACTCCTAAAGCCCAAGAATAGCAGTCACCGTACACAAGGAAAGCTCTTATGAGTTAGTCAATTGGGAAATAAATCTAAAAGTCAAGCTAACCAGCAAAATATTGAATTTGTTCGAAAACGAGCACACTGTAGCGGTCTGTTTCTCCAAGCGGAGGTTGATTATAACTGACACCACGGGGCCTTGCAGCCACAAAATCTCCAGCTTTCAAGGAGTCCGGACCGCGCCAGCCCTCGTGCCCCCACGTCCCGCGAGCCGGGTGAAATCTCTCCTCTTGCCCTCGCGGCTGGGAGCCGTGCAGTGAAATGCACCTGCTGTGGTTTTCTCCTCTCGCCTTGCCGTCCTTTACCACAATATTTCCTTTTCAGCTCTTCCGAAAGAGCAGCTCTCTTACTGGAGTGTGTTTTGGTCCATTAAAGAAATAAAGAACTGCATGAAAAAAGGATTACGTGCTATCGAATCTCAACAGAATTAATGTTAAAGTATGTGTTTATATTAGATTTTTCTTTCTTTCTCACTTCTTTAGATTGTGACAGATGCATGTAACAAAGGAAATGGAGAAACATGTACTGCATCTCTCTGTGTGCATATATTTTAATAAGGTTTTGAATGCCGTTAAATCCAATCCCCCCGTATCTTGAGCTTCAGCAGAGACTGCGATCAGCTGCTTTTGAAATTATAAATCTAAAAAGTACAGCTGGGGAACAAGCATTTGAAATCTGAAAATATTGTGCCTGTAGGACTAATTATGCTTTTGCAAACTTTATCAAAACATTGCTGTTTATTTAAAGTTAGCGGCACAAGAACGCCATCGTAATGAATGGTGACTATTATGACTCATGCATACAAACATCTCTTTTCTGGAGAAAGGAACAATTAAGGGCTTGTAATGGATTTTGGTTGTTTTAATGTCTCTGCCAGGACAATGCAGAATTAAAGACTCCGTAAGCGTAAAGGCTGTAGAAAACCTGTTCCGGATTTCAGAGGACCCCTCTGTTTCCCACGAGGCGCACGCTGGGGGTTGGCTCACCACTGAGTTTACTGCTGACTCTGCAAACGGGGTGCTGATGATGCGAACCTGGCAGAGTGATGGAAGTAAGAAGCGCATATCTCGGAAGTTCCCTCTTCTTCAACCCTTCATGGTTCAGCACAGCAGCCCCTTGTAAGGATACCTACACTTGGAGCTAATTTTCTTGCCTACTGAAGATAAAGATGCAAAAAATCCTTTTTCTGTCTACTTGTGTGTGTATCTAATCTCAGCAAGTGAAATTGGTCTCAGATGTGAAGCTCCTATTTAAACATGAATAATCTGGGATTTATTATCTCTCTTGTCATTTACTTTGTTTTTTGGGGGTGACATTTCTCTTCTTCCCGTCTTGCTCCCACCTTGCCATCGTCACACGACAGGGAGTTTTCCCACGTGTGCGTGCACTCCTAGGCTGTATCACCCTGGATACGACACGCCTCGGGTGTTCAGAACCCCCCGCTGCCTGCACGCTCGGTGCCGCTGCCGGGAGCCCCCAGGCAGGAGGCTCTTCCCCCCGCGCTGCCGTCTGACCCCAGGCGGAGCGCGGGTGGGAAACGCTGGGTTCGCTGCAGCTGCAGGGTCCGGATCAGCGGCGTCTCCCGCCAGGCTTGTTCCCATGCCAAGGCTGCATTTGCAAATGGTGTCCAGAAAGCTGAGAAAGAGAAAATGGGATTTTATTTGTACACTCATGATGTGTATCACATTATGATCTGGCATTACGCAGATGGAGGTCACAAGCTGTGCCCAGCTGAAGTGAGAAAACTGTACTGGCAAATGCTTTAAAAAGCTAAAAGCTATTAAATTAGACACAGAAAGTCCTTGAGAGAGGATGTTAATATCTTTATCTTTTCCTCACTTAAATTTTTTGTCTTCTCTTACACAGACATGGCTACAAATTAAAACTATCACAAATTTAAAGGCTGGCATAACCTGTGCTGTAGAAGTTTTCTGACTTAGAAGCACCCTCCATCATGAAGGTTAAGGTATGAGATCCCTTCAGCTGGTGTTACGTGTGACGGGGAGTCCTCTGTCAGAGGGGCAGGGATGCCTGGGCAGCGAGGCAGCCCCCAGGAGCGTGGGGCAGGGCTGGGGGTCTGCGCTGCCCGTACCCGGCCCTGCGGCTCCGCAGGACACCCGGGCAGGGTCTGAGTGGACAAAGCCGCGGTCTCCCAGTTAATTTATCCCCACGGCACTGCTCAGCCCCAGGCATCTTCCCAGAAGAGAAGGTTGTGGCAGAGCGGGTTAGGCAGATCCTCTCAGAAAAGGAACCATTTGTCGTTCGACGGCAGTTTCAGAGGAAAGATGAAGTAGTGTGCTTTTTGGGAGATTTCAAAGGACCAGAGAATTTTCCTTGGGAAAAGGTGGTGAACCAGGCATTTGGCGGAGGGTCAAGGGTGCTGGGTGGTGGTCGTCCATCGTGCTGTGGGCAGAGCGTCGGCAGCAGCGGTTGCTTTCGTCTGTGGATCGTTCGCTGCCCAGTGCCTGGAGTTGTCTTCCGAGGAGATGATGCAGAACAAGGGGATTCATGAGGCATAAAATAGAGCAGTTATTAACAGAATAAATGCACTAGAAAAAGCCAGTTTGTTTGCAGTCCTCTCCGCTCTCTCTCTGAGGGGCACCAAAATGAAATCAGGTCTGAAGCAGTTGCGAGGGGAGCCAAAGGGAAGCACAGCAGCTCTCCCACAAAGAACTATTGCAACTATAATTGAGGGGTAAAGAGAGGTGGGACTGAGGTGGTTCGTGTAGGAGGACGGTGCAGAAGGGAAGAGCTGTTGCCGTTGGCTGACAGTGCCCGGGCTTGCTGAGGGGACCGCAGACTCGGTGTGACCCAGGGGTGCTCAGCAAGTGCCACATCGTGCTGGAAGTCACGTCGTGTAAAAAAGCCCCTGCTCCGAACTCCAAAGTTAGGAAACGCTGTGCCGTGCAATCTCTTCTGTCCTGTGGGTGGGAACAGTCACAGGAATGGAGAACGCAGCAGACAAACTTCCATCAGTGGTCTCTGAGGGAATGAAAAAAATAAAAAAATGGGAAGAAGAAGTGAAGCCTGAACGAGAAACAGCCAGTCCCGTGGGGCTACCAGGAGAGGTGGCCTTTTCCTGCTGCTGCTAAAACGTCTCACGCTGAAAACCTGATGCTATCAGACCATTTTGGACACCCTGGGAAGCACGAACTGCAATACGTTCGCAAGAGGAAATGCATGTATTGGGGACTGCTAATAGCAAAAGGTTTGATCAAAATACTGATTTCCCTGGAGATGAGGTAGATGCTCCGGTCTTGGAGAGTAAAGCCAGGTCCTTGCCAGCTCGCTGTGGATTTCAGTGATTCCCTGTAGGATTCATCAGTCTTTTATTTTTCTCCCCTCCATGGCCTTTCTCCCAGCTGTGTGAGCCAGCCGTGTTCCTCATGGACAGGGGGAAAAATTCCCCAAACCTGGAACTGGTAAATTTGAATGTTTCTTTCCAAGGAACCGATTTCTTGACAAGTATATTTTATGGGTAGAAAAAGTCACCTGGAGACATGCGCCCCAGAAAATGTGAGAAGTTCAACTTGCAGAAAGCTTTTGATCATTAATTCTCACTCTTCTGGAAGTGTTGAACATATTGCCACCATTGTCCACGGGAGTTTTATGCTTCCTTTAATGCTCTACTATATGGGTATTATAAATGTTTGCAGTGTAAAATAAATTTACATCGTAGCTGTCCCGTTTTGCTTTCTCTGGTCAATCCTCTTTAACATCATCCCTGAGACTAACACCATTACCAACGTGCACTTAATCGCGTGGTGAGGTTCAGGTTTGGCTTGAAGCCGCCTGCACGCGTTTCTCTCGAGGAGCATTCAGTACGGTGGGACAGACTGAGCCGTCCAGGCTCACCCTCCTTCCCGCGGCAGAGCCACGTCGCACGCGCACAGAAAGCGTGCCAGGACTGACACGGCCGGGAGCTCTGCTTCTAGCTCATGGCGTAGCTCCTCCAGGAGCTTCTGTGGAGGTGTCTGATGCCTGGGGAGTCCCCGGGCTGCCGGGGGCAGGGGCTCGGAGCATCGTCCCGCCAGCAGCAGGCAAAGCAAACCGCGGGTGTCGGCGGGCACTCGGCGCCTGGAGTCACGTCAGTGTCTTGTCCCCGCAGAAAAGCACCAAACGTTTCCGAGGGTTTGCGGGCAGGAATGGGACACGGCGACGTTCCTTCTTCTGTTGCTTCAGCTGCCCCTGGCTCAGTCGCCAGAGCACACCTCTGGGTTCCCTGCACCAGTTCTCTCTCCTTTGGAAGCACCCAAAGTGCTACTCAGGCAGGTGCAGTCTTATTTAGTCGTGTTGACAAAGAGAGTTATTGAAGCCAGTTCACCTGGGATCAGTGGATTTGATTTTGTACGTGCATGACTCCGGAATTCAGACAAATGCCTGTTGCTGCCAACAAGTGCTGTGTCTTGCAGGAGAGGAGGGAGAGGAGGAAGAGGAGGTCAGATTGCAGTCGGCAAAGCTGATTACATGATACAGGTCTGCCAATACATCCCACGGACAGACGGGAGCCCTGGTATCTTTTTATCTGCACAATTATTTTTGACCACTGAATACACTTAACTCACGCAGGAAGAAGAGTGAGCTATTTGTTAGCATTTGATGCAGCTCTTTCAAACTGCCGAAGTCTGGCATTGCGATTCCCACCTTTACACTACGCAGTTGCAGTAATTTACAGTGGAAGTCAGAGACATCTCCAAGTTAAAAGCGGATCTCCTGTGAGGAGGATGTGACAAAGTTTAAGTAGAAAGCTGATCCCCTCCGCAGGAATTCAGAGATGCATCTTGATGGCTGTAAGGCCTTGTAGGATGCAGGTTTTGGCCTTGTGCTTTCAAATTGATATTCTGATGCTGAATCTAGGCCAGCTTCACTTAAAGTTCTTTTTTTTTAATGCTGTCTCACTTTTTTAATTATTAAGCTCAACTCTACAATGGTTTGACTCCTTTTGATGTGCAGCAGCTGGCCATGGGCTCCGCAAGCAGGACTGTGTTTGAAAACCAGGCTAAGGAAAACGCTGGTGGAAAACGGATAAAACATCAGTTATTTCAGTAAGAGAACTGCTCTGTACGCAGCACCGTCCGTGATCGAGTATGCTGCTGCAACGCGCCGTGCGTGAGTTTGTGTTGCACAGTCGGCTGGAGCAATCTGGGAGAGTGGAGCGCTCCGGAGCGATGGGAACATCTCTCACCCCTTCAGAAGTCCCGGATACAGAGCAGTCGTATGGGAACCTCGATATTTGTCCTCCCGGATCTGTATCATAGCCCATGTGGACAGCACGCTGCAAACGTAACCCGGGCAGCTGGAGGAGCGATAAATCAGGAGCCCGGGAAACTGAGGCTGCAGTGAGGGCTGTGTGATGGATATCTGACCTTTCAGATGTGGGCGAAGGGGAATATATTTCTCTGTTTATAGATACTAGGGTTTATGATTCAAACGGTATGAAAACAATCTCTTTCATGCATTGCGCTTTGAGGGATCAGCCTGAGAATATTATTGAGCCAGTTCATAAAAACACGACCCGATTCCTGTACAGTGATGGCTTTCGGCAACAGTCCCTGCAAGAGGCAGGGCTCCATCCAAAGTCCGCTGCAGCTAACGGAAAAACTCCTCTTTATTTCAGCAGGCTTTGGATCGGGCCCTCAGAAAGCAATTTGTGTAGTGAAGCAAGAAATTTGGGATGTCCAGCGTATCAATAACACGAACATTGAGCTCCTCTCTTTTCACTTCAGTTCACAGAATAAATTCCAATCCAAATGCTAAGCAGCTGATCTTCCGCACGTTGCCAAGGCAGATGCAGATACTAAAAGGTACATTTGTAAATGTGTCTTTTTAATGCGTATCTCTAGTGTGTTATTTTTGTACATTTATTCTTAATTTGGTCGCGGATTCTGGTTTTAGTTACTGTCCTAAGGTGATGCTCTGACTGCACCAACACCTGTTAGACCCCAGTTTTAATGTGGTTTAGATGAGAGGAGGGTGGGCATTTTCTACTCCACTGACCCAGTCTCATGTTTGCTGGGGGAAGCTGGTGGAGCAGCGCAGATTTGTCCCGGTAACTTTATGAAAGGTACTTGTTTCAGTATGATCCAGGTTCCTTTTTGTCTTTCAATATTTATATCTCAAGCGCAGCGTCCATGGAGAAAACCCTGAGCGCTGATGACTTTCTGCAGCAGCAGTGTGCCTTCCTGAGGGACACCACCGATGACCCTCACGTTCCTGGCACGGCAGACCGGCGTCTGGCCGCCCGTGATGCGGCTCGGCAGGCTGGGCAGGGTGCGGGCAGAGGCAGTGGCTGAAGCCAAGCCCCTTCGTTGAGCCCATCACATAAACATCAGCGTGTTTTGAGTGGTAGTACTTATATGAGGAGGAAGTGCACGTCTTCTTATGAGGACATCAGCAGCTTCATGCTTCACGTGTTGTTGGCGTGGTTTTCCTGTGAAATGTTGATTGGGTAAAATGGGATTTTGGGCAAAACCACCAAAACTTGCATTCAGCATTGCCCTGAAAGAGCAAACAAAGAGGGGATGCTTCTCTCTGCTGCTCTGTTCAGTGCACCGTGAAGGTCCATGTCTGGATTTAGGTGAATAAACAGGCAATTAGGTGAGGATTCATACACCAACTTTCCAGACACCAATCCCCTCACAGACCCTCTGTCCTAAGAGTGAAAGAGAGAAAGGTATTTCAAGAAGGTAATTCAGATTAGCATCTGAAGGTGCATTTTTCTATTTCCCTCTCTCCCATACAAGGATGCTCAGGATGGACAACCACAACTCCTCTGCCTCGCTGGGAGTGGGACTGAGGCAAATGGTCCCTGGGAGCTGGAGCCTGAGTCTCCGAGAAGGAGCAGCCTTTACCTGATGGCCTCGGTGTCCCACAGCCCCCCCATTGCTCCGCGGCACAGGAAGGGTCGAGGCTCTGCTCTGCAGACCTGTGCTTGGACCCAGCGGTCCCATCGCACTGCTGCTTCGCAGGTCTTTCCCCTCGAGCGGAGGGGTCACAAGTCCTACACATCTTCGGACCTGTGCAGTGGTTCAAACCCCAGGATGCTGAAGGCCTTTGTCTTGCGAGCCCTGTGCTTCTGCACGTGTAAAGCAATTCCTGTCTCTGCAGCACGTTCTGAGGTGTTTGTGAATGCCGATTGCTGGGTTTCGTGATTGCCCGATATACCTCACAGTGGTTCCTACTGACCCATACCTAGGAAAGCTCACCTGGCTCGTTCCCTGCCAGGGGACATGGGGAGCAGGTAGCCCACAGCCAAACTGCTTCATTTCTTTGCCCAGCGAAGGCAAGGATCAGCTCCAGATGCCCATCTGACATTCCTGTACAACTGGATTGTTGTGTGCCATCATAAACTATTTTTAATTTTTCTTTCAGAGTTTGTCATAAACGTAGTCTTGCAGAAAAGTCTTGCTCTTGTCATTGCCTTGTACCTTAGCAAAAGGGGTGCAGGACAACGTCCCTGATCATACCTGATTGCTGCTGGATAAGTGCTCAGTGAGGCCAAGGAAGTAATGAGAAGAATATAAATATCAGCTTTAGAAAGAGATGTTACTGGACTCCTGTGGCAATTTCCTATGGTAATAAGCATCCAGAAGGATATTAAAAATGTCATTTGCGCTTTAAAAGTAATAATAATTGAAATAGATTCTGGCATCTTTTATAACAACAGAGCCAACAATTATTACTGGGAAAATTTTAAAAGAAAACAAACACATTAAATAATTAGTTAATTGAATTGCCAATATGCTGCTGCTGCTGAAATTAATCTCAAAAATATGAGATTAGCAGTGTGGTTTTGCACAATTATAGTTGGTTGGAGGTAAAATTAAGAGGAGGACCGGGACGCGTTCAGCTGGAAAGCAGACTCAGTCGGCACGGAGCCCGGTCTGCGGCGCGGGGTCCCGCGGGACCCTGGTGCCCGGGGCTGCGAGGGTCCCTGCTGCGGGCACTCCAGCCCACGGCCGCCACGCCGTCTCGGTCGGAGAGCTGAGATCCGGCGTCGTGTCCCGAGCACTTGCCCGGCATCGGTTTCTGTGAGCAATGCTCCTTTTGTTCAGCGTTGTAAAGTTACTACTCCACAAGCAAGCTAAGCTATACGTTTCTTGTCATTCCTGTTTTTACAACTCTAGAAGTACAACTTTAATGTGTACTTTAGAAAAAAAACCCAGCTCCTTGGGTGGGAACAGGCCAAACTCGAGTCAGGAGGCTCCGTTCAGCCAGAAGCCTGGAGATCCTTCCCCAGCAGATGATTCACCTGCTTGGAGACATAGTTTATAATGGGACCGAGGCTTTTACCAGAGCTGATAACTCAGGAAAAAGTCCTTTTTTTCCCAAAATAGGCAGGACAGTCAGCCTGCCGCTGTGCAGGACCGTTGTGCGGAGCCTGCCGAGTCCTGGCCGTGTGTGGGGTGAGCTCAGCTCCAAACGAGTGGTGCTGGGCAGGATGGATGGATGGATGTTCACAGCCCTCTGAGCTGCACTGCCACGAGGACACAGGTAGCAATGAAGACAACATTTTTGCAGCCCTCCCTTCCCTAAATCACAATTTCTTAAGCCTTAAGCGTTGTAAACGTTACCCATGTGAAGGGGAAGATATATTTACGTATCTATAGCACATTCCTGAATACTCTATCACGTCTGGCACAGAAATGCACACTTTATAAAATGTGTCGGCGTTTCTCTGAACCCATTTACCCACTAGCGCCGCGCACTGTAAACATCTCCCGTGCGCAGGCTCTTCCCACGCCGCGCAGCGATGCAGGCGCAGCCCTCGGTGTGTGCCAGACCCCGGGTGTGCTCCTCCGGCTGGGCACCAAGGCGGAGCGCCGCATTTTACAAGCAGGCAGCACTCCGGGGGATGCCGGCGGGATCTGGTGGTCCAGTGCTCACCTGGAAGGCGCTGGCTGAAACCCGGGTCCTCTTCAGCACGCGGAAGGGCAGGGCCCGTTGCAATCCCGCTGGTCAGTGGGTGCCAGTCGCGGGGCCCCTTCTCACAGCCCGAAAGCTGCCGTGGTGCTGGTGTGGCAGGATGCTCCAGGTGTTGCAGGAGCTCTCTCGGTGTTATCCGTCACTTGTATCCGGGTGACCGTGGGAGACTGACGGCTTAGAGCTCATTGCAAGACTGCTGCTTGAGCAACTGGCTCATTCCACACTAAAATCCATCCTTGCCAATGTGAAATGCTGCCTTCCCTCCTCTCACCAGCAGGAATTATTTTTTCCTTCACGTGCTGGCGTGCAGGGTCCCCACACTTCACTTGAAATACGGTGCAGGATCTGCAAAAGCAGCTTTCAGCTTCACGTGCCTTCAAGTTCCTTCTTCCTGCAGTAGCTGGGATGCACACACGATGCAGGGCTCAGCCATGGTTTTCCCCGCTGCATTTCCATTGTCTTCTAGAATTTCATCACACCAGTCACACGTAAAGTTTCATATATATATATGCACACACACATATATATATACACATGCAAAGATTTACATGCATGTTCAGCAGTGTGACAGTGCTGGTTTGCAGGGAGAGCTGGAAATAAGAGGCTGAGCACGTACCACCTTAAAAATACAATATTTTTATGATAAAACAAGATTGCTATTATATCCTTTATCAGGCTACGTCTCTCACAAGCAATGAAACGGTGTGGGGAGTGATGCCATTGTGAGAAGAAAGTGCAGACTGCGGTCCCTTGATGCCAGGGACGGGGCAGGGGGGATCCCTGCGCCAGGGGTCTGCCCTGGCCTTGTCCCCACAGGGGAACGTGGGCACCTATTGCTGTGCTCTTCCGGGACCTCCAGAGATTGAATTGATTTTGATTATCGCAATGCACTTAAAGGATATTTTCTTTCCTTAAAGAAAACAAGTGCATCGTTTCTTTCAAACCTGAAGAAGATATGTGTGTAATTCATTTCTGTGCTGCAGACAGCAGGAAGCATAATGTCTGATGAAAACTATTTTGCTATGCTTGTGGGTCTCTGAAATCATCAGCAGGAGCACAGAGATCTGAGAAACTCCTCCGTCATGAAGTACCAGGTAATACCCATTGTGTGTTGTCCTAATTTTAAAAGAAATAAAAATATTTTGAAACATCTTTCTTGCCACAGCCTTGATGACTGCCGTGTTAGTCTTATTTGTTCACCTCTGCCCTTTAAGGAAACGCAGACAATTTTTCCGAATGTTAGCAGTGAAACTTCATCTTTGTTTAAAATTCTGTCCGCACATCCCTTGGCGCTGGGTGGAGAGGCACTCGGCACGCCTGGGAGAGCACAAGGACTAGCAGAGCAGCAGCATCCTCAAAGCAGCATCTCCGTTGGGAACCCGTGGAAGGAAGCTCCCGAAACGCCGCGCTCGGAGCAGCCGCAGATTAAACGTGGAGCCCCCGGACTCTCGGCAGACGTAGCTGTTGGGAGGGCAGAGCTCTGGTTGTACAGCAGCAACCGCAAAAGTGGCGACTCTGCCTGCAGTCGGCAAATCTCTGCAAGGCAAATGCCCTGATGTTACGATGCAGCTGCGGAAGAAAGCCCGTTTCTGGAAACTGTTCCATTGCAGCTGAATGGCCCAGGCGAATGCAGCCAAAGGGAACGTGACTTTTTGTGTTGCCGCTCCGTATCCTGCTTGCTTTTCTTTCTCCTGGTTTAACAAAACAGCAACAGCAGAGAGCTTTCCCATGCAGCATTGTGCTCCTAATTGTACTTTTTATTTTTACGCAGCATCAGCAAGTCTGTCTCACAAGAGAGTTTTACCTTTTCCCCTTTTCCCCCGTACGTTTTCACTCTTACCCATTCTCAAGAAACACTCACTAAAGCAGGCAGAGCTGATCTAAAGGGCTTCATTCCGACTGCAATCTCCAGGCATCTGGCCTCGCCGCGTACTGCTGCTCTCTCCCTTTCTCTTTGTACAAATTATAAAATATATCAAAACCATTTTCTTGTTGTAAGTCTGAAGACATAACCATTATTTCTGACTGGTGTTCAGAGCAAACAAAATTTCTTTATTACAACTTATCAAGCCATGCCACTTGTCAATTTTATGAGTTTTTAAAATAACATCTAATGTTAACTTGGCAATGAATTTGTCTTAAGATACACTACCCACTCACATTTTATTTCCTCTATTAAAGGAAATGATGTATAAACATGATGGGAAAGCATGGATCAAACTTTTTAGTATCCCATCTAATAGAAAGAAATCCAAGCACAAGAAACTAAAGGAAAGGGGAGGTCCGTGCACAAATTCCTCTGGGCTACAGAATCTGGCAATTATGTTATCTGGATCCAGCTGCACATTAAATGGGAACAAATACCCCATCGGGGAGACACTTTATTTTTGTTTTCACCGTATTTGTGGAGAATGGGTATTGCTTGCTATAAAAAGTATGTTTAGGTCAGATGGTTATGCTTTAACATTTATTTTCTTTTGAAGATTTATGATTACACTGTTCGACCCTGATTCGTGGGTGACCTTCATGCATGAACCCAACTTACGGCGTATGCACAGTCCTATTGATTTGAATTTTAACATTGATTATCGTGGGGTGAGGTGGAAGTCAGGGTGAATAAAAGTAATATACAACGTGCCAGCATTGTTCTCAGTAACACAGCAATGGAATTGCAATCACCTCTTGCTAGAAAAAATAGCAGACTCCCTTTTTGTGATTAGATATGGATTTTAATCCCTCTCGAATATACCGAAGTTCAATGAACTCTATTTTGTTCTTACAAATCCACACAAAAACATATTTTTTTTGTATTTCTAGAGCTGAGGATATCAGTGGTTCAATTTAATTCTCTCCCTTAACAAAAGATTTCTGGAGCGGGTATAGCACCCACTTCAGACAGCTTTACTCTCAGTAGCCGCGCATATTGTCAGTCACAAAAAAAGATGCGTTTAACCTCTCACTTCAGCAGGGATTCTTTTCTAACGTGACGCCTGATGAGTTGTGACACAAACTATGTTGTACAGCTAACCGAGTGCCCTCCTGGGTTAGTCCGTGCTGGGAAGACGCTGTGACCCTACCGATGAGCACCAACGAGCCGGGGAGCGCGGCCCAGGGCGAGATGAAGTCTCCGGGGACCGCTGGTGTTCCCCAGCAATACAGAGGAATGTACCTTCTCCGGAGCGCTCCGCAGACACCGATTACCCGGCAGCCCCTCAGCGAGAGGCGAGTTCCTGCCCCGGCTGGCTGCGGTGCGAGCGCTGCCCGCTGCGGCCCCGGCCGTGCCCGCCGTGCCGTGAGCGATGCCGTCAGCGCGGCCGCACGCAGCTCCGCTTCTCCTCACCTGGGGAAGCGTGACGGCAAAGCGCTCCTCTCCGCTACCTACTGAAAACCCAGAACGGGAAGGTTTCGGCTGGGGTGCAGGCAGCCGCCCTGCAACTCCACAGGGCGCATCTCGCTCTTGCGCCGGCTGTGTCGGTGGGTGACGGCGCGGCACCCCGTCCCTTCCCGCCCAGCAGGAATTGCCACTCCTCCCAGGTCTGAAGACGGAGTCTGTCTGTGCCGGGAGGGGTTGGCATTGCTGGGAGGGCTGTGCACGGAACTGGGGAGGAAACTCTTGTTTTGAATCCTGCTTCAGCCTTGAATCCCATTTGCGAGGTTTTCATGCATGAGTGTTTGGAGAAAGTGAGTACAAAAGCAGGGTAAACACAGCTGAAGCAAATTCATTAAACATTAAAGCAAATATTTGCAGAGATTTTGGGTTGCAGCCTTTACACATTTCCAGAATTATAGTAATGGAACACGGGCACGTGTTCAGCTGGCAACGGCGGGATGAAGAAAACCAGCGCGAGGGCCGAAGGGACGGCGGGGGGTGGCGGGAGGTGCGACCGCAGACGGGATGCTCCGCTCCTCGCCGGGGAGCAGCCCTCCAGCAGCGTGGCTCCGCTCCTTAGCCCTCGGCGTCTTGTTCGCTGCAATCGGGAAACCGCCCGCTGGAGTAGACCAGGAGCAATTCACAACATAGACATTCGTGTGTCGGAGCTTGGAAAAAGCAGCTGTTTGGTGGCAGAGTAAGCGAAGCAGCTCTGATGGGCAGGGTGAGGGGTGCTGGGGGGCCGGCGGGACAGGCGGTCCTCGCTCCCCCCTCCTCGCCGAGATGGGGAGAGGCAAGAGAGAGGGAGTAAAGGGAAAGCAGTTAAGAGAAAGCGTGGACACAGAGTGAACGCTGCTGAAAAGTGCACAGATAAGTTTAAATTTAATTGTCTAATATTTACACGTTGGATCAGCTTGTAGTCAGCTGCTACCCACTATCTCAGCCAGCAGCTGGTCAGGTGACAACGTTTCTGCTCTGACGGAAGGACAGAGGGACATTCTTCTGAAACAGAGAATGATGGCCAGCACTATCCCAAACATTTTGTTGTGGTTTTCCTCAGCTCCTAATTGCTGGATTTGAAAATATTTTCAGGAATATTCAAAATCTTTGAATAGATAACACAAGGGGGAAAAAAAGCATCACATCACCATGCTCTGAAGGGCTCTCTCTCTCTCCTTCAGGAGAAAGATCAGGAGGGAACCTGAAGTTTTGTTAAACAATAGAGTAAGAGGTTTTAGGAAAAGATTCTCCACGCTTGCTTTCCATCACCTTTGCACAGCTACAGCTGGGGCAGCGGAGTGACGCTTTCTGCACATCCTACAACTGGATTCGTAGTGGAAATTGCCCAGGGCGATTTCTATGACCTGGGTTTCGGCACCAGGATTCTGAGAATTAGAAATGTGAAAGCCCTGAGGATCAGCCCGTGCCTCTGCAGGACCAGGGTCTCCCAGCGCTGGCAGCAGGAGCTGGATGGACAGACCATCCGGGTACAACAGAAGAAGCCGAAGGGATTCATCCGCTCTTTGCCCTCAAGTGAAGAGCAGGACGTGGTCCGGCGCTGGGGAAGTGGCTGCTCTCTGCAGCCCACCGGGGTGTCCCCAGCACAACTTTGGGCATGGATTTCCCTTCAGTGAGGTACGCATTGATTCCCGGTACCTGGTCTTCCCGGGACAGAACCCCCCGGGACGCAGACGCAGCCGAGGGAGCACGGGCACGAGGGACGGTCGCCGGGGGTGCGCGGGGCGGTGGCCAGCGCGTATTCACGGGCACGGCGAGCAAAGCTGGGAGCGAGCGCGTGCGGCAAGGGTCACCCCAGCCGTTTTTCAAGGTAACGTGATTGGAAGCATCCTACAAAACTGATGGCTTTTCAGTGAGCAGAGAAAAGCTTGAGTTAATGAGTTATAAATGGTAAGGTAAAGCGTTTACTACTGTTTTAACAGTCGATTAAAGTAAGTTTAGAGCGTGCAATAAGCTGCAGAGAGGGTTACAAGTAGCCGTTGTTAACACTTGACTGGTGAAGTGCAAAGGAAATCGCAAGCTGTTCTTTGCTTACGAGAGGTTATTGTGCAATATTTGTATGTAAATGTATGAAAGGAAAGTCACGGGTATAAATTATCTTTACCTCGGAAAGCATTTTTAGATTGAACTGACGTTGCAGGAGTTGAATAACCGTTCAGCTTTATCATTTGCTATTTTAGAGTTAGCTTTGCTTGAACAGTCATTGCCAATTGCCTAAATGGGATTCTTAAAACCCGTAAGTGGCCCGAGTGTGCTGAGGGGACAGCTACAGCACCACCCAGGCGTTCACGGTTCCTCCCTGAAGACTGTACAAACAGGTAAAGTCGTTCAGGATTTCATTTGCATTTTTTTCTTAATTTTTAACTTTGGTTTTTTGGTATTTTCAACAGTTTTATTTACACTTGACAAATGCAATCTTCTCTGTTTTACTGTCTGTAAATTTTACCTTCGATCCTTTTGGCTCGCAGGCAAGCCCGAAGCGTGCCGGTCCCAGGAGCACGGTGCGAGCCCGGCCGAGCCGGGTGCCCAGCAGGGTGGTGGCCCCGCGGGCCCCTCTCCAGAGCATCGGCACTCCACAGCCCCCACGCCCGGCTCCTCTTTCTGCCCCTTTCCAGAAGCATCAGCTGCGACCTGAGGCTGTGAAATCGCCTGGTCTTGCTGTGTCTCTCTCCATGCTTAAAAGCCTGTCCTGGCGGCACAGAGGTGGTGGCACTTTGGTACAATTACTCGTTTCTTTGCACAAGCTCTGCCAAATTAGGGTGAACAACCGTAATTGCTGCAGTGAAGGCTGGGAGGAAAGTTAAGCCTGCGTACCGCACAGCTCGCAGCGTTTATCTCTCACCGAGGTACAGGGATGGAGGATCAATCCCGGCATTACCAGAGATCAATCTCAGCAGCACACGGTGGCCTTTGTCACAGAGCAAACAATGCCCAAGTGTAAAAACCGAGATTCTTACATGTCTGTCTTCTGCCATGCCACTCAATTTTTTAATATATATTCATTCATCATTCATTACCCCTGCGGCAGCTACACAGAAGCACCCCACAACAAACTCAGGTCTCCTGTGACGCTGTGATTTTTCATGTACACGCAGCGTGTTTCATCGGGTCGCTGTCATTGGCACTTACTTTGCTGTTGCAGTACGTACGTACCCAATGACGAGGCATTCCCCTCGTGCTAATGACTCTAGGGAAAGCTAATTGTTTTCCAGCTTAATAACCAGTGACTGGGGGTCTGTCCAGAGCCTCCGCAAACAGCAGCCCAGCTTCGGCCCCGTCCCTGCCGCCGCACGGCACAGTGCGGGGCCGGCGGTGTCGGCTGTGTGGCTGCAGGACGGCTCCGGGGCCGGGCCGGGGCAGCCGGCTGCGGGGGGAGAGGTTGCTGCAGCCCCCGTGGCACCAGGGCGAGGTGCACGGCGCTGCACATCTCACTGCTTTGGCTTTGCTTGCTTTTGTCCCACGTGCTCCTTGCTGTACTCCAGGTTTCACCTGCAGCCAGGTATTTCCGTTCCTTGGGTTATGGAGAGATGAAGGAAGAGGCGTTTGCAGGAATATGACCGTTACGAAAGATGTGATCACACCACCGAGTCAGCAGAAGGGAATGGTACCTGCCGAGGGTGAGAGGAGATACAGCAACGGAGGAAACCACTGAAGAGCAGAACGCCATGGTGGGGGTGGGGGGCAGAGGGCTGAGACAACCGGTGACACGGGAAGGGCCCACTGGACCTCATGGAGGAGCTCCGGGAGAGCTGCCCCGGGAGGAGGACCGGCCGCCCGCGAGGATGCTGCTGGCAGGTGCTGGTGAGGAGGAGGATGGTCCCAGCGCTGCCCGCGAGCGGTGCTGCTCAGGGAACGGGGGGAATCCACTGCTGCTGGGGAAGGAGCTGCCCGTTCAGGTGAGAGGAGACACTCGGCAGCTCTCTGAATGGAGACCTGATATTGCTATTATTATTATTATTATTATTATTATTATTATTATTATTATTATTATTATTATTATTGTTATTATATCAGTTTCCTTGTGGGGAAAAAGAAACGTGGCTGCTGCGTCCGGTGGTGCAGCTCACCGCCTTCAGCCAGACCCACGGGAGGCGGCTCCGTGGCACCTCCGGGTCGGCTCCCTCTGAAACAGCCGTGGGACGCAGAGGTGCAGAACCTGGGTTTTCACTTGCAAAGGCACCACGACAGATGCTGCCGGGGCTGCTGCTGCTCTGGCATCTCCTTCCTCTCGTGCCGTTCCGGAGGAGAGGGAGGAACAGCTCGTCCCGCGTTACAGCAGCACTACCTCTGAAGTGGACGGGCCACGCACAACACTTTCTCTACAAGAAAAGCACTGCCTACCTCTGCCAGCCGTGGGTCAGTGTTTATTTTTGCTGGCTTTCCTTATGTGCAAAAGTATAATCCCTTGACAACCAAGACTTTTACATTTTAGAGCCTTAAACTGTTACCACAACAAAGTTTCTATCCTTTTCCAGCCTAGTCAGTCTTCTAAGAACAAAGAAAAATGAAATCGTAGAGTAACAGTAATCTAATTTCAGTTAACGATCCCATATAATAGCCGGTTTGTGACAAAACTCATCTCTTTCTCCTGAACGCTGCTCAGCCACTAAACTGTGGAATCAGGATCCATTTCTGGAAAAGGAAAGAGCACATTGTTGTTTGTTTCATTTGAACTTCTCTTTTAATGTGTTGGTAATATCTGCAATGGCCACTGCTGATGTAATACAGATCTAATTCTCAGCTCATTTAGTTGCTGCCTCAATAGGAAAACAATGCCCAGTGGGAGTGATGATTGGAAAGGAACAGCAGGGATATAAAGCATAGATAAATGAAACAAATTGCAGAAAAGTTCCTAATGACATGATCTCTGGCCACATCAGTCAACTGGTACTCTGATGCACTAAATTGCTGCTTTTTTTTTTTTTTTTTTCTTTAAATGATAGCCACATTATAAAGCAGCAAAGAGGAGGAAAGGAAGAAGGAATGACTAATACACCCTCTCCTCCCGACCCCAATGTCATGGGAGCATCAAGTGTGGAGGAGACAGAGTCATAAAAATGAATTGCATGGAGCATGCCTCTCAAGCTGTTATCTGTTATTTATAAAGAATTAAAATGAGCTAGTTATTTCATATGTGCCAGAAAAATGGGTTCATCAGTATTGTGCTGAAATGCATCATGACTTACTGATTCCTGATTTCATAGCTGTTGTACTTATTTGAAAACATAGTTATATGCTTTGTATCAACTACTAACCATTGAATTTTTATTGTACATTACAGAGAAAAATCTTATGTTTCAATTTGCATCTCACTTGACTCATTGGCATACAATACGTAATGCCGGTCTCGTGTCGTTTACTTGGGAAATACCCGATCACAGGCTCTGAGGACTTTTTGGAGCACTCTCTCATCTCAACGTGTGCGCAGCAAGGCTGGTCCGTGCATCAGCACTCCCTGGTGAGTTCTCCACCTCTGCCGAGGTATGCTTGGCAGGGCCGGAGGATCTAGGTGAGCAAATTCATCAACTTTTCAGCTGATTGAAAGCTGGGAAAGTTCTTTCCTTCCTATCCCACCCCCTGTTAAAAAGCAGTTTGTTTGTTTGTTTTTTTAATACATCTTGATTTTTAAGAAACTGTACGGACAGGCAGCATTTTAGCTGTCAGTGGGGGCTACTGATGCTTAATGCATCTGGAATTCAGACTGCTGTTCTCGAGGAGAATAGCCGTGATTTCCAGAGCCCCGTCCCAGGCACCCACGCCTCAAACGTCAGTTTTTGCCGTGCAGAGCAGAGCCGTGGGGTTCCCTGCAAGGAGGGGACAGCGGCCGCACTGAGGGGGGCCGGTTTGGCAATCGGTGCTGAGCGTCCCGAGCGGGACGTGGTGCCCACCGCACGGCACCAGCACCATCGCGACCCGCACCGGGGGGAGGTGAACGTGCTGGGCTGGGTGGGCTCCTCAGCAACCCTCTTCAACGCGGCATTGGGCGCAAAGGTTTTCAGCAAGATTCCGCTCAATCCTAGCTGAACGCGCTGAGAAATACCAAGGGCAAACTCCTCATCCTGCTAAACAAAGCGTAAAGCTTCCACTGCCTTTAAAGTTTTTCACTTGTGACTTTGTCCCCCTCTTAAACCATTATCAGGCATTTCTATTAATTTTATCCCTAGCCTCTAGGTACAGACAATTCCCAGGACTTGCAGGTCTGGGCTGTCAAGAAAAACCGATTTACAAATTTAGCTGCTTTTCTTAAACCAAGTAGTTAGACTCCAATTAACATAATCAAGATATAGAAGGCCAAAAAGGCCTCATTGGAAAGCTCACCTGAAATGACGGGTACTGGTTGTGCCCATGGTAGGATTAGAGAAAGCATGTTCCTGAGACAGAGCCTGCAATTATAATAAAATAATAGTCTGTATTTAATCTGCCTGGTTTGTAAACTTTATTTATTTTTATTTAAACACCATGAGATGCCCCTGAGCCTGCTCTGCTCCAGGCTGAGCAGTCCCAGCTCTCTCAGCCTTTTCCCACAGCAGAGATGCTCCAGCCCCGTTATCACCTCAGTGACCCTTTGCTGGGCTCTCTCCAGTCTGTCCACGTCTCCCTGGCCCTGGGCAGCCCAGCACTGGGCCCAGCACCGCAGGGTGCCCACCAGCGCTGGGTACAGAAGGACCTGCTGGCAGTGCTCCTCCTGATGCAGCCCAGGTACCGTTGGGCTCCTTTGCCACAGGGTCACGTTGCCAGCTCGTGGTCAGCATGTGTGACACACACCCCGTCTCTCCATCAGGCCTCTGTGCGGTCTGGACTTGTGATCTGGCCATGAAGCATGTCGTGTCTGTGGTGATTCCTGATGCCTGTGTGCCAGCCTGCAGCGACCCACAGCCTTATCTGATGTTCCTTCACGGTTATGGAATAAGGAAATCTACATTAAACCTTCTGAGTTCCCAACATCCTGAGAAGGTCCTCAGAGTGACGGTGAGGAAAGGTGTCATACCTCCCACCCATCGCTGCAGATCTCCTTGATCTGCAATGCTGTTTCTCAGCAACCCTGAAAGAAAAGTTTGGATTCTGAGGAACTGTATTTCTTCTGATGGGTGACTGAATGTCCTGTAATTTGATTTGATGTTTACTTCTGCTCACTGCTTGAAATCCCAGTAAACCCCGCAGAGGAGGTAAATTGGAGAAGCAGTCCAAATATGCGTTACTTTGAAGGTCAGGTATGCAAGGTGTTGGGCAGGCTCTCCTGCAGCTCTGACGGGGAGATTCCTGATCATGAGGTTTGGGATTTCACATCACTGAACCCCTTTCAGAAAGATTCAGTGACCCTTCAGACTCAGCTGGGAATGACCAAATTCAAATTAATATGAAGGGCCAAACCCTCACTTCACGGTGGTGCGGGAAATCAGCTTCATGGGTAGAGCTGAACAAGCAGGATGTAAGATCTAATACATTCCAAAGCGCAACTGGCTGTACTGGCCATAATCAGTAAAAGTCGCTCAAATCAGTACACTTCCACCTAGGAATTCGGGACGTAACTTCAGCTGCGGATCTCACCTAGCACGGGGAAATGAGATGCAGAAAATCCTAGTGTATGCCACAATTGCAGAGACTTGAACGAGCATGGCTCTGCACAGTGCTTTCATCAATTGGATGATATTGTTTGTCCCTATTGGGAGTATGCAATGTACTCGAGCGAAAATTTCTGGAAAAACAAATATGAAATGCTTTTATATTAACCATTTCCATAATGGAAGAAAAATTACACTCAAAGGGAAGTTAACATTCAAAGTCTTCTGCTATACTTGCTTTTCGTTAGTGGAAGTATTCTCGTCGCCTTCTTCAGCATCTCACCTTTTTAACCCACTACTCCCTGGTGAAACAGCTGCACCCTCACATCAGTATATGGAAAGTGATCTTGTATTCAGGTGGACTAATTCTCCAGTCTGCTACCTTGATTTTATACCAGAGAAATGCCTTTGAAATCAAAGGCAGGCCTGAAAAATCAAATGTGATATGTACTTCCCCTTGATACATGAGGAAGCTAATGGACCAGATCCATCCATTGATTGATGCTGTGGTTGACTTTGGTTTCAGAGGTTTAACAACTTGTAGTGGTAATTGGAATGACCCCCAAAACCAAAGGAAGAAAAATATTTACCTTTTATTTTGGGACATTAATAAATGCAAAGATCCAGGGACGGTCAGGCACAAGTTTATGTCTCATAAAAGAGATGGCAATCAAAGGTGCTCTGACTTTACATCAAGAATGAATAACTATTGAATTCACTGCTGAAAGCCATCATCTGAGTCATTATCAGCATCCAATATTCACAATAAATACAGAGAACTTCCACATACTGTAACTGTGGAAAATATAGAAAATATTTAATAATATTTAATATTATTAGCTAGAAGCTTCAGAGCATAGATTATCATTGCATGACAGTAGCTTTGCTGTGAGTCTTACATCTGTTAACTATCAGCTGAGGGGGTTTGTCACCTTCTCTGTAAAACCTCTGACGTTGGACGCCTGAGGAAACGGGAGCTGGAGCAAATGCACTGGATTTGCCTGTACAGCATGGAAAAATCTGATGGTCCTATAGAGATAAACTCATGAAAAATGGAGTGGTTAGGCTACACAGAAAATAAAGAATCCCTGCTTGCTTCTACAGCCTGACATAGACACCTCCAGAATTCATTTTAGGGTGAATTAAGAATGGGAAAATGAACTTTATAGACCCATATTATTTAAATGTAACTCTCTAACTTCATATGCAGCACCCTGAAGGTAAAATATCTGATACTCAGCAATATGAAGAGAAATCAACATAAAAATATCTGAAAAGGGACAGTTTACTTCCAAGCTCTCTCCTCTCCCCTGTGCCCGTACGTGTGTGGATTTGTCCCTCCAGGCACTTACGGGTGGAAGCTGCCGCCTCTCCTCCGCTCCCACCGCCATCAGACGGGGCCAGAGCCACCGGGTTTGTCAGCACCCTCTGCAGACGGTGTGGCCTGAGGGTCGGCTGTCGTGGACATTGCAATTTAGCATTGCGGCCCTTCTGCATTGTGATCGATACTGCATTGTGTAAAAATTCCGGAAGAAATAATTTCATCTAGAACCCCTTAGCAGGCTGAATTAAAGTAGAAATAAAAAGCCAGCTGTGACACAAGTAACTTTACAAGACTGCAGCGCCCAAGCTTCCCACGAAACACCCTTGCCTGCAGACGTTAAGCAAGGGCGACAGGCGACGTGCCTTGTCATGCCTTGTCATCTCTAGCTAAATGTCTGCAGGCTGGATCCGTGGAGGTGAATCTGGCCCGGTGAAAATCAGAAACGTGTCCAGCAGGAAACACTCTTCGGCAGCAGCCCGTCTCGGTGAGCCACGGGTGCCCAAGCCATGCAGGCGTCCCGCCTCGTGCCCGAGGCGCTGCTGGCGTTTACGGAGCAGAGCTCAGACGCGGCTGGGGCCGAGCTCGGCCCCGGTTCCCCTGCAGGACCCGCTCTTCCCACCGGCTCTCACCTCTGCTTTGGGTGACAGCGTTGGGGGTCATGAGCCCAACGCACAGGGCAGGGCTCTGTGCCCAGTCACCCCGCGCGAGCGCAGACGGACGCGCTACGCCAGCAGAGTGACGCCAGTTTTCCTCGTGACAATCCCCGCCGTGCTCTTGGGTTTCAAACCCAGCACCGAGAAGTAACTCGGTGTGTTGTGGCAGTAATGAGGGCTGCTGGCAGAGGAGCATTGTGCAGATGTATGGTTCCACTTTCCCCGTGCAACGGCCGATCTATCCGGACTGACGCCGAGCGGAGGGTTTCCATCAGCAGGATTGCTGCTGGTTGTGCCGAGTGAGACCGTGCACTGCATAGTGCTGTGTCGAGTTAACATTGCAGAACTGCCGTTAAAAAGCGCGAGACAAACATTCACACGGAGCAGTACACCAGTGCTAATAGAATACTGGCAATAGGTGATTATCGTGAAAAAGTGGTGTGCCTGGTTTTTCAGCTGGGGTAGACGTGAGTGAGATGTGGCTGTGGCCTTTGCAATTCCCGAGCTCTGGGAAGGGTTATCCAAGGTACTGGAAAAGTTTAGGGGTCTGATCTGCTGACGTTCCTTCTGCTTTAGACAGCAGTTCTAGTAGAACAAATACATAATGTTCTATCTCGCCCCTGAATCTCAACTTTTGAACTACAACAAAACCACCATTTTGTTTATTTTTACTGACTTTGGTAGCTAGGAAATCCTGAGTGCAGTCGTATTTCTTGATAAGCTTAAATCACATCCTGCATAGAGACTGTACATTTACAAATTCATTTTTGGTGTGAATTCAGTAATGGTAGACAATAAATCTGACCTGAATGCGACAGAAAGTAAGAGAAATCTATATTAATGCTTTATAATGGGTTTATAGTTAAATAAATTTTATGAAAGCATAGGGGTCTCATTGTTACCAAGCCAGCTTTCCCCATAGCAATATTTTCACATGATTAAGTTAGAGATCAGATAACCACCTTATGCAGTATATACCCAATAGCAATTTAAAAAATTCAATATCAGCTGTATTATTCTAAAGACTCATTCCATTTTCAATGCAAAATGAGTACAAAATAAAGAGATAAACTACATATAAAATGTAAAACATGGAAAAATTTATCACTTGCAAACATAAAAGCAAAAGGGATAAAAAAAGAGAACAAAAGCAAATGGAGGCTATAAAAGAATACAGAAAAAAAGATAAATCTGCAGTGTTACCTTTTCCATATGTAGCTTAGCTGGGCTTTTATTACGGTGCACACACTTTAGCACAGGAATATAATCATCTCTGTAATGCACTTTACTACTGCAGGCTAAATTAATTTATGCCGTGCTGAAAATTTCCAGCCCCACTAGATACAAAGGACAGGGTGCGTTAGTCGGGGCAGCGCGGCAGCCTGGAAGCCGTTGGTTTCCCTCCCCGCGGCATAAGGGCCGAAGCGGAAGATCCGCAGGCGGGTGTGCCGGGGAGGAGAGCGATGCCGGGGCCGGCGTGGGGCAGGGGCGACCCGCAGCATCCCCTCCCGCAGACCGGCGGGTTATCGGCACCGCGCTGGGGCTGGTGTGTTCTGTGTTACTGGGTGGGAGCCAGGCGAAAGATCCGGGGGGCAAGCGGTTCAACCGAAGAGGGGGCTGCGGGAAGGCTCCACGGAGCCCGTGGCAGAGGGCAGTGCACAGGTAACCGTCCCCATCAGCCCACAATTTTTGTAAGCGATCCTTTTCTGTAGCAGCACAAAAGCGAGGTGATGTACGCTCGCAAATATTAACGAGTCTGTCCATAGTCCAAGGCGCTGCCGCTGGGCACTGAGCTGTGGTGCCCATGGCCTTGACATGAAACGGCCCTGTACTGATCCCACCATGTGAGGACACGAAATCCTCCGTGAGGAGGAGGAGGATAACCGAGCTGCCGGCTCTGCCTGGCCCCGAGCAACCAGCCACATCTCTGCCTGCCCTCTGCCCCGTGGGAGCACCAGCCACGGGGAGCTGCTCCCCTCCCGGTGGGGTTTGGGGGTCCCAGCCCAGCCCCACCTGCGGGACCGCGATCCCCGCACCCCAGAGCTGGCTCCTCCAGCTATCGCTGGGCAGCTGGCGGGAATGCCCTCGTCCCCCGGACGCGGAGAGCCAGCGGTATCGCACAGAGCCTCGTGGTCCTCAATTCATCCTCGTCAACACCTAACGGCATCTTGTTCCTAGTACTGCAGTTAAGGTCGTGCCAGCGATTCCATTACAAACTTGCTCTCAGGAGTTATAATTACTATATTTTATCTGTAAAAAGTTGCCCTGAGCTGACATTTTGCATACATGGTTTTCACCCAGGCATAAATTGTTTTGTTTTTGTTCCTTTGCTAAATTACTGCTCATGTCACAAAATCTGGCCAGTTGTACAGTTCATAAACATAACAACAGATTTTTCACCGGAAAGCTGGGTTCACAGAGTCTTTTTCTTGGGAAATAAAAAAGCTATTTGTGGGAAAAAACCCACACCAAAACCCCCAAAACCTTTCAGGGAGAAACTGGACTAATGCATTATGCAGTGACCCTCGTTTCAAAGGACATCATAATTTCTGCCCCAAAGTTACCCATTTTCTACTCACTTTCGCTCTTGAGGATTTGCTATGTCAGAAATAAAGAGTGATGAAACTGAGGCAATAGAGTGAACTATTTACCCTAAAAATAGATTCGGCTGTATCTAAAGTTTCTTGCTTGAATAACAGATGGCACGTATTCTGCCTGTTGAGTCTCTGTCATGCTGATGTAGAGCGTGTCCAAGCTGTTGGCTAAGGCTGTCCTTCAGTCTGTCCTCAAGGCCAGACTTTGAAAACAACAGTGTGTGGGACTTCAGGATTTAAAGCATGTCCAGAAAAACCCATCCGCGGTGGGGCAGGTGGCCGTGGGAGCTGCAGAGTCGTGCTGACAGCTCTGCTCGGCCCCTGTGGTGCCTGAGACACCACTGTGGGTGCTCCGTGCTCGGGAACCCGTGGGGATGCCGGGTGAGATGTGCTGCTGACGTGTTTGGGCAGGACCCGGTGGTACTGCTGTCCTTCTCATCTGCACACGTTTGCATTCTGCCTGGTGAAATCGTTGAGGGAAATCTGAGTTTACTTTTCCCCGAGCAGTTATATCAGCTGTTGGCCTGGCAGATGGGGTAGGACAGGATCGGGCACAGTGAGTTGGATTTGTGCCAAACGTGACTCTTCCAAATCCATCGGGCTTGAACCTGTGGAACAGGGAACACACTTAGACCCACGTTAGACCCGGGGCCCAGACACGTGCTTTAAAGAGGCTATCAGATCTTTTTATCCCCCCCGGCACTGAACAGGGCCCCACCTGCCAGAGACGGTTGGACCTGATGATCTTAGAGGTCCAACCTTAAAGATCCTGCGGTTCTGTTGAAGATTCTATAACCCATGATTGTCCCCACGGCAAGGCCACCTTTCCTGCACACCCTTCC
Organism: Aramus guarauna; assembly: GCA_013400195.1. Classification (NCBI taxonomy): domain Eukaryota; kingdom Metazoa; phylum Chordata; class Aves; order Gruiformes; family Aramidae; genus Aramus; species Aramus guarauna. The sequence goes on along the minus strand of VXBL01007963.1, from coordinate 203,854 downwards.
TGCTGCACCTGCGTGTTCCCTGCGTCAGAGCACAGCGACCGTCTGCCCAGGAGGGAGGCTAGCAGCCCTCCTCCCGCGTCGTGACGAGCAGGGAATGGCTCCCATGATGGGCCGGTTTGCGTAAGGGCAGACTTGGTGGGAAGACTCGTAACTTCCAGTGGTGTGCAAAGGTTTTTATCGTTGCTATTATGCCTGAAGAGGTCCCTTAGCACTCATGAATAAGAGCACATTAGAAGTGAAGAAAAGCCCAGTGGAACCAAGTAAAGCAGCATGTGGCCATATTTCGGTTGGTTTTGTTCTTTTTCTCTGATTCTTGCAGATAGAGTTCCATGTGACTTTCTGGGCTTATGGGATCTAAAAGTGAAGGACTGCTGAGGGACTGCGGTGGCTGGGTTAATCCAGAGGTGGCTAACTGGTTTTGTTTGTTGGCAAGCACCGATGGGCCAGAAAGGAGCTGAGTTTGGCAAGAACCTTCCAAGGAGAGCCAGCCCTCGCTCACGGGAGCGGCTGGCACTGATTTCATGGGTAACCTCATTCCTTTCCTCAGTGCTGTGAGAGCTGCGGGTCTTGTGGTGGCCTACCCTGAATTTTCAAGTTTATTTTTACTTTAACATGGGTTTCAGGTGGCTCTGAACTGGTGCTTCTTTATATGGCAGGTGTCTACAGATCAAAAAATGACACTCGAAGGAAGGGGGCAGAGGAGCCTTTGATTTCCCCCTGGCACCATTCCCTTCTTAGCACATCACAGGGTTTAATTTCTGACATCAGTATCACCTCTCGAACCTAGATCTGTGCCTAGAAGCCCCCCCTCTCCCCACCGTTCACCCAGGGTCTGCCTGCTGCTCCCGTCATGGAAAACGGGGCCGTGCCAGGGACCCTGCTGTGGGCTGGGTGGTGGAGAGGGGAGAGGCACCCGAGGGAGCGGTGCACAGCCTCCGTGGGCAGGAAACCTGCGGCCGTGGGACAAGGGCCGGCCAGGCAGGTTGTTGGGGCTGTACAAGTGCTGGTCGGCCTCGTGCACAGCCTCCCGCCTGGACGGCCAGCCCGACGGTGCCAGCGGCACGCGGCCTCCGCTGCCCTCTCACCCTGCTGCCCGTGCCGCTGCGGGATGCCAGGCATGCAGAACCGCTGGCAACCCCACGGGGGGAACACACTGCCCACGGGGGGAACACACTGCCCACGGATGGGAACACACTGCCCACGGATGGGAACACGCTGCCCACGGATGGGAACACACTGCCCACGGATGGGAACACGCTCCCCACGGATGGGAACACGCTCCCCACGCTGGGTGCGGGCTGCCGACTGCTCGGCCGGCTGCCTGCGGAGCCGAGGTGCTGGGGCTGCCCCTCCCGCAGCACGGCCGGGGGGTCCTACCCGCTAGCAAACCCACCGGCATTGTGGCCACCAAACACCACGACACCTAACTGGGGGTAGGTAATAAACTTTAAATGTACACATGAAAAACTCTGCCCTTAACAGCACCAGGGTTTTTTTAAATTTACATAATGCTAAGCAGTATCTTGCTCACATACCCATGGTTCTTAGTGGCTTTGTTGTCATGGATACCAGTACATACCTTGTTTTCTTTGAGAGATCTATCAAATATGTGCATTTGGATGTTTGCTATATTTGCCTGAATGTTATAAGCACATTTTTTACACTAGTAAATAATATTAAGCAACTGTGTAATTTATGCGGGAAGACTAAACACACTTTAGCTCAGTATTTTAACACCCTTTTTTCACCCTTGAAATTTAAAATCCAAACACCCTGCCCAAATGCTATTCTTGTCGAGACTGAACATGACTTGCAAGAAACCGTGTTTTTTCTGTAGGATTTTACTATGAAGGACCCCGTCATGTGCTAACCACTCTCCAACCCACGGGTAAGGGAAGAAATCAAAAGCCTTGTTTTCAAGCATGAGCTGATTCCTTTCAAGATAATGTTACAAAAAATACTCCCAGTGTAAAAAAAAAAAATCTAGCAGACTTTCTTCGTACCATAACTGTTTCACCTTTTCAGCAGAGACACTGAAAATATTAAAATATGACAGACTACAGGCACTGTGGGCAAATCTCGGAAGTAGGTCCCCCACCTCTCCCCTTCTTGAAAACCTGGTCTCCCACGTGACGGGACCAGGCAGCTGAAACGGGAGTTTGAAGTCCCAGCAACTGCCGAAAATCCCAGCTCATCCCATACCTATTCATCAGACCACAGTCACCTTCACGGCACCTTCGTGCTCGACAACATGAAGCAAATATCTCATTAACAGTGAGGACCAAAAATTTCTGTCTTGTCTTTCAAGGACAGGGCTTCATTAATTTCATAATTAATATGCCAATGCTGAAGATTTCATATCCTGGGACTGACACTGGTAAAAAAATGGGGAGGAGATTTTAGTCTCTGTCTACTGAGTCAGCAACTAAGTTGTGAACTCCCTTGCTGTCCGGTTAGTTAATTTATACCAACGACTACAATTCAAGTAGTTCATGCTAGCTTAATGGGCTTGCTCCTATGGTTTACAATATTAAATTCAATTAAGTTTCATTTATCAGCAGCAGAGAAAGAAGACACTGAAATAATAACAAGGGAATGATAATATTATTAGTAAAGAAGCAAAATTTGTCATGATTAAAGAACAAATTTGCAATAGAATTGACTCCCTTATCTGCAATTTGTGAAATCAGGGGGTTGTCAAATAAACATGGGATAAATATTTAAGGTAAGCATACACAAACTTACACCTTTGAGGGAAAACCACATTGTCCTTAATATGGTGTCTCATTACCTGCTTCAGAATTGTTTTTAAATCACACCTCAGGCCTAGACGCTGAATGTGTTTTTTCTTCCTGTTGCAAATAAAGCAACAGCCCACAAAATGACACCAGAAAGTCCTAAACGGCATGAGACAACCAAAGCGACTTGCTAGCTGAGGCTTAGCTCGTCAGGAGGACATACGGAAAGACCCTACACATCTCCCAGTACGGTGGGATGTTGCGGTTTCATCTGCTATTCCGCGGTGGCAGAAGTACCAGCCTTGCAGAAATCCGTCCGTAAGGTTTGAGCCCCAGCCTGCGCCTGCCCCCGGAGCAGAGCCGAGCCCCGGCCCCCCGTGCCCGGGAGCTGCACGGCGAGCGTGAGGTGCGTGGCACGAAAGCCAGCAGGTTCCCGTGCTGGCAAAGTCCCGCTGCAGTACCCAAACGGAGCCAGGATTAGGAGATACCAGCGGATCATTCTCGGTATTTCGTACTGGCTCTCTGAGGATCTGACTGGCTTGACTTTGCACCGTGGCTTTGAAACCGAACAAAAGCCATTCCTGACAATTCTTGGGAGAAGCAAGGTACACAAAATGCACAAATGTGTAAGTCCATGCTCACCACGGGAAGCAAGGGAAGAGCAAAGCAAGCCGCTAATCAACCTTTCTTTGCTGCTACCCCAAAGCACTCCTCTGAGGGTCTGCTGCTGCGTGCCAAAGCATCAGATGGAGAAAGGCAGCGCAGGAACTTCAGGACATGCAAAGGCTCTGGTTATTCTCAGCAAACGCCATGGTTCAACTCTGTTCGTTGACAAGAGGCTGGCCAGGTATGGTGCAGGCAATCGTCGGAACGGCTCATCCTTCCAAGCCGACGACCTCTGCTCCAGCATCCGATCGCTGAGCAGAACAGAGCCACTGCCAGCGCGCTGCACGCCCCTCCGCGCGGTGACCGCAGGGCACGCCGACAGGCCGCAGTCGGCACAGGAAGGCAGAGCTGCTCCCAGCCTGTGCTTAGAATTAACGGCTGGGCTGCAGCGCCACGAGATTTCAAGCATGAGGTCTGCTTCCTTAACAAGGTCCGTGATTAGCAAATTTCAAAGAGGGATCAAAACCTGAGTAAAACCCTAATATTTAAAGGAGGTTGGTGTCTTTTCACTCCTTTGTACAAAAAAAAAAAAAAAAAAAAAAAAAAAAAAAAAAAAAAAGAAAAAAGAGAAAAGGGAAATGTAATTCTCTTTCATTTGCGTGTGCATGAACAAATTAGTTTCAGAAGCAATTTTACAGTAATTATGACCATCTCCAATGGATTAGATTTTCAGAAATATTCACTCTAATGTCATGATGACAACTATCATATCCTGATTTTTTTATTTGATGTTCTAGCAATTTAAGGGTTCCAATAATTTGTGTGCATGACTAGACTAGAACAAAAACACATTTACATCTTATAAGCTTTGTGACACTGAAAATTTTATGGTGAAGTGATTTTGACCTTTGGAGGATATGAAAAATTCAGTGGTAACACGATCTTTATCTTCTCAGCATGGCATGTTGATATAGTCTGTCATTTCAGCTCATATTCCCTGATAATGAAGTATGTTTGATCTTTTATTTCTCATAATACTTTAAGTGTCTCATAATTATAAATTTATTTGGTAATCACTCTAATAGTACTGATACAAGAATCCATTTGGCATTTCTAGGTCTGTCATACTTCCTTTCAGAGGTGATACGTTGTGTTTTCATCAAGAGTACAAAGATTTCTTGTTTTCTCACATATGGAATTTAATGTAAATAAACTTCAGGGAAGTTTGGTGAATTTTGAGGAATCCTGCATGAAAAATATCTAGTGCTTTTTTTCATGATTAATGGTTACTTGGTGTTTGTCCATTTTGGATGGCTTTTGTGGTCAATTAATTGTCTGCCTGATACTCCACAGTAGTATACCATTAATATATGGATATTTTTCATAGAATCCCAGAATCCCAGACCAGTTTGGGTTGGGAGGGACCTCCCAGCCCACCCAGTGCCACCCCTGCCATGGGCAGGGACACCCTCCACTAGCCCAGGTTGCCCAAAGCCCCATCCAACCTGGCCTTGGACACTGCCAGGGAGCCAGGGGCAGCCACAGCTTCTCTGGGCACCCTGGGCCAGGGCCTCAGCACCCTCCCAGGGAAGGATTGCTGCCTCACAGCCCATCTCCATCTCCCCTCCTGCAGCTTCAGGCCATTCCCCTTGTCCTGTCCCTCCCTGCCCTTGTCACCAGCCCCTCTCCAGCTTTCCTGGAGCCCCTGCAGGGACTGGAAGGGGCTCTGAGGTCTCCCCACAGCCTTCTCTGCTCCAGGCTGAACCAGCCCAACTCTCTCAGCCTGTCTCCATAGCAGAGGTGCTCCAGCCCTGGGATCATCTCCGTGGCCTCCTCTGGCCTGGCTCCAACAGCTCTGTGTCCTTCTTGTGCTGGGGACCCCCGAGCTGGACGCAGCACTGCAGGGGGGTCTCAGCAGAGCGGAGCAGAGGGGCAGAATCCCCTCCCTCGACCTGCTGCTCACGCTGCTGGACACGCAGCCCAGGACACGGGTGGCTTTCTGGGCTGCCAGCGCACATTGCTGGGTCATGGTGAGCTTCTCATCCACCAACACCCTCAATTTTTTGTAATATCCTTTGAGAAACTTGTATCTACCTTTAAGCATTGTGGCTTTTCTTACAGAGTAGCTTAACCCTGGCCTAATTTTGGTGTCCACTGAGAACACAGAGAAATTTTCAGCTAAGAACAACACACTAAAACCCAAGCAGACTACTTGTGATAAAGGGCAGCCCCCAGCCCCATTACATTTACATTTTAATTCAAAGGCAGCCCAGGCAGTCTTTCTGACGATGCAATTCTGAAAGTGATGTCTGATTTAGGTAGGCTGCTCTTCTTCCTATGCTGCGCATCTAAGTTGCGACCAGCAACAGTCTGGGGATGCTTTACGCATGACCAGTGCCTCTGACTTTATTTCCCTTCCTGGAGCCGGAGCTGGTTGTGTTGTTCGTGGTTGTGATGACATGCTGCAGATCATACGCGACGTGTGCTGTTGGGGAATAGTCAATATTGCTGAGGCTGATGTCAATATTGTGCTTAGTTCTTCAGATTATTTAAACACCACTGGAGCTTCCCAGGGGACAGGGGTCAGAGATGTTGCTGTCCTTTTCCTGTATCTGGTGCTTAGTCTGAGAGGCCCCTCTCAGGTAACTGGTGTGAACTTGAGGACCTTCACGGTATGTCCCTGAGCGCTCGCGGATCCCCATGAGATCAATGGGAAGGGAGAGCGTCCACCCGCCACAGGTGATGGGCAGCTCTGGGAGCCGGCAGTGGAGTGACAGCAGAATGGAACAAAGACCAAGAAATAAACAAGAATTGAGGCTGCTAAAAATTGATCCCTTGGTGGCAAGCCCTTGGCTCGCCTTCTGGTGAGCGGCACGCAGAGCGGCCACAGTTGGTTCACGCAATGTGCGTGTGGGGGAGCAACTCCAGCTTCACCGGGGGTTCACCAGCACAGCTGGACAGCAGTTCCCCGCAGCTCCCCGTCCTTGCCACACGAGCTGACAGCACGCGGAAATGGTGCAGCCAGTTGGGTGCTGCTTCCCGGGATGATGCTTCATGCAGTTTGTGTGGAGAGCGGCAGAGTCAACAATTATAAATGATCCATTTCTTGTTCTGTGCGATATCATCCATCACTAGACACCGCTAAGTGAGTCCGGTAACATTAAAACCATGTTTAATAAAGCCAACATTTCAATACCACTTATGATAGGGTCAGCAGTTGCCTAATGCAATTAATCATTCATTTACTGAGAAAATGAAGGGATTGGAGAGCAAGAGAAAACAACAAATGTAAGAGGAGGAACGTTCACACAAAATAAAAAGCAGTCATGGTACAATTAAGAACCATTTACCTCTGTTTTCTTCTCCTCAAATACCTCCTGAACACTTCCAGGATTATCTTGCAGGACAGAGCAGGTGGATTAAGAAGATACACCCCCAGGCTGGAACAAGGATATTTTCCCAAGAGAAACAAGTACAGCAACTCAGCTTCCTCAAAAACCCTAACGCACCTATTGTGTCTCCTCTGCAAAACCAGGGAAAGAAAACGGTCTGGAGGACAAAGACCGTGGTGTGTTCTTACCTTGGAGACCCTTCCGGAGCCTTTCTGAATCGGTGGATGTGCACTGTGTGCTGCACGCGTGTGTGCACGTGTGCGCGTGCATGTTTGTGTACGTGTGTGCGTGTGCAAGTGCGTGTCGGGGGGGACTCAGTGGCTTCTATAGGATTCCTCTGAGCCCTACTATATTTCTGTGCCGTGAGCCCAACCATTTCCTGTTTTGGACTGAATTGCCAATGATTAATAATCTGTTTTCCGGCTTTTTGTAGTGTAACAGGAAGCAAAAGCCTTTTCTGCAAATTTGCCAGCAAAACTCTGGGTGGCAAGCTGCCCTCCTGCAACAGCCCCAGGCTGGCACGGGAGGTTAAGGCTCCCATGCCAAAACTGCAGCAGCCCTTTTTGCTTTCACTTGAGTAAAGCAAAATCCTTTCTCCTTGCTGTGCCTCGCTCTGCATGCCTGCCAAGTAATGAGAGCAACGCCTACTGCCAAAGGACTTTCAGAAGTTAAACTCAGGACATTATCAAAGGCCATCGAGATATTTGGACTGCGGTTACTGCCAGAATAGAAAGACTTTTTTAATTCATGGGCTGTTTAGTGTAGAGAAGGCAGACGATATATGTTAAAAGTGTTGCTCTGAAAGATGCTCTGTTTAGCATGTATGAAAGAACAGCCACTGCAGCCAGACTCATTCACAAAAGGCAGTGAGCTCGTCCTACAGATGAGCGCTTCTGCGTATCCCAGGAATACTTTCATTTATATGCATCTGATAACCCAGTGAAGGGAAAATGGGAATGAGTTGGCAGGTGGCCTTTCGAATGAAAGGGCACATGGTAAACTATCTGTTTGCTGCTTTCTCACCCTGGAATACTAACGACGTCACACGGTATGCATATTCCTTTCCATTTCCCCTATATTCTGTCCTTTTTATTGTTCATATTCCAAAATTTAAATGTAATTTTACAAGACGTAGATGAGTAAGACGCATTTGGGGTTGTTTATTGCATTTGCAGCATGTAAGTTCTGCTGTTTATCCTAATGGCCCATGTCAAAACACAATGAGGATTACAGCACTAGACTTTATGCCTTTGTAAAATGTACAAATTAAAATAAGTCTTTATTCTGTAAGCAGGATGTGAAAACAAAATTAGTGCTACTTCTTGAAGCAATTACCTCCAGGTACCGTCTCTTTCAAACCACCACCAAGCTGACGCCAAGCACAGCATTTCCTTTAAATTTAAACATACCTGCTGATCTTACAGCAGCAATACCTAGACATGAAAACCCATCAGGCATCAACATTAATATTTTAAACAATTAATTATTTAGTTATGTACATTGACTGAAAGTGAAGCTCTCGCACCGATACTGCAGTTGTTTGCATTCTTCAGGCTTACAGCTGCGTGCGTAGATGTCGTCTTCGGGGGGAAAAGCCGCCTAAAAGAACCCCGAGTTTCTCGCTGGGTTTGTATTGCGCTAGCTCCGCAGCAAATTAGTCCTCATGGCGAAATTAAGGGCCGATCCTCGTTAATGTCCTCTACCCAGAACTTCTGAGGGATTTTTTGCACAGAGTAAGGCCAAAATATAGCAAAATAGTAATTTTCTTTGGCATCCAGTTCTCCTGTACATGCATATAATAACTCCCATAGCTGAACCGAGCAAATAATTATAACTCCTCTATTTGGATTTGTTGTAGTTATGACAAATTTTAACTGTTCAATTTGAAATGCTCTTAGTACAAGGCACAAATGCTTTGGTACAAGGTAGGCACCTTGTACTAAATCCTTTCAGCGGTTTGGCAGAATGAGATAAATATCTGGATCTTTAAAGAAGTGTGTGCGCGCACACAGTGAGCATGCAATTAGACTAAATTAATTACCAGTTGACTTCTGATCACTGCCACACTGGAAGTAAACTAGAGTAACTGCTGGAATTGGTGGAATTGCTTGGTATTTTAGTTACATAAAAGAGATGTGAATTGAACTCTGTATTTTTTGCTGTCTGAAATATTTGTGAAGTTCAGGTAATTACTGATCCGGAGCCCACAGTCAGTGGGAGTCTGGTCGGAGCTAGAAATGAGTGATCTGAGCTACAATAAGGAATTGATAAAAAATGGAAGAAATTAAATCAGTAATTGATGGTTAGGGCTCCTCTTGCGCAAACAGTTGGTGTTCGTTTGCCCATCGGGTCTCTGATAGCACGGGGAGCTTGCTGTGCGGGAGCAGGAGGATCGTGAGCAGGGGATTAGAGAGGGAGCGATGGAATATCGGTCCTGACCACTCCGAAGCTGGCGGTTGTGGTAGCGGTTCTGTAGTTCAGGAAAGAAGATGTGACAAGTTCAGCGTCTGTTTGCTGCAGCAGCCACACAGTAAGGTGGATTGCTGGTTTGGGGCTTGGTGCAACTGGGGGCAGCCGGTAGCTCTGGGGAAAAGCCTCATGTATCAGAGCGTTGGTTTGGATTTTGCTTTTGCCAGAGCACAGAAAGTTTAGTCAAAGCACGTGTCCTGTGGGAAGCCACGGCCTCTTCCGGTTCTTTGTCTTGGCTTCAAAATGATCCACCCGGGATGCACCAGGATCCAGGTCTGCGCTGTTCCGTGCCGTGGGAGGCAGGAGCTGCCCCTGCCCCTCCCTGGGAACCACCACCAGATTTCTCCTCCACGTGCTTCCCCACGCGGACCTTTGTCGCCCAGGTTATCCCGGCGCTGCCGGAGTGCAGGGCAGCAGCACGGTCTGGCACGGGTGGCCTGTGCCGGGCAGGGGAGACGGTCCCTGCGGAGGAGGGAGGAGGAGGAAGGAAGCAGGCTGGGGACAGGACCAGGCTTTACGCTGAGCCAGAAGGTTCCCAGCAATAGTTATTGCATCAGAAAATACATCTAATAACATCACGCCGGTCTGCCTTGCTCCTGCAGGAACAGCTGCTGGACAACTTAAATGAAACAGCGTAGAGGCTGTGTGACTCTCTGGGACGAGGAAGAGGAACCGCTCCGAAGGGGCACTGCTGTTGTCTGTGACGAGGTGCAGATCTGTACAAGGCTGGGAGAGCCAGGCGATTCCCGGAGTCTCTGCTTTTTTTGGTTAAATGTGTTAAATATGGTTTGTTTGCTTGCAGGCTCCCCGCACTGATTCAGCACGGCACGGTGCTTTCTGGGTTCCTGGTGCTGTGACTCAGTTTCAGCAGCTGGGAAGGCCTTTTACTGAAATGGACTAATACAATATTTATATTTTCTGCAGCCCGGCTTCCTCTGAAACTTTGACTTCAGCTCTCTCTCGGGTACTATTTATCTCTTGCTGGTGATGTCTTACCAAAGGAGAAGCACAAGAGCGAGCAGGCAAAAAGTTTAAGAAAATGATCTAGGGAAAAGAAAAACAATCTAAGACTTTTTCATTTGTGAAGTAATATTTATATGTTATGCTGCAGTAATTTCTCTCCTGATGCTGTCATTTGATCCCAGAGACATTTAGGTTTCACGGTTTAGAAGCTATGTGAGCTTAATTAAAGTCAATTACATACATGTACAAAGAAGAGGACAAGAAAGGAGAAATAAATCTCTGGTTTCGGCGTTTTGGCTCCAGATTGACATCTCCTGGTCTCAGCAGAGGGGAGACCCAGGATTTCTCTCTTAGCCAGCGATGCTGCCTCTGCTCTGCAGAAACCTCCCTCCCAGGCAGTGCTGGGGCAGCTCGGAGGACACGCGTCAGCACCGCTTGGGTTAGGCAGGGCTTTCCCCAGCCGGTGGCATTACACTGCGCTGTCCTGACGCGCCGTCCCCGTCTGCCCTGCTTCCAGCAGCACCGGTGGCACCCAGCACCTGCCCGGCAGTGACGATCCAGTCTCGGGTCCCTGACCGCTCGCAGCAAGATGCGGCAGCCGTGGCCGCTCTCTGCTCAGCAGCAAGAGCTCAGCGGTCGGCACGTCGCTGCGCAGAAAGTCTTTAACGCAGACTTAACCCCGTCTCAATAGAGAGTGTTGTCATTTTGGACACTTCGTCAACAGCTCCAATTTCTCATCTAAAGCCGTAGACATCACATGAGAAACAGCAGCCAAGCTGATACCTGGCTGTTCACTTGCTGTCCGCTGGTTCATTTTAACATGGGGATATTTTGGAGCTTGAACGCATCCCAAGGTTCCCTCTCAGTGCCAACCCATTCCATCAATGGTATGTCTGAGCGAGCTTCCGAAATGATTGCTGCAGCCCTCCCCTACAGAACGTTTCGCAGAGCGCCGTGGAAATCTTACGGCTGCGTTCGTGTATGGCGAGCCTTTGTGCAAGCGTAGTGTTGTGAGGGATGACTGCTATTTGTCATAAACAGTTGAGAACATTTGCATATGGTTGAGAATATTTGACATGTCACCAGAAGGTGTTTTTATGATTGGTCATTCACTAACTACTCCTGTGTAAGGGTCTGACCCAAAGCCCATTAAAACTAATGGAAAGACCCTCGGTGACACCAATGGATCAGCTGACTAATCTGCCCAGCACATTAACACGGTCCAAAGCTGTTCAGCAAGATGACGATGCAGCACCGCAGCCAAGAGAGAGCCTGAGTGCGTTTCTTCTGCCTGCAGCCGGGTGATTTCTCTCTCGGTGATGCTGACTGCTGCAGCCAGGACAGCTGTAGGCTGTCTGGCCTTGGAAGCCAATGCAAGGATAATTAAAGTTGACTTTCAAACCAAAGTTCAAAAATAGGGCAGCACAGTGGATTCTGGTTGGGATTCTCAGGATGCTCGAGGCTGCTCAGCAGAGCACTGAAATAAATAAAAGCAGAATTAGAAAAGAAAGGAGAGCTCAAAGAAAATACGGTTGTCTAACGTTGCAGACTCATTACATAGATGCTGGAAGGTCCCGAGGTTTGGAGACTACCTTACAGGAGCAGGAAATTTGGCATGTGGTTAGGAGCTTTTTACGTCAACCTGATAAAGAAAAACTTTTAATTGTCTTGTACAGATTTTTGTTTAGCAACATTTGCATCATTTTAAAGATGAAATGTATATTCTAGCAAGTTTAAGTAGAGGAAACAAGCAGGAAGTGGGCAAATATTTCAGTAGAGTTAGAAAGATATTTCAGTTCTTGTCAATACTGCACTATGCCCCTATTACATGAGCATAATTGCAAGTTAACACATACATGAGAGCTGGAGCTGAAAAATTGTTTGACTATTGATCATGTTATGAGACTTCAAATGAGCAGAAGAGATTCCTTCATGGAGGAAGACACTGGTTCATTTTAAAATATGCTGTATAAAAGGTTCCCTAGCTTCTCTTTCTGAAAACTGGTTTCCTAAAGCAATGCTATGGGCAGTACTCTGACTTCTTCTGTAATGACAGAGAAAGGGCAAAATACTGGCACGAATCTCAGCAAGATGAAGAGGTGTCACTGCTGGTGCTACTTGGTGTGTGACTCATCTCCCTAAACAAAGGCATCTGGGGATACTCCTCCCATCCGAGGGTGTCTGAGACATTGCGGGGGCTGGCCGCTAAACCCTCGCTCCAGCAGTGTCTGGAGAGAGATCCTCAGGTGACCAGAACAGCACGAAATGCCTCTCTGAAGGTGACTGAATCCCTCCTCACCCGAAATACCCCTTCCTGCAGCCTACCCCCCGTTACCCACCCCTGCCGGACGCCAGAGCTGCGTTGGGAGGCAATGCATGGGCCGGCTGCCTGCCGTGTTCCCCGGGGACCGCCTCAACTCTGCGGACATCCACGGCGGCTGGATCGCCAACTGAGGAGTCAGGGGAAGTAACCTGCAATAACCACGCTGTTCCCCTCCCGCCCCCCCTTAATTCACTATTTTCCCTCAGTTGCTCCTTCTTTAACTCGTGCAGACTCGGCAGAAACACCTTAAAGACCTCTCTGGATGAGCATGGTGAGCTTGTGAGACAAGGAGAGATGGCGGAAGGAGAAAGGGCAGGAGCCAGCACACGTAGAATGAATTTGGATTGATGTCTTCTCCACAGCAAGGGTGTAAAGCTTGTATAATACGCTATTTATTTTGACCTGATATGCCAACATTTGAGAGTCATTTTTCTTTTTATTTTGGCACGAGTGGGATGTATTTCCTCCTTCAGTTCTTGGAAGCTTTTGCTTATTAAGTGACTAAAATGAATTTCTGGAAGAGTCTGATAGGAAATCTCTTCCTTGTTCTTTAGGCAGTTCTGCTGCAGTGCACCCACCTGGGGTCTGAAAGGCAGCTGCTGGCCCAGGCGGACCTGTCCGGGAGGACATGGACCAGGCTGGGGTGCTGGTGGAGAGAAAGATTTGTCCACATGTTGTCTGCTGTGTAAATACCTTTCGAGGGCTGATTTACTGCATACAGAGCGATTGTAGTTGGACTTTTGGAGTAAGCCAAAATAGCTTTTAATTCGTGGTAACCTTGAAAGCACGCAGTCTGAGGAACCTTGGCAGTGCATTTAGAAAAAGTAGCAATAACCATGAACTCATGTTAACTACCATGTTTTTTTACAAAGAGATCATTTAAACATATTCCGAGCGAGAGGATGGCATGAGAACATTGTTAGCAAGCTCATCAGTCATCTGAAAGTGCCAAGCAAAAGCCATTAATGGCAAGAATCACAATTGATAAGAATAGTGTTTGCAAAGGCAATCTTTTGAGGGCTTGGAAAACGTGAGCATTTAGATGGGGTTAGTTTCACCAGTTGACTTGAAAACATGGAGAGATGATGCACCCACACAGCTGTGCCTTTGCATCCGGCGCTTGCCTCTTCCCTGCCTGGTTTTCACCGGATGAGCACTGCGCAGTGTTGGCATTTCTTTGGATATCTCTTTAGTAGGTCAGCAGTGAATGAGGCACTCAACATAAATAAATAAATAAATGCTGATTTGTGCCTGTCTTTCCTTCCACTATTTATTTTCCATCCTGTTTTTATTAGCCTTATTCTATAAATTTCCCTGGGCCCATACTGTCTGGGTGTGATAAAATTTTTGCTACTACTTCTGTCACTTCATTCTTCACTTTTACAGGTTGTCATTACTTCTGTGGAGGGCTTTCTCCTCCCGTGCAATTTTGCTTTTAGTGGATCTTACATGAGCTGTGCTGGGACCTCCACGTAAAGATAAAGGGACTTCCCAGAAACTCTTTATCAGGAGCCTGAAACTGCAGCTCATGCGAAGGACACAAAGCCAGATACATGAGCATGGCATAAATTATTTGGTGCGGGCATGTGGGAGGTCTGGTTTAAATAAATACGGCCTTATTGTGAAATACCGCGTGTGTCTGGAGAGCCTCGGGGTGCTCACAGCTGGCTTCCACGTCCAGTGCACAGCCGAGCCCCTGAGAGGGAGCTCCGGAGCAGGGGTGTGTGTAGAAAGCCCCTTTATGACAAATGCAACACGATGCATACAATAAACAGCAAGAGGTGTTAGTTACCCTAGGAAGGAAAAAAAGGGCAGGCGAAGCAAGCAGCATTTTATGGTTCATTTTCTCTTTCGCAGTGTTATAGTTCCTTTTTATGTTCTGTAAACAAAGCAGTATAGGTTTTTCTTTTTTTTTTTTTCCCAGAAAATGCACCCCAGTAGGAAAGTGGCTGTTCAGCTTGTAATATGTTCAGCCTTGAAAGTAATATGCTTAAATAATCTCCAGCATTTAATATTTGCTATATTTGCGCAGGGCCAGTGTTATTAATGATAGGAGAGTGTGATCAAGCATGAAAGTAATTATTAAAATGATTTTATGAGCAATACGGTGATAAGATTGCCTATCTAACGCCTGAATCAGGGCCCAAGACACTGGAGAAAATGGTCACTTTTAAAATGTATTTATAGTAACACTGACTGTTTCTCTTCCAGTGGCAGAAGAAGTAATGTTCCCCCCTTCTGCTCAACCCAGACCCTGCTTTCCTTGCTTTTAAACCTGAACTCCTTTTTGCTTAATTTCTCAAACGGAAAAGCTCGCTGCTCTTGCCCCTGCTGCGGCGATGCACAGACTGTCTGTGACTAACCCCGCACGCTCCGGCTGCTGACTGGCGGCAGGTCCCGTTGCCAAGGTCCGTCGGTCAATGAGCAGTACGAGCAGCGAGCGCTGGCACGGCCGATCGCTCCAGCTCCTTGCGGCTGGCGCAGCCCATGGTGTCACTGTGCTGCCATATGCACCTGTTTGAATTTGCATAATAAGAAATATTTGCATCACGTTCTGTATATTGCTGTGCACGCAGTCTGTATTGTGTGTTATGAGGGTGGGGAGGGGGGGTCTAATACCAACTCCAGGCTGATAACACACTGACAGGTCTCAGCCAGGCAAATCGTAGAAGTTAAGCCATAAACCTTCAGAAATGTAGATTTGTATGAAAATTTTCTTAGATTCACAGAATCGGTTAGGTTGGAAAAGACCTTTAAGATCATCAAGTCCAACGGTTACCCCAGCACTGCCAAGCCCACCACTAACCCATGTCCCCCAGCACCACATCTACACGGCTGTTAAATCCCTCCAGGGATGGGGACTCCACCACTGCCCTGGGCAGCCTGTTCCAGGGACTGACAGCCCTTGGGGTGAAGACATTTTTCCTCATCTCCAGTATAAACCTCCCCTGGCACAACCTGAGGCCGTTTCCTCTCGTCCTGTCGCTTGTTCCTTGGGAGAAGAGACCGACCCCCCCTGGCTACCCCCTCCTGGCAGGGAGTTGTAGAGACCCACCAGGTCTCCCCTCAGCCTCCTCTTCTCCCGGCCAAACACCCCCAGG
>VXBL01007963.1:130403-179470 GCA_013400195.1 Aramus guarauna | reverse complement strand
GCTCGTCGCGGGGGGCCGGGGGGCCGGGGGGCCGGGGAGCGGTGCCTGCTGCCCAGCTGGGACACTGCTGGCTCTGCTGCGGGGATGCTCCGCGCTGGGTCCCCTCCGGTCCCGGACATCCCTCTCTGCTCGGCCGGGCTCTCCGTGGCTGCGACCGCTGCCCCGGGCTGGAGGACGCGGCTGTGCAACCCGTGCGTGGCTGCAAGTTGGGGAAGCGGAATAACACGAGGAGCCTGGCATGGCCGTATCTCCTTTATGTCCTTGGGCACTACTGCAGCTTCTGTGGCGCTGAGCCTGCCGCCGGCTGTAGCCCGACACACTGGTCGGACTGGAAATAAAGTTGTTTGTTTGTTCCTCTGCATACGGAGTTTGTTTCCCCACGCCTGTTGGCTGGCAGTGACCGCGGGGCTGGAGAAGAGCCGTGGTGTCTCTCCGGCTGCCGTGGAGAGGACCCCGAGGGGTGGCCCACTGCCACTGCTCCGACCAAGCCCCGTGGCGGGGCTGAGGCAGAGGAGGTTCTCGGCAACACGTGCCTTACGTGCACGCAAACACGTAACTTCTAACCCGTGTGGCCCTGATGTGTGCACAAAAGAAGGTCTCGCTCTCAGGCAGAGCCCCTCGTGGTTGCTCAGTGCATGTTCAGGCAGCGTATCGTGCATAACTGTCGGGACTGAAAGGCAATCCAGATGAATCACCAGAAGCCATTAAGAAACGAATCAAAATCATACTTACTGCTCACGTTAAGAGCAAATAAAATGTAAGGAAGATGCGCTGCAGCATCATGCACTTGATGGTCACCAGAGATCTCATTTTCGTGAATATCTCTTAATTTCCAGGCACACGTTGTGGGCATATAAATAAGTAATAATATCTCATCTGGAAACAGACACTTAGGAAGCAGCAGTTCTCAAGCTGTAACATTGTTATGCAGAAAAACCATGTTGAGGGTAACAGGCTGACAAGTAAAATCCCTGGCAATGCTCGTGGCTGTCCTGGGCAGGCCAACCAACTCCATGGCTTTTGAACTTTATTTATTATGAATGAAAAAACGAGCCTCACTGTTCTGAAATAGCGAGGTACCACTGAACATAATGAGCATCAGAGCGTCTAACAGGTGGTGACCCGCTCGGCTACCGAGCTGTCATTGTTTAGACTCTTGCCATACGAGAGCCACCACGTTAATTCATCATTTTGGATAGTGGAACTTTCAGGAGTGACACGGTTACAGTGTCATATAACACTAATTAGCTGCCACTGTCACATTACTCTTAGTTAGAGCTGTCATTTCATGGGGGTGGCACATCCTGGAGGACATGAAGTGTCAGCAGTCAGCACCCTTGTTTTCAGGAAGGGGTGGGCTGGTGCGCAGAAGCACCTGCGGAGGCACCAGCTCAAGAGGAACACCTTGTTTTGGCTGGTTTACCATCGAAATGTTTGGCTGTGCTGGAGGAGAGATGAGAAGCTGCACAATTTGTTCCCTTTTGGTTGCCTTCCCCCCCCAGAAAGCCTCCTCCTTCACAGGCCAGCGTGTAGGGTCCTTTCATCCCGTGGTGAGTCACGAGTCCCAGTGCCACGTGTGCTCCATCGACTGGCGTGTCTGGATCACAAACAAGTAACGGGTGGCTGCAGACTGGCACAAGCAACGCAACACATTGTTGGTGGCGTCATACTCATTTGTCTGAGGAGGGCTTCTGGGGAAGACACGGGCAGAAACTGTGGCTCTTAGTCTAATGAACATGATTTTAATTCCCCTTTCCCTGTCCCTTTCCAACAGGAGATCTTCTGGCTTTTTACCCAAACAATATTTTAACCAGAGTTCTAGTTTCCCCTAGACCAGAAATGCCAAAGCTCAAAATAATTATGAAATGCGTAGTCAGAGTTAACTTTTTATACTCTGGGCTGTGAACATCTCAAATCCCGCAAATTAAGCAGCCCCATGCTAGTCAGCATTTGACTGAGTGGCCACCAGGAAGGCAGCAAGCAGGCTGACCCGAAAACTCCGTGTTACTTGACCAAGATTTCCCACTGCCGTGTGCAATTTTTGCAGGCACCAGGTTTCCAATGGCAAGTAAATGTTCTAATCTGCTTGGGCAAATCTTTTGAGAAGACCCATCTGCCACCGCTCCTCAGGGTAGAGGAAGGCTCACGGTGCCTTGCCACGTGCCCTGGCCCATGGGATGTCCCTCCATCCTCCACCAGCCAAGGTGGGGGAGCACCTGCCCCCCCGAGCCCCACCAGTGAGCCCCATGGGTGCACCGGGGGTGGCTATGCCATGGGGCAGGGAAGGGGGGCAGGGGGTGAGCGTGCAGCTACCCCCAACAGCACGGAGCAAAGAGCAAGGAGAGCTCACTGCTATCAAAACATCACCAACGCAGTCCTCGGGGCCGGAGACAAGCAACAGGTTTCAAGAACTCCTCTTGTCACAAACCTCTGTTCTTTTTAAATAGTTTTTAGGATTTTACAGTTTGGGGATTGTGATAGGGTCATTACAAACTTTATGCCTCAAGTTATAAGCTAAACATATGATTACATACAGCTAGACCGCCCTCCCTTCCTGTCTCATGTAACTGACCCAGCAGGTTAATTTTAATGCTCTTCCTGAAAAATTATTGATGGGTTTTGCTCAACTTTTAGAAATGGCAATGCTCTTTTGGGCAAGAAAGGTGGAACTGGCTCCTGTCTAGACAACAAACAGGACTTTTTGTCTGCTGTCCCAGTACTTGTGTATAAATTAATCATTAGCCTGCGGTGGTGGAAATGTTCCCATTTGCTTGGCAGCAGAGGGATTCAACCCTTGCTTCATGAATTCTTCATCGCTAAAACTTATATATCATGTAAATTAACTACTAGTGCCTGCAGCTTAGAAACGAGAATGTTACATATATTTCATGGCCAGGTCTTACACTTCTGAGAGATTGTGGTTAGCAGCCAGGTGAGGAAATTAAGGCACTTTCTGAGATTTCAGTTGCGGTCACTTGTTCTCCCTGAAGCCTCTCCAGAATTTCATCCAGCTGTGACCCATTTGGACCCTGTGTTGCAGTTGCCCTTGTGGGACCAGGCAGTTCTGAGTGTCGGGATGGCTGGGCAGGTGACAGGGCAGGTCCTGGGTTGGACTGGAACATCGGATGGAGCTCAGGCAGGACCAAGGGCCCCATCCTGCGCTGAAGTGGGCTCCTGAGCCCTGGACAGGAGAGGCATGGAGGTGGGTTGGGGCCATTACAGCCTATTTGTTGGGCTGTTGAGGCCCTGAGAGTTTGGGGTCCAGACTGGGCTGACACATCACCACATCCCAGACTGGTTGTGGTTGGCAGGACCCTCTGGAGATCACCTAGTCCAGCTGGACTCTGGGGTGCAGACCAGGAGTGGCACACACAGCTGGTGTCTCCACCAGACCCTGGTGCAGGCAGCGTGCTCGGGGTTTGGCAGCTCTGGGGAGGCTCCTGCCTGGGGCTGAGGGGGACGACTCCATCCTCATCCTCACAGCACCATGCCTCCCATGGGTCCTTCTCCTGCATGTCTGTGGCAGGACATCACTCAGACCCACATGGACAGTGAAAGCTCCTGTTCACGCTTTGTTCTCATGCTGCCCACCATCAATAGCCGGTCCCTGAGCTGCTTGGAGTGTTGACCCTCATGTAGAAGAGCTCCAACAGCAAGTTATAAATCATTGCCGCACTGAAATATGGCAATGTGCTGTATGCAGTTACAGTAGCAGGTCCATACGTCATTAAAAAGTCAAAGACACCTAGGGATGGCGAAGGTGAAGCCCATAAGAAGCGGAAAAACTGCCTTAGATTTGCCTCCCTTCTCAAGGAGGACATGCAGGTACCTGCTGTAAGCATCACAGGGCTCAATGAAATTACTAAGTTGTCTGTTCAGGCAAGTACCTCACTGCGACGTGGCATGCTGTGCATCCAGGTGTGAGGCTGCTGTTGGTTTTGGAGTAGAATTGAGCTTCACGAAGTCTTGGGGTGTTTGTTGATGCAGGGAGATAACTCTGGCTGCTTGCTTGCCATTAACCCGCGGCTCCTTCAGATCCACCTCCCGTCCTGTGCGCCTTAGCCTGCACTCTGCCTGCGGTGTTTTAAGCCTGCTGAGGGATTCACCACTTACCACTCATCACTAACATCAGCTTTACGGATTTCTTTCAGTGCTGGATTTTAACATCTTGGTCTTTAACTACACCTTCCATCTCAGACCGTAGATTGCAAGACCTGTTTATATGGATCCCAGCAGAAGGTGCACAAATGTTCCCTACAACATACCATCAGGCACTAAAAAATAGAGACTTGACCATGTTCTCCTGGACACTTGACCTGAGCTTGGGAGTACTGTTCTCTCTCCTGTTTTGCAATAGTTCCTTTCATACTCTCCTCAGCCCCTTTGGGGCTCATTTTTCCTCTTCTCTCTTTCCATCAGAGTACCTGGTGAAACAGGAGAGAGGTTCTCTTCTACCCAAACCTGATTTCAGTGGTAGCAATTTCTCATCTCCTTCTCCCACGGAGGTTCTGAAGAAGTTAGAACAATCCAAAAGTGTTGCTCAGCCATACTGGGACCAGGAGGCATTGCCCACATCCCCGCTCAGAGACCCTCCCGCCTCCGTACTGCCCGGTAGCTGCGGGACCCCCGCTCCCCCGCTCCGCCTGCAGGAAAATGTTCCTTCTCGCACAAACCGTTCTGGCACCGCTGGCACCGGATTTATGGATTATTTACCAGAACGGAGTGCTGACGGCAGGGAAAACTGCAGATGAGTCACCATCTTTGCTAACCGCAAATATTTACTTAATTACTAGAAAAGCTGATTTTCATACATATAGTCAAATACAAACTGGGCACGGTAGTTCTGTATTTTGTCAACCCGTAGGCTGCAGCTTGCCTTCTTTTTTGCAGCTGTTAACCTCTGTGTTGTGAGCTGAGTCCCACACTGCTGGTTTATTTATTTTACTGCCATAATCTGGCTAGATTATCACCGATTGCCATTGATCTTGTTCATGGCAATGGAAGAAAACACAGATACAGGCCAGCGAGATTCATTGTACCTGTGTGCCATCCCAGTCTAGCATCAGTTATACTGGTTGCTTTAAAGGTGGATCTGAGGAAAAACATTGTGTGATTTTTTTTCACGATCAGACATTTTGCCATCTTCTCAAAACCTGCTCTCCGTGTTGAACTCGCCATGGTTGGATTCAGCTTCCAGCTCTGTAGTAGGAGGACAGCTTCTAGCATACAGGTAATAATCTCCCTCCTTTTCTCTCTTGCTTATTGTGTGGTTTTTTTAAAACGCCAACTCAAACTCCCTCTTTGTACACATATTTTCTATACAATAAGCCTTGTGGAGGTAGCATCTTCAAGTGTTTAGTTTAATGATGGGAGCACTGAGGCAGCTATGTGGATAATTTATTTGATTTCAAAATGCTGCCACATTTATACATGGAAAACTTTAAAGAAAATTAAACTCATTAAAAAACCCCACATAAATTGTTTTTGCAACAAAGCAATTAAGAAATCTCTCCTCTCCAGCACGGTGGGCAACATTCTAAATAAAATAAAGCCCAAATTACCTTTTGCTGGAAACAAAATAAGAGCTATCTCTTGTGACTTAATAAGAAATGGAGGTTTTTAGAATTAATACAAAGATTTAGCAGCTTCCTTCTATATGTGTTGCTAAGCATTTTGCTGAAATTGCCTTAGAAAAAAAGCAAACAATTCAAAAGAATCACATCTATGAGAGGGTTGTTTTTTGGGTTTTTTTTTCCCCCAACTAAATTACCATGCTTTGGAGATGCAGAAAGGAGTCAAGGATTTTATTTTCTTCCCCCCAATACATGTATATACAAAGGTTTGATAGGGTTTTGTTTTGGTTTATTTTCATTGTCTTAGCTTCATACTACTCCTTAAAACCCCCACGTTTCTATGGGAACAAAGAAATAATACTGAATCAATGGACCGCAAAATATGGGGCCTGTCCTATAAATCCCGAGGAGCGGGTTTTATTCATACCGATAGTCCCTTTGAACACAGAAATTACTCCCATACATAAGAGCTTTCAAGACTGGCCCCGACATGAGAGAATGACACCACGGCTTTGCCTGAGAGAGAGCTGATGTTTCTGTGATGCTCGCATGCAGGAGAGGGACGAGGTGCTGAAGGGGGTGCGGGACCAAGGTGGATGAAGGGGCTGGGAGGGATGCTGGTACCCAGAGCACGATGCTGGTACCCAGAGCACGATGCTGGTACCCAGGGCACGATTCTGGTACCCAGAGCACAATTCTGGTACCCAGGGCACACTACCGACCTGCCATCCCCTGCCCCGTCACCTCCCCTGGATGCGCTGCCGCCTCAGACTGCTCCCTCCAGGCTGTATGCTGGGAGCCGAGGGGGCTTTGCCATGGGTCCACCCCAGGACGGGTCGTTCCCATCCCCTCTTTCGTCCCGGGGCTGGGTGCCGTGGAGGGCCAGGGTGTCACTGCCCAGCACGGTGGCATCGTTAGAGCATCCCCCTGGGCTCTAATAGCAAAGTCAGAGTGGTCTTTCCCAGGATGTTAAACAAACCATTTATAAACTGCAGGTATGTAGAGGAAACATGGATCTACTGAGATTTTTCCATTGGATCAAACTGTTCCTGCCCCTCCTGGGAAGAACCTGACCAAGATCTCTCATCTTGGCAGGGACTCTGATGCTCAAGAGAGAGCTGAAAAAGGGTGTAACACATCTGGTACCTCTCAGATCTTCACTGCCAGCCCTGCCACGCGTGCTGTGCGCCTGACACATCACGCTGCTGTTGGTCCTGTCCGGGGCATGGTGCAGAGTGGGACCCGCCATCCCAGAGCGGGCTGCCCGGTCCATGCAGCAGACCAGCGCTGCAGACCTGCAAACCCGACCCGCGCAGAAAAGCCCTTCATTCAGCTCCGTATGTCAAGAAAAATTACTCCACAGGAGAGGGCGATCGGCTCCGGAGCGGGCAGCCGTGCAGCCTGGGCTGTGCAAGCCTTTGGAAGACGGCCAGTACCGTAGGGTCCCTCCCGAGCCTACTTAATTGCGTGAAATAAGATGAAAAGACAGGCTAATGAGAAACCCCATCTGCCAGCCAGCTAAAATTAAGGCTGCCTTCTTTAGCGAAATGTGCTCGGATATCTGTATTCTCTTAATATCTCTTCATATGGCCGAGCAGGTTTCAGACATGTAGTGGTGCCTGTCTCAGCTCCGATTTTTTCCGTAGTCTTCCTAGTTTGCCCTGAACAGCAGGGTAAGTGGAAAAAATTGGCTGAAGGAGTCTGTTTCAGCATGAACTTATTTAAGAGAGCATCAGCTAATAAACGCTGGAGTCCAACCTGCTTATTATTACATTATATTACCTGATTCAATGATTCATGATATCAAATTGGTTACAGATGTGATATAGCAGGTGGTCTCATGGCACTGCTGAACTTCCTAGAAGAAACTAGGACAGAAATGCAAAAAAGGAAAATTTTCAGAACAACCCTAAGGATATTTATATAGGGATAGGATGTATATAAGGAAAGGTATTTATTTTACTCAGCCTGCCCTATCCTCCCCTGCAACTTCTGTGCCTCTAAGCTGCTTATTTGTTTAGTTCACCTTGCTAACTGCTCTGCTGATGTTCAAGGAAAGATATTTCTTGCCGCAAAGGATTGACGACCAAGTGCCCGTGTCCTGAGGGCTTCACGGTGGGGATGGAGCCAGGCAGCAGCTGATCTGGGTGCAGACGGCGGCCCTCTCCTAACGCGCACACCACCGGCAGCAAAAGGCTGCCTGGAGGCTTGGGGACGCAGGCGTACCACTGGCAAGAAGGATGCAACACGTCATGCCGAAGCCCGACACGTGCCGGGCTCGCCACCTCCGTAGCTGGGTACTGATCTAGGCTGGAGTCGTTATTATGCATGCATCATTTGTCTTCCTATTAGAGTCAAACCCAGCTGACGAATAGAGCGGCATCTTAATCTTCCTTTAACCATCCATTGTTGTAAATCAGGAATCACTTCAGTAAGTCGGCAAAAGTTATAGCAATGTAAAATCATGGATAAGGAGAATCTATAAAAGCTTGGAAACAAATAATTACCAAACCACTCATAGTCCTTGAAGATCACACAAGTACAAATTCTTAAAGCAAATTGCACACGTCTTTGCAAAACATGCATTGATTTTTACCATGCCAATTGAGAAATAAATGTCTAATAACTTTTTCATGGATTAAGAATGAGGGAAAATGTATTTTTTCTCTCTCTAGAACCTATTGTTCAAACAAAGTAGTATAAGTTAATCAATCTTGTGATAATAACTTTCAGGATAACTGCTTTATCGGAATTAATCTTTCTTTATTTTTCTGTACAGCAATGCAAAAAGAGCCAGGTATGGCAAGAATAAAATTACACTGATCTATTTTTAAATCGTAATTATTTTAGGGCTGGGGTTTTGGTGCTTCTCTTTAAAATACACAATTTTTGAAAGCTGAAAAGGTTTCTTTGAAAGTGATTAAGCCCAATTACTATCTGCAGACCTTTCAACAAAGGTTTTATCAACTCTGGTGAATGACTGAGGTGATGAATGAGTGTGTGTGAGTGAATAGTGAATGACGTATACTGCCCAAGGAGTATAAATTTCCCTTAAAAATTTGATTTCGCTTTGTCTCAAAGCAGGATCAGAAGCAGGGAGGGACTTGAATCGGGACAAATTGCTGAGTTCCCAGATTTTTCCTGGGCTAATGCATTTGTTCCCTTCCCTTCGCCCCAGGATGGACTGGGGCAAGGGAATCCACTGCGCTAACGAAAGGAATTCACCTTTCCGAAGGGCTGGGCATGGGAAGGGAGAAGACCTGGCCCTTGCCGCTGCAGATGGAGAGAAATGCTTGGAAAAAAAAAAAAAAGAACCACTTAAAAATTAAAGCTGAGATTAACGTGAAGAACAGTGGTGCCACTGAAAGAGCCTGCACGATATGATAAGAGCATGTTTTTAAGGAGTTCACGTTTTTGTGAAAATTAGTTTTGGATCCTCATCAGTGTATTCAGGAGAAAAATGTTACTCTAATGTCTATAGAACAGAGATAAAAAGGAGATCTACTGAAGGAGAAATAATGAATTTACACTTTTAACATTCATTCTGAGGTGCAGAAGATACATTACTCTACATTATGCCTATATTAGACTTAAATAAGTTTCATTATGAAAACAAGATTAGAGGAGAGCAGTGCAATTTGGAAACATCCAGTACTTATATGATTGCTTCAAATAAAGAGCTTTCAGGGCGGTAATACATGGCCGCTCCTCTGGATAACCACGTACACAGTAAATACTGAAATGATGGGGAGGGACAGCACTATTCACCCCGCCAGCAGGAGGGCTGGGGCTATCTTTAGCTCCCGCTGTGGCTAGCCCTCCGCTCCACACCAGCCCCCGGGGCTGCTGCACCCATGGCAGCGGGGAGGAACCCAACGCCCAGCGCTGCCCCCACCCCGGGCCCAGGTCCCAGCGGGAGTTAGCCGGAGCGTTTGGTTATCTCCAGCCACAGGATGCTCCTCTTGTCTCGTACATGGCCACGTTAGAGGCATTTTTACTGCAACCGCCTGTCCCGCTCTTCCGCCTGTGCTGTGAAAGCACGTGGGTTTTCATGGAAACCGGGTAACGTCAGTGCAGGTAGCGTACCGTCCCCTTTATCGGGCAAAAAAAGTGATACCTAGGAAAATGTTTAGCGCGGTGACAGGTGTTTGAGTTGTATGCTACACACCATCAGAGAAACGATGCGCTGTCATTCTGTGCTCGGTGCTCTTACGGTGCTCGTACAGTGCTCAGGACTCATACAGGGCTCTCAGTAATTTTTGTGGTACCGAGGCCCATCCACCCACAGCAACAGACCTTCTGCAGTCAGAATAACGAGCAGCCGCAACTGTTCTCATATAGATAATCTCATAATGCAAATATACCAGCCATTCCCTTCTCCCAAAATGTGTTGTTTTGCAAAATTAATTCACATTCTTGTTATGCAAAGTCACCTGGTATCAATGTTGCAAAAAGTTGTCTGCTTTCTGGTTGAGATCCTGGGCAATTAAAAAACATTTGGAATCACGTGGCAAAATGTCTTCCATAGGAAGAGATTTTTAGAAGCGCGCTGTTAACTTGTTAGCTAATTCTTAGCAGCAGTTCTATACAACGTTTGTATATCAGCAGGATGGAAAAGGAAACTTGTTGACTCTTAAAATATTGCTTCTGGAATGTCACAAATCTCGGATAATTAGTGGAATGGACTACCAGCCATCACTTCAATATGAGGAAAGGAGAAGGGCGGAAGCGGGGCTGGAGCAGGGAAGGAGCCGGCGGGGCCAGGGCAGGGTCTGCTCCTCCGCTGGGGATGGGCACACGGAGGGGTCCCAGCCGTAGGGGTGAGTGTCCCCCGCTCCGGCTCCGCGGGGCTCCTCATGGCCCAGGGACCGGCCAGGCTCCTGCAGAAACTCTGTGGGGAGCCGCCACAGATGAGCCCAGCCAGCTTTTGTGATTAATGGGCTTTTGCAGGTCCCAAGTACAACTCTAAACATTTAAGGTTATGTATCTGCACCTTTCGAGTGCAGCAACTTCAGCATGCTAAAGCTAGGTCTTGTTTAAATAAATGCAAATTCTTATTTCCTCCAGCTTTATTCAGGGAAATCCTGGTTAGGAACGCAGCAGAATTTAGCACTTCAGAGAGACAGCAGAAAATAATTTAGAAAGAAGAAATAAAAATCAATGGCACTTTAATAAAAAGTAAGCAACATCCCGTTTCATCAAGATATGGAGGGACTGTATATTTGCACTGAGTACTGAGCTGCCTCAGGACCATGAGGAGACTAATTCTGCCTGAAGTGGACACGCTTCAAAGGGATGCAATCCCCGTGTCCTCCTTCAGGTCACTTGTGAATCCAAACTGATAATTAAAAGTTGATAAATGCAATTTACTTAGCACTCAGTATTTCTCTGTATGACAGGCTTCAAAACAAGTTTTTGCTTTGCTCATGTTTTTCCTTCTTTTTCCTTGGCTCCTCCTGTGCCATGCTGCTTCTCTTCCCTGAAGGTGATGAGTAGAAGAGTAGCAGTAGGATGCTGGAGTAAAACGCCAGTGCAATGCTGTCAGCGTTCGTCTGGCTTAGGGGTTTCAAGCTGGCCAAAGCTTTTAAAAATTAATTTTATTGGGACAATCTGTAATAAGAATTGCAAGCTGAGATCTAGGCGTCTCGTGGGAGAAAACCTGTAGTGCAGCAGGATGGGAGCAGGAGGTGCGGAGCGGTGCCGCCAAAGGATGCACCAAGGGAGGTTCTGCTGCGACCTACTTACAGCTCCTCCAGCGTGACGCTTGGTGCACGAGTTGTGACATGCCAAAGAGTAAAATTACATGACAGCAGTAGTTCTTAAGCTCTCGCTGAATAATTTAACTATGAAAAACCGAAATCAACCTTCCTCTCCTGGAAGGCTATAGCGAAGAGAGAGAGTGGTGCAAGAGAGAGTGGAGAGGAAAAATTCAGGTTTGAGAAAACGCAAGCAGCTGTCTGAGGAATCTGGAGTGCACAGAATAGGTTATGTCTGCAGTCTGCTGAAGTTTCCAGAATCTTTCAGTCAATTACTGATACACTGATGTTTTCAGAACAAGAAAATTTCAAATAAGACTTTTCAACAATTTTGGCTGCACCATACTAAGGTATTTTATTTTCATGGCCAGCTCCCAAGGGTGGCACAAGCGAGCGCAGGCACAGCTCTGAGGGCAGTGCGATCAGAAAAATGACTTTTGGTGTTTAAGGAGTCAAACCCAACGTCAGCTCACTCCTTCCTTTCCACGCCAAAAAGAGAGCAGCCTCGCTGCCCTGCACAGCCCCCCTTCCCTCCCCCAGTCCGGAGAGCATCCTGCTTCCCAACAGCTGGGGGCCGCCGCAGCGGCATCAGGATAAATATGGGGAACCAGCCATGGAAATCTTATAAGAAATTCCATTTATTCTTTGAGGTACTTGATGCAAAATGCTTATGAACAGCCCATTATCCCAAATGCATTTATAAAATATACTCACACCATGATGAACAAGTACAGAAGATTGTAAAAATTACCTGAATTTGTGAAACTTACGGAAG
Source organism: Aramus guarauna (assembly GCA_013400195.1). Classification (NCBI taxonomy): domain Eukaryota; kingdom Metazoa; phylum Chordata; class Aves; order Gruiformes; family Aramidae; genus Aramus; species Aramus guarauna. The sequence goes on along the minus strand of VXBL01007963.1, from coordinate 167,366 downwards.
TTCAAAGAAATGAAAGAAAGATCTGACTGCAATAACCGCTTCAGTCAGCTCCTGTAAGTGCACTGGCTGCAGCAAATAGGCAGTTGCCAATATTTATGATATTGCTCTATCTCTTTCTTATTCTTCTGGATAAGCCTACCTATCATTTTAGACTGACACCAGCAGTAAAGCCCCAAAATCTGTGTGAAACCGAAAATCACTGCAGCCAGCTCTATTTATTACCGCCGGCTGTTAACAAATCACCTGCTTGATGCTTTGATTCACTGTCTTTGTAGGATCTGAATGTGGATTGACTGGATTGTAATTCCCTTGGTCCCTCTTTTTAAAAATAAATACTCTTGTTCCTTTCCCAGTCCGCTGGGACACCCGTGAGCTCTTGAAGATAATCACGGACGTAAGTGATTGCTTCCCTGAGTTCCCCACGTTTGCCTGGGTAAATGTCACCAGCCTTCCTGCCTTTGATTAACATCTCATTTAATTTAAATATTTATTGATCTTTCATCTCCCTGTTTTGACACGGGTTCTCACCGTCTCGCTGTACAGATGTGACTGACCACCAGCGGGACTGGCGGCCAGAGTCAGGTAAACCCGCGTGTGTGCAGATACCCTCTCACCCTTTCTGAAACTCCTTCTTTTGTGTGGGAAACGCCTGCCACGGCTTTTCTGATGAGAGGTAAGGCGGCCATCGCTATCACGTCAGTTAAGCTGAATTACATTGCTAGTTCCCTGAATGTTAGAAATACCCTTTCTAATTTCAACACCTCTTCAATTAAACATAAAATATGATCTTTTAGGCAGTACTTTCCCAACATCCAAACGTGACTGTTACTTCGTTTCAGCTATCCCATCCGTGTGTGATGCAGAATTCACGTCCAAGTGTTTCCAGAACAGTTTCCAAACCTTTTTCCCTCACGGTGCACTCTAAGTTAGGAAGTTACTGGTGCGCAGTTGTAAATAGCTTGGGTTTACTTCATTTTAACAAAGCAACGGATTTAATACAGTCTGGTGTTTACGCAAGGATTATTTAACAAGCAAAAGCATTCACTTCCGTGTGCAGGCTCCTAGCAGTCGCACTGTTAGACAGCTAAACGGGAAGTGTCCTGTCAGGTAGGTGAGCGGAGCGAGTAATTTGCGGTGAGTTTTTGCCTCGATGACTTTACCTTATTTTGGTTCAAGAAATGCCTACAGACAAACTGCAGATTTCACGATGGTCCAGAACGAGCACCGATGCGTGTGCTTAGCTGCAAGGGTGTAAGTAGCCGGGCGGCATTCACCAGCTCTTTGATTTCCTTCTCCTGTAGCCGAGAAGTACCCTTGGCCCCTGGTCCTTAAGGCAGAAATCGAAAAATATTGGGGCCAAGTCCTGATCGTTAGTTGCGTACATTTGGACAATGGATTTTCCTAGGTACTGTTCATTTAAATTTAAAGACCTTTTAATTAATAAGGATTTTTTAAAAGCCTTTTTATTATCTACATGTATGTAAGTTTGGATATATAAGAATGTATGCATGCATATGAAGCAAAAGTGGAAGTAAGAAGAAATCTTGGCCTATTTAATTTCAATTGTCAAACTACTATAAGATGAAATTAATTAATATCTACAATATATATGGGCTGACAAAAGCTGAGCGAAGTGTTCTGAATAATATAAAGATATAAATAATATAAATAATACAAATAATACAGCATAATAATATAAATTGTAGAAATAATATAAATAATGTAAATATAAGTACCGTAGTAGGGTAAATGGTACAAAGAAATCACAGAATCATAAAACCATAGAATGGTTTGGGTGGGAAGGGACCCCAAAGCCCCCCCAGTGCCACCCCTGCCATGGGCAGGGACACCCCCCACTAGCCCCGGTTGCCCAATGCCCCATCCAGCCTGGATGAGAGTAGTAGGGTATTTCTTTCACGCGTTAGGAGCAACCCCCCCGTATTTGAAATGCACAGGAAAGCTTCTGCAGGAAAAGAGCATTGTCCTGTCCTCCTGCGAACGGCCGGCCGGGCTGCTCCGTGCCGGCACGTCCCACCCCAGTGCGGCCAGGGCAGCCGTCGGGGGCCGGGGGAGCACCCCGGTACCTGCCGCCCCTCGTGCCCCCTCCCCGTGCTGGGGTGTGCTGGGGCTCCCGGGGCGGCAGGCGAGGAGGAAGACACCAACCCATCACCCGGAGCCTCTGTCCCTGCCCAGGGGTGGTGCTGCGTTTCGTCTTGCAGGACGCAGGATAAAGCAGGAGGCATTTACGGATTTGAAGCCGTATTTACTTGCCTGGTTATTGAGTCTTTTCTCACCCTTCTGAATGAGGAAATGTCAAGGAACAGTATTATTTTCTTGCCAAATAGGCAATATACTGTGGAGGTGAGGGTGGATTTTCAATGCCGTTAGGAAGGAATAGTTCTTTGACAGGTGTGTTGAAAGTGGCAAGTAGTGCAGCCCCGCCAGGGTTTGAATATGGGGGGGTTAGGTTGAAGGCAAAGGGTAGATGAGGATAAAAGGTCAAATTTGTCACACATTTTCAATGTCAAAAGTCTTCTTCAGTCCTTGCACAGGGCGCTTTAGTATTTATTTGGTTTATTGCAATCATCTGAATTTTCTTTCTCTTATGCTAGCAAATACTAAGAGCTGAAAATTCCTCCCATCGTTCAGTCCAGGCTGCTGCTCATATTCGCCAGACACCTCTAATGCAGGGCTGGTGCTTAACAAATAGGGGCATTGCGAAACCCAGACTGCATGTCCGTACGAAGCATCCAGCGCTGCGTTGTCCTAACACTGAACGTACAACTAGGACGTAACACCGTGTCCTTTTGCTTCATACACATTGATGCTCTAATTATCAAGAGTTACTAATGTAAGATCTGCATGAGTGAGGTCAGTGTTATGGTCCTTGGGTCCCCAGATAATTTTTCTTAAAATTGGCATTATCCACAAGAATGCAAATGGCCACAGCTCCAGATCAAAGCAGTGGTAAAAAGCATTTTTCTTTCTGAGAATTAAAAAAATAAGAAAACTTGACGTTTCCTTCTAAGAGGGTGAGAGCGGGCATTTCCCTCCCTGCTCCGTCGCCCCGCGCAGTCGCCCGCCCGCAGACCTCGCCCCTGGAGGGGTCCTTCTGCCGGGCACGTCCCGGCATCACGGTAACGCCGCTTGGTCTGCACCGGGGCAAGGTGTGCCGGAAGATGTCCTCTTCACTGACGCGCTGCTGCCGCTGGCGCCATTTTCCTCCTGTCCCGGTGGCATCTGAATGGATTATTTTGACCTAGCGACGATAGCCTTTTCCTCCGTTCTGAGCAGAGACCTGCTCTCTACTGAAGGATACCGCAGCAGGTTGTCCAGCGGGGCAGATGCTCAGACCTCAACGGCCCGCAGTGCCAAGCCTAGCCGGAGCGGTGGGTGGGCTGGGGACCCCGGGCTCTCCGTCCCGCCTGAGCTCTGCCACGACGCCGTGTCCGTCTGCCCGGCGTCCAGCTCTGGGGCCACCGGCCGTGGGTGCGTGGCTGGGCGGGGAGGTGTTGGGGGTCCCTGCTGGAAAGGACTGCTCCAGCCCAGGAAAGCCTGCTGATATCAAAGGAGGAAAGAATAATCCGTAAATGCCAGTGGACACGACTGCCCAGCGCCAGTTTGGGGTGATACAACCCCGTTTTCTGTTTTGTTGCAGCACTCTGACCGCTATGCCTTCTTCACAGCTACCATTTCAAAAGACACAGCTCTAAAATCCTACAGGAATTACTACATGTGCAACTTCATTTGTATTTAGACATGTACCATATGTCTCATTGATTTGGTAGTGTGGCTGTTTCCAATAAATTGCGTTTATTCAGACAAAACCAGGGAAATAAATGTCAATAGCCATAAGTGGGAGTGCTGGCAGGAAGAAACGAACCTTAAAAGCGCACGGTTCAAGAACCTGTGCAAATCTGATCTGAAAACGGAGTGGAAGCACAGCGTCATTTCAGTGCCCCTTTTAACACTGCAACAGCAACAGGCAGTGATTACTTTTGGCATTTTCCTGCATAATGATGTATTGGCAACAAAACATTGAAGGAAATATCTTATGAGATTTTTTTTTTTTTTTTTTGGCAGAGGTCTTAAAGGACCAAGAAGGTTTTGCTGATTTTCCTTCAAGACGACAAACAAATATGATAATCGACTATGCCTTTTTAAATAGGAAGTATATTCTTAGCTTATTTGACTGGTACAAAACCAGGATCCCATACAGCAATTTTAGTTTCCATGACACATAAAGGATAATAGTTTTGAAAATAGGTCATGTATAATAATATGAATACAGAAAAGGAAACCATTACCATAAAAAAAAAAAAAATCATTATCCACACTCTAACAAAGGGAAGTAAGCAAGTGGGTATCTTGATCATGCTGGATTGAGATTTACAGCAATTAGCACTTACTATTTTTCATCTCTTCTGTCAGATTTGCTCTCCATTACATAGAACTTCATTGCTTAAATCTGGTGTCTCTTACCCTGCTCTCACATGTCCAGGGCTCCATTATTTTCACTGGAGTCAGTCTGGATTTATGATCCTGTATCTGAAAAGTAAATAGATGGTAGATCTTATTTATTATTGAAGATACAGTGGGATCCTTTGAGATGAACAAATGATAAAAAGTCAACAGATCTAGCATGCAAGTTGTATTTGCACCAGAAATCTAACTGGAAGGGGTCTTTCCATTCCCATCAAATGGCATGAAGATATAATGCCATTTTTGTATCTGCAATTTCTGAACATCAGCCTCCCAGTCGGAGGGATTACTACCAAATTTCATTTGAAAAATGAACAAATTAACCAAATAATTCAGAGAATGATTTCAAAAGTATCATTGCATTCAAGAGAAGTGACCCTAGACAATATCTAAAGCAAAAAGAGGTGCGAGTCATTGATTTTACGATTCACTGTGAATTATCCACACATATACCGTGCTAACAAATATAACATCTTTCATCCAATTTAAGACTTAAAGAGGATAACAGTTTTGCAGTCTGCTTTTCTTTATCACAGACCATGCAGTGTTACCTAGGATGCTTTTCTGTACCCAGTTTTGATGTATAACATTTTACATGTGACCTGACGCTGAGCACTGCAGATTTGATAGAGTACTGCAAATTTCTCCAGGTGTGAAATCAACAGGCTTTTTTTCAGTGCTTTCCCTTATTAGATTAATTGGATGGCCTTGTGCTGATTTTTTTTTCCTGCATGGATTTCTCATACACATTTGCTGTTGAATATGTAGTTACTTCAAACACTGTCAAAAAGAGGAAGCAAGAGCATAGATCTCCACTGGCAATTTTTCTAAGCTTTGCTTGAAACAACTGAATATAGCAAGGTAAATTTACTTAAGTGCTGTACTCAGTAGTGGAATTTCAAGTGTGGCCAACAGTGATTTGGGTTAGCACTTGTTTTTCTGCATTGTATTCTTGCTGTTTCAAAAGTGGCAGCAACTGGGAAGCAAGCTGTGTTGTTCTGGTGAGCCTGAAATAGTTCATTCTCTTGCCTAGCACACAAAAACATCAAACCAGACTCAGGAAAGAATTTAAGTTAATGTTATAATGTATTTTAAAATATCCTTCAAACCTTTAAACATTCATTGAGAGGAACATTGCTCTATTGCCTGTAAGAGCGCAGCAGAGGCTTCTTTCCATTAACAAACGGACGAGATTCTCTCTGATTTCAACAGAAACAGCAAGAGCAGGATGAGTCCTTTAGCATTCTTTTTTTGGTTGTTTCAAGTATTAAATGTCTGGAACCAAAATAACTCGGTGTTTAAGGGTGCAGCCACACAGTTTGCACCATGATACTGGTCCCATAACAGTATTACTGCATTTTAATAAAATAATGATCAATACTGGTGTTCTTAGACACCATGGTTCCCAGGCACATGTTTCTGTGTTCAGCTGAGTCAAAAAAAAAAAAAAAGAAAATCCAAGCCAAACATGTCCCCAGCCCCAAACCCCAGAACACCAAGCTCCAGAGAAGGCAATTTAAAATGATAACAGTTCTCCACCCAGACAGACACATTTTCTAATTGAGACCAACAAAAGGTTCTTTTCTGGTTTGTTTAGATGCTGTAATTGTAGAAGTCACTGGCAAATTAAGCATGAAAGTGCACAGGTGTGGGGAAAAGTCTTTATATTGGAGGAATACTATGATAAGTGATCTACTTGAAGTGCAGTCTGGGGTTTTTTTATTAGAGTATTTACCATTAGCTTTATCCCAAGTGGCCAATTACTGTCCCTTTTATGTCCTTTTATTGTGAGATTCAGAGAACACTCTGCAAACAAACCCCTTCTGATATTCCTCAGCAATTATTTCTGTGATTATATGCCTTTCTTTTCTTCCGTGTTTGCAGTGTTTGCAGTGCCTGCAGAGCCTCAGGGAGGCAGAGCCGTTGCCCCCCGGAGCATCCCCGGCCCCTGCCCCAGCCCCGCTGTCACACCTCCCTGCACAGCAGCAAAAAAAAAAAAGCCATGTGCTCCATCCATGTGCTCCGGAGGCAGCGGAGGAGCTGCCGGTGTCCTGGGGAGCAGCTCTGCTCAGCATTGACCCTGTGCTGAAAAGGGCAGAAACCCCTCATTTCTGCTAGATAGGCCCAGCTTGAACCTGGTCCAGCTGGAGTGCGTTAAGCCCAGCTCAGGGTGGGTCGGTCTGTGCCCCCCCCGCCCCAGCTGAGGGACCCTTCCTGAGTTGGGGCTATAAAAGTGTTTTTCACCAGTTCTCTTCCCCTGGTGTTGTCACTGGAGGTGGGGTAGCCCTAGCAGGAGGTTTGAGGGATGGGGCACATCCTCCGTCCTGAGCCCGGCTCAGGGCTGGGCACTACTGGAGAGCCAGGGCTGAACAGAGGGGTTGGTAGTGGTGGCAATGCCCTGTGGGGAAAGGGGGATCTGCAAGACTTCTAAAAACTTAGTGCGAGCTTGACCTTTCTGCTTGGCTAAACCGCTTTAACCTACACGTGTGTTGCTATTTCTGTGTGCGTCTGGATGAGCAGGGTTCTGAAACCACACGTGTGCCTTCATCTGGGGAAACTTCACACGGGAGTTGGGCTGCAGAGAGCCAGCCTTAGAGGGAAGGAAATAGAAAGCAAAGTGAGGTACCAGCAAAGATATTAATCTTCAAGGTACCGTGTGCTTGTACCTGGTAAACAGACATTACGTGGTAGTAGTCATTACACTACAAACCCCCTGCAGCAACCTCATTAGTGCTTTTTATTTTGCTGATTGTACATTAGCTGTCCCTGTTCAACGCCCTGGATGTCCTGGCCCTCACTCACGAGAACGGGGCTGTGGGTAAAGGAGGGAAGGGTGCCAGCATCCTCGGAGCAGGTTCTTGATCATGATAGACGTGTTCAATAACATGGCTCAGCCTGTTGAAATAACCTCTTTACCCTGATCCATCTGATAATGAAGTTAAACCACATTGCATCTGCATTCAGGAAATCATTTCAGGGGAATGTGTTGGTGTGTTGCTCTTCCACAGAAAGCGAGCAGAAGTCTCGTACTCGGGATGTTCTCACGGCTGATGCAGCCAGCTCAGGTATTCATCATTTATGATGATGATCGCTGTTATCAGAAGGATATCTCACTTTTAGCCGTTCAGCCTGTACAATCCCCCCAGGCTGCACAAGAAATGAGCCCCACAGGGCTGTGAGATATGTGTGTTAGAGAACATTTACCTGAAATGTGTGCCCTTGTAAAAAGCTGGTCTGCGAAATGCAGGGGAGCCGCAGCAGGACACCTTACTCCAAGTGACGTGGCTTAAAAACACTTGTGCAAGAGCTGGTTTGGCAAATTCACTCTGAACTCATTCTGTTCTATATTCATATATGTTATTTCTTTGGTTCCGAATTTTGACTTTGGTGGCAGTGTGTTGTGCATAAATACTATGTAAAGATAAATGCATATACATGAAGACAAATATAAAGTGCTGCAGCTATTTGTTAGTCTGCCTCAGCTTTTGATACACTGTGTTTATCAACTGCTCTTCTTGTCTTTTTGTTTATATTATCTTAGCAAAAAAGATTTTTTGTTAACCAGGACTCCAACACAGATAGGAAAAGACAGTGCCCATCCTAAAAAAAAACAACAAACCAAAACTAAACCAACAAAACAAAAGCAAAAAAAACCCCCAAACCAATCTGTAACTAAACCCACAAAAATCCCAACCTTGCATATCACCATAGTTACCTGACAAAAAAAATCATGTGCTCAGTCAGACTCTCAGTTACCGATGAGGTGGCGATATATTGAGATACCTTGTGTTTTTAATGTGCACTTACAAACTATTTATGTTCAAAAAATACGAAGAATGATAAAATATATAAATGCAAGCATTTTCTGTTATGAAGTATTCAGCTTTTAAGAAGCATGTTTATAATTTCATGCACTCGCAGATTGCGGGAGGTCTATTATTTACAGTAGCAAATGGAATTTAGAAAACATATCAGAAGAAAATGTGTCCTTTGCAGTCTATTGTTTTAAAATGGTCAATTACTAAACCGCATTTCAACTTCCTTAGTCTACTTTATCATCGTCTCTAAAAGCTCCCGAAGACTGCCCAGGCAGAGGAGCGCGCGGCTGTGCCCGCAGCCTCCGGGGTGAGCTGGCCGAAGCGCAGGGAAAGCCGCGCGCGGCCGCCGCGGGGGTCAGTGGTGCGAGGCAGCGCGGCCGGTGCGGACCCTCCTCCGGGGCCCCGCCGTGGCACCACCTCCCGGTGCCGGTGTGCCCTCCGCAGCGGTCCCGGCCCTCTCTGCCTGCGGCCGGCTCACGACAAGCGTTCAGGAACAATCACGTAGGGACGTCTTGGAGACCACGTTCAAGGAAAAAGGAAGCCAACGTCTGTTTAGGAAGGGGGCCCCGGTAGAAGGGTCTAAAAGCTTTTTCCAGTCTGGTGTGGTTTGGGATTTTGTCTGTTGCCAGCATATTCTTTGAAGCAGCTGGAGGTCCCGACCCCCTCCTCTGCCCGCAGGGCTCGTGCGTAGCCTGCCTTCCCCCCGAGGGACGCGGGCGCTGCCCTGGATAGCCCTGTACGCACAGCTGAGCTGGTCAGAGTTTGTCCTTCTCTGGTCCCCTTCCTCCTACGCAACCCACGGGTTTACTTCCACCGTCCAAACACGTGCTTTAGGAATTTTTAGCGCACAAATTATTAATGCATCTTTCCATCGGCTCACAGCAGCTGCGAGCACCACGTTGTCTGTCCAGAGCCTTATTTTGCCTTTAGTTTCTCATCTTGTGACTAAGGAAAACCTCTGATCTTCTCTCCATTGTGAATAAATTCAAAGTGACTTTGCATAGTAATGCTGAAAACCTGGCTATACTTTTTTTGTGGGGTACTGGCCGGGAGGGGCAATAACCAGGGGAGAACTTGGCGCGGGGCGAGAGGAGCCTCTGAAGGCGATGCTCACCAGCTCTCTCCAGGAGCGCAGAGCCAGGGCGGGCTCAGGCACCGCTGCTGCTCCTGCCTCTGGCCGCGGCAGCGCTCTGGATCCCGCTTTGACCTCCTGGGGCAGGGGCAGGGTGCTGGGGGGCCGGCAGCCCACCCCGGGGGGGGTCCCCGGTGCCACCCCGTGCCTGGCAGCTGGCGGGCCAGCGCCGGGCGTTGCGTCAGGTCCTGCCCCCTCTGCCCAGACCCACCGTGGGAAAACCTGCTTGGGCCTTTGCGATGCACCAGCAGCTACAGCATCACACCGCGCCTCTCGTACAGACATTTTCACACAAACTGGTTTGAAGTTCAGCTCCAGCTTTGAAGTCTAGCCATATAACAAAGCTGTGCTCTTATTTGTATATCACAGGCTTGCCGCAAACTTGGGGTGTTATCTCGGCTTCACAAAAACGTAAACAGCAGCAAGTCGACAAATCTCTAACAAAACTGAGTTCTCCTGAGCAGAACCTGAAATCTTGGTGCTGGAGCAGATTGTTTTCTGAAGTGTCTGACACGTGAGGGAAGGTTTTTAAAGGAGAGCAAATCCCTAATTTCACTTTAAGGTAAATAATTCTGGCTGTAGTAACTGTGCTCCCTTGCGAGGGTGTTTTCTGGGACTGCAGGCCAGTGGAGAGGATGGAGAGAGAGAGAGGGAAGATCGCAAAGCAAAATGTCCCTGGATGTTCCTGGGTGAGTGCCTGCAATTACCGTTTCCCAGAGCCCTGGCTGAGAAATCCTGTGTAACATAATTGTAAAGGAAGGTGATTCCGCTTGTGTTCTTCCTTGCAGAAATAAATACAGAATTGGTCCTGCTGGAGCGCTTGTGCAGACAAAAGAGAAGCCATTCTCGATTTTAAGTGTTTTCAGAACGATTCCTCCAGAGCGCAGTGAATCGGCGTGGGGCTGCTGCAGTCTCGTCCCCGGGATGCTCCTGCGGACTCGTACCAGGCGCTGATCTTCTAAAGATCCGATTCTATTTCCTGGCCAAAGACGTCCCATCCGCCACATCAAATTTTACTAACGGTGTGATTATGACTGTGAGCATCCCTCTACATGCCCAGAATCCTGTTGTGAACTCTTTCTGCTTGATCTCCGGGCATGAGAGGATTTGCTGCCTCTTTGGTCTCCATCGGCAGCCACGCTGCCGGCTCCCCGGGCGCCCAGACGTCGCGCTGACATCGCTGTTCAGGGGCCTGGGATCGTGCCGCCTGCTACGGCGGTGTAAAAGTACCGGTAGTTCTTCCCGCACTCACTTCTAAAACCTGGGAGAAAGGCTAAGTGCCTGCTGCTTAGATGGTTTTGATTCCTGGCACTCAAGGTCGGACTTTAATCTCAGTTTTTCCTCTTGGGCCTTGCCCTGAGAGAGAAATCCCAGTTCTGACGTTCCCACTGCTGGGCAGGGGGAAGTGTTTGGGCCGTTTTCTTTCTTCTTTAGTGTCTCTGCCCTGGAAAAAGCAACGCTTTTCTGAAGTGTTCCTTACCCAAACATGGGTGTGGGCAGTGTGGCTTGACGTCTTGTAGGGGGAAATACAAATGATCCTCCAGGAGCTCCGCACGTGGGCGGGGATGGGACGGGAACGGCACCTGCCTCGCATCCTTCGCCCCCCTCCGTGCTCCCCCGGGTGCTGCCCCTGCAGACCCCGGCTGTCTGCGTCAGGAACAAGCGTGCAGGAGGGCAGGGAGGGGGTTCCCCGGCTGTGCTGGAGCCACCCGTGACAGCGTGGGACCAGCCCAGCCCCGCAGCATCCCCAGCTCGGGCCGTGATGTGGCAGGAAAGCTGCAGCAACCAGCCGCGTGCCAGGGCTCTGTTCCTCTGCTGGGCTCGAGGGGGAAAGGGCCGCGATGCTGTGGCCGCCCTGGGCTGGCATCGCCTTCCCCTCCTGGAGGGGCTCGCGGGGAAACGTGATTTGGGGTGGGGGCGAGCACCCTGTTAGACGCAGGGCTCGGTTTCACGTGCGTTCGAAGCGGCTGTTTGGAAGCACGTGGCCGGCTTAGCGGGCTGGGCAGGGAGCCCCGGGCAGCCGCTCGTCGGGAAGGTCGGGGGGTGCAGCGGGCCGGGGGACGCAGCGTGGGGTCAGGGCTCCCGTGGGAGCATCTCGCCGGACCCCACGCTCCCCCCCGCCTCGGCGGCTGCTGGAGGTGTCACACAGTGCGGCTGCCTGCGCTCGAGTCGCAGTCTCAGAGGAACCCTCTGTGCGCTTATTTTTAATTACCTCTGTCTGAGCACGTATTATGCCTTAGCACACTGCAAGAGGTAAGCATCAATGGGAGGCCATTTTTAGTTATCGGAATTAGAAAATAAAAGCCACCTGAAATGTCTAAATATTGACTCTAATTTCTCCCTGTGACATTAGGAAGCTTTCTCTCCCACCTCCAAGCAGAGGACTGTGATTTAAGACGTATATACAGCACAACTCTGGTAATTAAAAATGGCATTTCTGCTAGAGCTCTGGTAACTGAGCAATACTTAAAAGGATCTAAAAATTGGACTGAAGCCGTTCCATTATTTTACTTCTCATGTTGGTGCTGAAAATCTGGCAAGCCATTAAAGCTAAGAGGATGTTGTAGCAAGGCCAGTATCTATTGCTAGTTGAATCTGTTGAAAAGTAAAACGTATGTTAAATAATTTTACCTTTATTCTAGAAAAAAAAAAATCCTTTTTTGGGAGTGTGGAAAAAAATGTTCACGGCTCAAATGTAGCCTTTAACCTTTCCCTCTGTTTTAATCAACATTGCAATAGCTGCTGGTGGCATAAACGCCCCACACAAAGAAAGGGGAGTATGCAAATCTCCTACCGATCAATACTTTTACTGGAACAAAAGTCTTTAAAGCTTACAATCAATTTAAAGAGTTAAATCAGACGCCTCTAATTTGATAAAGAGGCCTTTTCCCCGCCTTCGTGCAGGTACTTGTTCCTTGTGTTCCAGTAAAGATTAATCAGCTCCAGGCACCTCGTGGTGGTTAACGCTTCCCATAAAACACCACCTGTAGTGGGCGAGCTGCTTTTCAAAACCACATCCTCCCGTGTAGCCTCTCCAGCAAAAGTACTGGGTGGCTGCTTTCCCCCTCTCTTTCAGGACAGTAGGAACATCTTTCCTGGTGTCCTCCAAACATTAGTGGGGCCTTTCAAATAAATTTATAGTGGGTGAAAAGTCTAGAAGCTAAGTGATGGGAAACCTCTGTTCATGATTTATTCATTATTTAAAACAAACATCCTGAGGACTGTTTATAGGTTTCATTAAATATTTGTGCCTCATCTAGATGTGAACGGTTGCACAGAGTATTCATTGAAGGGATGGGAATGAAGTGCAGAGGCACACGGATAACTCTGCAGATGTTTCTCTGACTGCTGTGTGCCGCTGTGTCCAGTATTTTCCCCTAACTTCCTTGGATCATTTGTGTGGGTGATTCTGGATCACTACCATCGGCTTCACCTTCCCCCTTTTTACTCTCAATGATCTTTGCACTCTCCAAAAGTATACCCTATTTCATGCTTAACATCTCCTGCCATTAGAAGTGAGTTATAATAGGACGTACATGTTTATAAGATACTCTCAGGGCACTGCCTGAAAAAAGCTTTCTGGCTTTTTGGTTTGGGGGTTTTTTTGTTGGTTTTTTTTTTGGTGTTTGGGTTTTTTTCCCAGCTGTGGACTCCTGTCCACTCTCACATAGGCTGGAGTTTGGCCATCCTCTGCCAGGAGCCATGAACACAGTGTGGCAATCGTGGCATGCTAGCTGGAAGCTTGGGGGGGCTCAACTCCTTCCAGCGGGACACAGGGTGAAAGTCCACATGCATCCTGTCTGCAGTGGTGACCTGCCCTGGTAGAGCATCACGTGGACTTGAGCAGCAGGGACCCTGTGTTCTCCCTTGCCTGGAAAAGAGAAGACTGAGAGGGGAATCTTACCAATACTTATAAATACCTAAAGGGTGGGTGTCTAGAGGAAGGGGCCAGACTCTTCTCAATGGTGCCCAGCGACAGGACAAGGGGCAACTGGAACACAAGAAGTTCCATCTCAACACAAGGAAAATCTTCTTCCTTCTGAGGGTGACCGAGCACTGGGACAGGCTGCCCGGAGAGGTTGCGGAGCCTCCTTCTCTGGAGAGATTCAAAACCCACCTAGGCGCAACCCTGTGCAACCTGCCCTAGGTGATCCTGCTCTAGCAGGGGGTTGGACGAGATGATCTCTAGAGGTCCCTTCCAACCCCTGCCAATCTGTGAATCTGCCCTCAGTGCATGTGTTTTGTTCTGCAAGCAGTTGTAATAGATCTCAGTGACTGAGCTGCAGAAGTTTCTTTCTAAAAGAAAGACTTTGAGACTAAATTAGCAGCTTGCTTGACCTTCAACAAGATCTGGCTTGGCCCAGGAACTGCTGGCCTGAAGGGTCACCCTGACCACACTGTGCTGTGGAAGCTGCCTTCCTTCTGGGATCATAAAAATTCATGACTGCAAAACCGTGAAGCCTGTCTTCCTGCCAATGAGTAGCGGATTCATAAAGATTCCTGCTGACAGACTTCCAAAACATGTATTTCCATGGTGCACGTGATCATTAGGTTTTTCCTCCTAATGTCTAGGGTGAGGACTGCATCTAAACTGGAGTTTGAGCTCTTCTCCATGGGTCTTAATGGGCTTGAGCAGATTATCCCACCTTCATTGCCGAAACCTTGGATGTATTTCAAGACTACTGTGCCCATTCTCTTTTCAGTTAAACAACCCTATTCAATCTCAATAGACAATCTTCTCCTGGATCTCACCATTTGACGTTCAGTGCCCAGAACTGGACAGTGTTCCAAATGCCTACGTGAGTGCTCCGTCACCTTTCAGGTTGTGCTGTTCTGTTTGTTCTCTGAGTGTTTCACGTTATAATTTGTTCCTAGTGAAATATCTTTTCAGCCATTTCTGAAATTTGAGTGGGTCACCCGGCCTCTGGCTCCTGGCATGCTAGCTTGGCAATTCCCACAATCCAGTAACACACAGTTTGCAGATTTTAGATGAAAACATTAATGAAACTGATGTAGGATGCAGGGATAGAAACCTCTGCCCTGTCCGTTCTTCTGTTTGGATAACGACTGTTATTCTCCAAGCCAGATTTCCAAGGTCTTTCCCCTCTGCGGTGCAATGGCTTCACCTGGGCAGTGTTTGCCTTGCGCAGCTAAAGAAGAACACCCTGTGAAAGAGCAGAGACAGCCTTGCTCAGGGCACTGCTGCTCCTCCCCACGAGGTTTACCACTGTGCCTCAGAAAAATATGAGAGTGAATTGACATGAGGTGCTCTTGACAAATCAATGTTGACTTTTTATTTTCCCTTTGTTTCCTTGTGAGGACTTACAGCTGGTTCAGTTGTTTATTTTAGTATTTTTCTGGAAACTGAACTTAAGTTTCTGCAGGTTATGGCTCTTCTGTTGACCTTTTGTGTCTGTGCAAGACTTCTTTCCCAAGGAAAGTACAAGAGGGGAATTAAATCTCAGCACGAATCAAGATGCCTTAACATCTTTCTTACTGTTCTTACTGACCGATAGTCACGTAGAGTAGGAAGGAAAATTTTTAGTACCTTTAAACTTCCCAATCATTCTTAGACTCAAAATTTGATGAGGTCAAATGGGTTCTTTTATAAAACAGTAGATTAAGAATTAAACAAGTCAGAATTATTTACTTCATACAAGCAGAGATGTGAAAGAAATGTAAGAATGATCTTGCCAAAGTTTGGCTTGTGAACTGAATTCAGCAGAAACACATTCCTCCAAAACAAGCAACAAAAAATGAGCCGAAAAATCTGCTGCCATGCTAAATTATAGTTATGTGCTCTGAGCAGCCTGGTAATCCAGTTTCAGTGGTGGTGGTTCTGGGATTTTAATGCAAATCCCTGAAACTCCAGGGTCAAATTCAGATTGTTTTCAAATTTCCATCTTGCTTTCAGTTTGAATAGACCTAAATACTAGAGTTCAGGAATGCTTTTTGCTCCTGCAGCAAACGCTGGCAGTCTGTCCCAGATGAGCAGGAGAGGCGTCTGCGGTTTCCCTGGAGGTTCGTGTGCTGCTTTGCCCGCTATGGACATGAAGCCGGAGAGCAGCACGGGCGCTGGACGCTTGCCGGAGCAGGGATGGGGAAGTTTGAGCACGCGGCCGCAATGGTCGGACTGCGGGAAGCCCGGTGTACCTTGGCAGCAACCCCCCGGTTAGAACAGGCGCTGGGGCTGGTAGTGCCGTGCTGGAGGAGAGCCCCGCTCCCGCCGGACCAGCTCAGCGCTGCCTGCATCGCCCCTCCCGCTCTGCTGCCCGCGTCTGCCAAAAAGCGCTCCATGTCTGCCACGATGTTTGACACAGCTTTGTCCTCGGAGCAAGCCTCAGGAGCCAAGTGAGATGCTACCCCCAGACCTGCTGAAGGGTGGGGGGGCAGGAACCTGTGGTCCCTATGGCTCTGTGGGACGAAGCGTGGTGGGTCTGAGGGGCACGCAAGTGCCTTGTCCGTACCGCCCTAAACCACCCTAAAGCAGTACGCAGTTGCTCAGGTGGCCTCAGTGTCTCCGAATCTGCTGCAGAAACTTGTTTCTCTGAGACCCGCTGGACCGGAGGCTTTGGAGAGCTCCTTGGGACCAGCTCCTCTCCTCCAAAAGCCCCACAGCCGCCTTTCTCCTCAGCTCCCGCCTGCCGCTTGCAGCAGCTTTACAAATGAGAGAATTATGCAGCCATGTGCAAATGCTCGTAAAAGCATTCCACATAAGAATATTCATGTCATTAATCAATTGCATCAACATTCATGGCAGAAAATGCAGTGAAATATATGCAAACCCCATTGCTGTAGATTGCCTTCTACGCAATTAGAAGTGCAGAAAAATGTGTCATAAGTATCAAATCTGTTTCCAAACAATTAAGAAGAGAATGAAACTTCAGTGTACTCTCAACAGGTTTATAAAAAATGTTGCAGCGTTATGAATGTTAAAAACTATGCACGCATCAATTTGCATATATCCATACATGCGATTATCTAAATTAGTATGGGCAATAAATGGACTGTGATCTTCTGTATAGCACGAGCAAATAACTGATGCTTGATCCTACAGCTTCTCTTAACGTTTATTTCTCTTTGTCCCTCATTTGTGCACGAAGGCAGTTTGCTGCTCCCTCTTGAAACTCAATTAGATGTGCTGAGAACGAGGTTAACTGGGTGTATTTGTGTGTCTGCATCCAGGCATTCCTGAGCGATTGAATCCCAATGTTTTCTGGATGTTTTGTAAGTGAGAAAAAAATACCATTGTGTAATGCATAAGATGACTAGATCTAAGTGTTCTTACCTGTTCCATAATTCTTTCCTCTAATAATGGCATTTAAGAGTCCTGAAGAGACTTAACTAAAATTACATTTTTCACTATGATAGGCATTGAAATGACTTTTTTTTTTTTTTTTTTTTTTAACAAAAAGCTGTAGGGAAGAATTATACTAGAATTGCAATCAATTGTGCTGTGGAAAACATATATTGGCTTTTGAGTCCAGGTTCATTAACTGGACCCAATAAAGAGGTAACATTCTTGGTGTAAAGAACCTACATAGAGAAGATGCAAAATCTCATCTCTGATTCAGAATTTCTTTCAAAAATTTAGTGATGAGCTTCCTCACATGCGTAGGCACATTTTACAACTCAAGCGAGATACACGAGAGCTATAGCATCATCCTCACGCTGCTGGCAGTCAGTCAGGGGTGCTCGGGGTGCTGGGCACAGTAATTCCCGGGATGCTTCTGGCACACGTTTCCTTCAGGTCAGCGTTTGCTGCCCTGCTCGTCGGCAACAGTGATAGCTCTGCGCACAGCGAGCAAGGTAAGCATTGCCGGGAAAACGTCATGTCCCAGCTGGAAGAACACAGACATTCAGGTATATATGGAGGTTTCATTCAGCTCCTGATTATTTACTGTCTATTCAAAGAACTGGGTTCCTTCTCCAGAGCAGAAAGCAGCTTGCTCTGGTTATTTATGGCTCTGGCTCTGCAGCTTTGACCCTCGTGGGTGAACCTTGTCCCTCGCTTTGCTCAACGGGAGCCCTCGCTGCACGGGCTCGGGAGCCCTTCTGCTGTAAACCCGCCTGTCTGGGAAGTGGGAATACGTCTGCAGTGAGTTCTGGGGGGTGTGACGGGGAAATCTGCTTGCTGTTAATATTTTCACAGCAAGAGTTGACCTGTAGATCATAAGAAGAAGAAACAAAAGGGATGCAAATATGGCCTTACTTATTTACAAAAGTGATTAATTATCTGCAAGCAAATTTTGTTGTCACAGATCTTATTTCTGTTTCTCCCCAGACACACTGAGCCTTTTTGTGTTCACACTGGCAAACGCATAAACCCTCCAGTCAGATGACATGTGTCACTTAAACCTACCCCAGATTTGGATTTGATGTATGTCAACACATTTAAAGTTGTTAAATTTAAAAGGAGTTTCTCTGCCTGCTCCTCAGTTGCCGAGGGAATGTAGAGTATGTAATTTGGCTTTTAAAGCCAAACCCAAACACCACCGGGTTATCCATCTGACGGTACAAACGTATCCGAGTATTTATTCGATGCGTGTTAGCGGACCAGCGCTGATGTTTTAGGAGTTCCGTGGCCGTGGGTGGGGGCCCAGGGAGCTGCAGAGGTAAAACCACCACGCTGGCCATCGGGGCGGTGGATCTGATGTGCCTGTGCCGCCGGCTGCACCTCCTTCGGCCTCAGCACCCGGAGTGATTTCTGACCTCATCCGCGGCTGGGATGCGCGTTGGGCTGAGGTGAGCAGGTCCCACGCGGGGTCCTGCTGCAGGGACGTCCGCGCCTCGGTCGGGGTCCCTGCGCTGGGCTGGGCACGGCCACGGGGCTCTGCCTTCCCTCGGAGGGTCCGGGACTGCTCCTGCCTTCAGGAGAGATGAGGCGAGCACCCTCAGGATGGTGGTGTCCCTGCCTGGGAGAGGGAGGAGAGGGGTACAGGCAGCAGGGAAGGAGTTTTGCAGGTGGTGCCCCCTCCCTCTGCACCGTCTGTGCGAAAGCTAATGTAATCTCTGCTTTTGCCGTTATCTTTCAGTTTATAACGCTGCATTTAGAGCAGGTTAAACCAAAGCATTTGCAATCTGTCACTAATTTTGGAAGGGGGAGGGACAACTGGAAGAAGGGTAAGCCTGAGAGCCTTGCTCCCAGCAGCACTCAGAGGACCCTTGGGCGAAGGCGGCCAGACTGACCGATACCCACCGGCGCTGCCCGCGGGGCCCCAGGGCTGGAGGATCGGTCCTGCCCTCCTGAACGCTCCCTCCCCTTTTCTGGAAACACGGAGCACCACGCAGCCCTGCGGTGTGGTAGCTGTTGCTTAGTCACTGCTGCGTTTTCGTTTCAGGGGAAGAGCATCTTGCACATATCTTTTGGGAAATAAACTATTGGGCTAGATTAATAGTGAAATGAAACCGTTGACCAAATCAGTGCCTTGTCAGTTGTTGATGGCACACTCCAGAACCACATTGTCCACATCATCAGCACAGAAATTTGATTTCATTGCTGTCACAGTGGTCAATCAAGAACTTTTCAATCAAAACACCACGTCATCTGCTTTTTTTGCCATCCAGAGCTAGAGTCTGTACGATGTAGAATAAAGGTGTAGCTGGGCTGCAGCAAACCATAACAGCCTTTGGCAGAGGCAATGGGCCTCGGGCGGATCAGCTCCGTTTCTGGTTTCCACCATCTCGCTGCACCCACGCAGACCCCCCGTGCTGGCCGCTGAACTTCGGACGGGGGGGCTGAGCACTCTTAAAATACGTGTACAGTTTCTTAGCTGTGGGTGAAGTGTTATAACTGTTCTCAGGTGTTCCTCGCAGAATAAGAAATAGATTAAAAGGAAATCAGGGAAAAAGAGGTTTTATCTAACGCGCAAACGGGCTTTGCCAGCCGCTCTACGGCGGGGCTGTTTACAGCAGCTTTAAGCCTCTCCCAAGCAGCTGCGGAGCTGGAACAGCTTTGTGCTTTCAGTCTTCAGGAGCATCTTTCATGTGACGTTTCTATACTCCTCTATTAATATTAATGCATGGGGAAATGATCATTTTTCTTCAAGTTTATTTTATTTACTGTATTTTCAAGCATTTAATCGTAAAGCCTGAAAATCTGTCAGACTCTTGCCTCCTCCTCCCAATCCATCAGCCTGGTACCAGGAAAGGCAGAGCCAGAGACCTGGCCGGGGGCGGCTGGGGGGGACCAGCAGACCCTTTTCTTTGGGTCCTCCACTGGTGCAGAAGGAAATACTGACTCTATTTATACGTCTGTGATTTCTGGCCTCCTATTCCATATTTTACCATTGCTTGTGCGTGTTTTTCCTTTTATTTCAACGTATATTTTTAAAAGAGAACCATGAAAACTAAATGAAGAAGAAAGAGACATCAGCGCGGTGTTATGGCTGAGATTTTACACCCATAAAAGCCCTTAAGTGGAGCTGTGTAAAATGCATTGGTTTCACTTGACAGGGGCTTGTGACAAGATTTGCTCTGGCTTCTGGTCCACCTCAGCCTGCACCCTCCACATGTTGCTGTGACACTCAGGGCTGGACTCGTTCGCTATCTCAAGGCCAAATTTAATCAGGATCAGTTAATTTAGGCACCTCTGACATCAGCTGTCTCTCAGACTGCCCTTTTCACATGTTTTCTTCACAAAATCACATTGGTTTTTTTCAACAATAACAACACCTAATTTTTCTAGAGATTTTACGGACCTTAATGAATAATTTAAAGAATTCTGAATTTATAGCAAAAGATAAAGGACATTTGTGTGATACTGTTGCTAATATTTCAGTCTGCTGTGAGCACAGTTTAGTCACAGACTATGTTTGTACTAAGTAGGCAAATACTTCTCTGCAGATCAGCCGATACCTAGAAAATCAAGCCAAAATTACCATGGGAATTTCCAGATGATGAGCACGCAATATGGCCTGTAATGTTATATTTATGGTATAGGGCATTAGTTGGTAGGTTGTGCACTGCTGGGCCCATAAATCCCGTACAATTTTGCTCTCCGTGCCCCCCTTCTCTGCAAGAGGAGCTGCCGTGCTGCTTGGCTGGAGCAAACGCGCCTGCCGTGGGAGTCAGCGCTGCGACCGCTCTTGTTCCTCTTCCGTTTTGCCAGCTTAACCCTTCGACAAGTCGCTTTGCAATGGCTGCTGGGGAAGGCGCAACTCAAACCACGTAAGCCTCCATGGAGAGCATCGCGGCGGGGCGTGGGATTGCCCAGGGTCTCGGTCCGGGCTGCGCTGCGGTCTGCACCCGGGAGCCTGGCGAGGTGAGCTTGATGGGACTGGCCTCTGGGAAGTTTCCTGCTCCTTATCTGGTCTCTGGTCCGGCTGCCAGAAAAGGTGATGCTGAAGAAAAACTGCTGGAAAAGAATAAAGAAGATTTTAAGTTGAAGATGTCAAAGGAAACAGAAGAGATTTGCAGGTAGCAACGGGGTGTTTTCCAGCCAGGATAAGTGTGTAGCACTCAGCAGCCAGCCTGAGTGCAGCTTTTAGTGAGAAATTCGTATTGTTTTCCAGAGAAAATTGTTTTTCTTTCTTCTGAGTTTTTGTTTGCTTTCTGAGATATTATCTACAGCCATACTCAATCACCTTTCCAGCAAAACGTATTGACGAGGTGCACGGTGATGCTGTTCCCCCTGTCTCCTGCAGGGAAGAGCGAAGATGCGGAGGGGGTAAACACGGTGCATATGCTCAGACATGGCTGAGACACAACACAGCTGAACACAGAGAATTAAGGCTTCAAGACACATAAGAAGAGAAAGATCCTCAGTACACAGACGACAGTGCTATACTCTTGGAAAATAACAAGAAAGCTTTAGCAATCACACTGGGGAAAAGAAAAAAACCCAAAACAAAAAAAAAACAACCAACCATGTGGCTTCTTTCTTACTGAAACTGGGAAAGGTTTGGGGAAAAGAGGAGAGTGGCAACAGAGCACAAGACCGGAGGGGCACCTGGCACCGCGTGCCCGGCAGCCGCCAGAAACGCAGAGGAAAGGGCTTCAAGCGCTGCCCTTGTGCACCTCGGGGACAGCAATGGGGGCCGGAGAGCGACGAGTGCGAATGGGTCCTTAGGGAGCGGAGAGGAGTGTGAGAGAGAGAGATGCCAAAGATGCTGGCTGGTAAAATTAGGAACAAGGGAAAGAAATTATCTGCACGTCTCAGTAACAATCAAAATCCTGTCTTACCTATTTAGGGACAGTAATGCTTAAAAGCACTCACATTGACGTGATCGGATAGCTTGTACACAGGAGAATTAAATTAAATTAGTTGGACACTCTGAGCCATTAGTAAAAATTTTTAACAAACCCCAGAACAATGGGTCGATTCCTAAGAAGGAGAAATTATATTAGTATCTGTGCTTAAAAAGGGTAAATATAAAAATTCTGGTAACCAATGACCAGTTGTCAGGCCCAGAGATAATAATGGAAAAACTCATGTGAGATGTCATCACTAATGAATTCTTCAGTTCTATAGTGCAATTAATGCCAAGCAAAGTGGTTGCATGAAGCATATGTCTTAAAGAAAATTGCCATGGGAGATGATAAGTTTGCTGACTGAAGGTAACTGTCACAAAACAGATCTCCTAAAATAATTTGATTTACTGCCCCAGGCACTTTGAAAAATTGCCTTATACCCAGTAATGCCTCAGAAATTAAATTGATTAAAAACAGTTAAATGATCTAAAAATGTAATCAAAACCAGGAAGCCATCATTCTTTGGTGTGTTTCTAGCAAGTTGCCATAGGGATCTCTCCTTAACACAATACCGCGTTGCAGAGGACATACATCAGCGAGTGCTAATGGTCTGGGTGGCAATAGCTCAGCCCCATGGATCAGCCATGTGGGGGGGCTCATGTGGACATCCCGCTCCATGGAGCCCAATCCAGGGCGTACGTGTGGAAAAGATGAGGAACGTTCTGGTAGGAAGGAGGCAAAGTCCAGGGATGCAGCAGGAGTGAGAATTTACAAGAAGGACGTGACGAAGACCCAAAAATACAGACCTGTTAGTCTAACCTCAGCACCTGGAAAAACGATGGACAAGATCCTGCTGGGTATAATGAAAGACATTTAAGGGACCATGACATCATCAGGCACAGTCAACACGGGCTCACAAAGGGAAAATCCTAATTAAAACTAATTTGAAATCTTTCTATGACAAGTCACCTGCCCGGTGGATGAAGGGCAGGCAGTGGATGCAGTTTTCCTGGTGTGAAGCCCCATGGCTGAAGTAGCTGAGAGGGTGAACAAGACCCGTGGAAGTACAGGCAGGATGGAAGAGGGAGGCAGCACAGGGAGGGAACGCTGCCGAACTCCTCTGTGGAGCACGTCGTTACCACTCTTTGGAGAGAGGTGCCAGATGAGGTGGGACCTGTAAAGTCCTCCCGTTATGAGACTCCCGAGGGAGGTCTTCCAGGGATGTCTGATGGGCAGCGGGCAGCACCGCCACCGTCCGCAGGCACCCCACGGAGACCGGGCACGTGGGGCCTCAGGGCATGGGCACAGTCAGCTGCAACGGCTAAAAAACAAAAGCAGCAAACTCATACCAGGAACAAGACTATTCTGATTACCAAAAGCAATTAGTGGCCAGAAGAGCTAGCCCAGGGACCTGGGGACTGCACACCATAAAGATCCTCCAAATGAAAACCGAGGGATTATTTGGAAGCAGTGCTGAAGCTGGAACAAGCAGTCACGTGTTATGAAGAAATTAGTAGATGAAGTGCAGGAGATCACATTAGATTATCTTAATGGTCCCTTCCGGGTACGAATTTAATGAAAGAATATGTTTTTATTCCTTTATTAAAAATAACACATTCATCTAATTTGATTAATTTTTCACCGTCTTTTGCAGTTATCACAGCATCTCACTTGCAGATTTAGCCACAAGCCAGCTCTTTGCTAGGGGACACCAGCAGAGCTTCGCTCACTCCAGCCTGAGACAGAAATCCTCGTTTTGCTCATCCCATGGCTACAGCCGAGTGACGAGCTGCATTTTTTCTCTCCCTAAAACTTCCGAGGTTTCAAAAGAAAAGTTCCCCTGTGCGAGGGGGGTGATGGCAGCAGATGTGGAGGCCGCTGCCCCGGCGCAGGGGCGAGCCGCTGCGCTGCTCTCCAGCCGCACCACGCACATCGCGGGGGTGCTGGGACGGGGTCCGTCTCGTACCCCCTGCACATCAACACAACGCCAGACCAGACCCGGCACTTAGGGCTACCACAGTGGTTACTAGTTACACTAAACTGGCCCCACAAATGAGTTTCCGCTGCTCTCACTGAATTATCCTTTTATATTTTTGGCTGTCGTATTGTTTTTATGTTCACAGGTTGCTTCCTGTTG
This sequence comes from Aramus guarauna, assembly GCA_013400195.1. Classification (NCBI taxonomy): domain Eukaryota; kingdom Metazoa; phylum Chordata; class Aves; order Gruiformes; family Aramidae; genus Aramus; species Aramus guarauna. The sequence continues at coordinate 143,605 of VXBL01007963.1, read as the reverse complement.
TGATAAAAAGTTATCTTTCCTCTGATGATTAAAAGTGCTCAACCCCAAACCTATGGATTAATGATCATTACTAATGGAAATGGTAAACATTACCCTGAAGGTTAGATTCAATTTCATGGTTATATAGGCGATGGTTAGATAAAGCAATCTGGGAAAATACACTGAAATTAACAGCGTTCTTTATGCAAGATTGCAGAGAAAAAGCTAAAAAGCAGCGAGCACTGCCCACGTATTGCGGCTGTGCCTGTGAACGGCAGGCTGGCACGGCGGCGTGAGGATGCACCGGCCACCATGGCGAGAGCCAAAGCTGGAGGTGCCCCGCGGGGAGCGGCCCGGCCGCCGCGGTACCAGGGCACAGCCGAGAGCAGCGGAGCGCCGGCCGGTGCCCACGGTGCCTTTGCAAGCCCAAGTCAGTCATCACCCCCCCACGAGCACCAACAGCCAGCACCGTCCCGGGAACTTCGCTGCCGCAGCCCAGGCGAGCTGCCCGGAGAGTCTGTCTGCGGCGGTGGGAGTCTCTGCTGCGGAGTGCGAGCAGTGATGGATTACCTCGACCTCATCACACACCGCCCGTCACCGCGTGATGAATGGCCTTTTGTCTGCTAATTAGGCAGAGGGGACAATACAGGGTATTAGTTTTCTTGTGAGTATCAAATTAGGAAAGCTGTCAAACAAAATGACATGTATAACAATTAGGTGGTACATTTTGAGTTATTTACCTGACAATAATGTTAATGGAGGCATCAGATAAATTCCACGAATCCTTCAGGAAGTCACCTACACCTCATCTGCCGCGCGGTTTGTTACCGGTCACCCAGCGTCGCTGCTGACAAGGCAGGGCCGCGGCAGGACGCGGGAGGGGGGCTGCGCCCCGCTCCGTGCTCCCAGCACCCCCCGTCTCCCTCAGCACGACCCGCCGCCCGCTCGCGCCAGCCCGCGTCGTGTGCGTGAGGGACGCGGTGCCCGTTCCTCGGCGGAGTGCGAGGCCAGGCCGGCCCCGTCTACCGCGTTCGACGTCGGAGTTTGTCACGTCCCGGCTGCACAGAGAGGGTGTTTGAGAGACCAGGGGCCATCCCGGGCCGTCCCCACACCCACCCGCTCCTGTGCCCCACGGAAAACACGGCAACGAAGGGTCATCGTCACACGTCATTACCATCCCAGCCTGCTTCCCGACCGAAAACTTCTTCCCTCCAACGCTATTCGGGGAGCAGGGCCTTTGGGGAAACCCTCGGCCTACCTGCAAAGGCCAGCCAGCGCTTACACCCACCGCAGCGCAACGGAGTTAGACACGCCATAACGTACGTGAAGCTCTGAAGAACCTCCCTCAGCACCTGGGCAGGATGCGGGCTGCAGTTCCACCCGCGCCGGAGGGAAGCGTTTTCCCGGGGACAGCAGGAACCAGGCACGACCTGGGCGTACGCCAGCTCTGGTGTCAGCCAGGCGCTGGTTTGAGAAGTGTCGCAAAGCAGATGGCCGCAAACCCTTCCCAGGCCCAGACCAGAGACGCGGAGGGTTCTCCCGGGCAGCCCGGGTGTCGCGGTGCGGGTGTCCTGCCCAGGGGGACGCGCTGTGCCGGGCCGGGGCCGCTGCACGAGCCGCTCTGCTGCCCCGGGCCCCCAGGCACGGCCAGGCTCTGCGGCACCGCCGGCTCCGCTGGGGCTGCTGGCTTTGCGGCCTGAAACGTGCTCGGTTGCTCTCTTTTTTAGAAAAAATAAATATCATGCTTAAATGGAAAGAATGAAACCAGAAGAGAAACCTTCTTCTTTTTTTTTTCCCCCTCTGTGCTCACGCTTTTCATCTGTAATTATTTTTACAGCCTGGAATAAATTCACACTGGATTCATGGGAAAGCACCTCCTCATCCATAAAGAAAGTGATAATGGCTGAAGATCAAAAGAGCAAAAGGTTCAACCTGGGACACGCCGCCGCTCTGAGAGAACCCAGCGCTCTCCTTACTGGAGTAAGCAGCAATTTACAGAGCTCTCTGTCTCCTCAACATAACGCCTAATAGGGCCACATAGGAAATTTGTGCCAAAGCAATCAAATTCTCTCTGTAAAAAGAAAACAGAAAATAAACTTCTAATAAAAGCCTAGCAATGAACATTTTTGTACGGGAAGATAGACATGGCTTGCTTCAGACTGGGTTTGCCCCCCCGGGTTTTGCATCCGCAGGGCCGTGCCGGCGCTCGGTGCCAGTGCCGCTGCCGGCGGCACAGGGGGCACGGCCATGGAGAAAGTGGAAGACGTAGGTTACTCCTTTAGTATTCTCATGCTGAATCCAGCGGCTTGGAGGATGCGTCCTGCTCTTCAGCGGCCCACCCGGCTACCCCAGAGCGCTCGCGAAAAAGAGCCTGGAATAGTAATTTTGTGGGTCACACGCTCGGCCTTTCTAGAATTACCTTTGGAGGTCTCGTTACCACTCAAATAAATTGTATTTTGTTTGTTTAAAGTTGCAGTCATTTAAATTTTGAAAATATTATTCCAAAAAAATTTCCAAGCCAGATTTCTTTTGACAATTATATCAAGAGCATTCGGATGGTGCCAAGTTTTAGGTTTTTGTACACTAATTCTCAATTGTGTTTCGCAGGCATTGGTTTGCTCACAACCATCTGTTTCAACCTAAATTTTTTCCTTATAGTCAGCCCAAGAGAAATTAAAATATCAAAAGGAAATATTTCAGAGAGAGCGGGAAGGAAGCAAAAAATAAGGGTGCTGAAGCTGTAAACAGCTTTTGAATTTAAGTGTAGCTTAAGTCACTTTTTACAGCCAAGTTGCCTGCGGGTGAGCTGGAGACAGCCGAGCCCCGAGCATCGCCTGCGTCGCCGGCACCGCGGGGCATAGCAGCTTTCGGCAGGCACGAGCTTTTAGCAAGAGTTACGGAAACTCCGCTTGGCTTTCCCAGAGGTCTTCCCAAGGGCTTGGGGAAGCTTATTTTATCTCAAATGGTCTCCATCCCGAGGTGGCTTCACTGCTTTTCCAGGTTTCCGTGTCCCACGTCCCGCCCCAAACCCGTTACAGAGCGCTGCTACGCCCAGCGTGGGCGAGATCTCTCAGGCGGAGAAGCCTCCTCGCAGGAAGGGACCCCGGCATCACTTTTAGGATGTGCAGAGCTCTGGCCGGCTTCTGTCTACGATCAACTCACCCCATGACTAAATTAACCATTTATAATTAAAATGGTGCTAAAAAGCAGATGGAACATATTAATTAAATGTCACGGTTGGCTTCCTGTAGCCTTCTGATATTGAATTCTTAGCTGAATACATAAATTGGGAAAAGGAAAAGGCGTTTCTCAGGCTTCACGACACCCCCACCCCGAGGTGCTGCAGAACCCGCCTCACGCTGGCAGCGGGACGGACGGGGTCGGTGCGGCGTGGGCCAGCGGCACGCTGCCGGGCCACCGCTCCTGCCAACGCCCGGGCAAGCTCGGCACGCTCCCTTCGCACTTTTGGGCTCCGTCATCAGGGATGAGCGGGCACCGGAGCACCAACACCAGCCCCAGCCTCTTTTTTCCAGCTTTGGCAGCGCTTTTGCTTAAAAAGTGATACATCGCGTGGCTCAGACCTTTCGCTAAGAGAAAAATAAGAAGTAAGAACAATGAAATCCATTCACAAAGTATTGTTTTACCACAACTGCTGTCTCTCTCTTTGAAATAATTTTGTGAAAGACAGAATTACTGTCATTTGTGTCAAAGCACAATTTCCCCTGTTAAAACAAGGTGCATTATGCCCCATATATACCTATACATATATATATATAAGTAACCACTGATTTTTACTGTCGCTGGAAAACACTTGTGTGAGCACAAGTGACTCCTCTGCTGCGATCAGAAGGAGCAGTCGGGGTGCTGGGGGTGCAGCCGTGCCGTGGCCGCGGGTGCCGGTGCGGGGCTGCACGGCGCGGCGGCCGGGTGGGATGCGGGTGAGCACCGTGCCGGCAGGTCCTGCATCCCCCCACCCCGCTGCCGCCCTCCCCCAGCACTTCTACTGGAAAATGCAGAGCTGCTGTCACCTTTGAAGATCAACCTTTTCCCATTTATTAGTACACACTGTGAAAAATATGTGAGAATACGGATTCAAATGAATGAGCAAATGATGGAAATCTCAGCTATACTTTTTCCTTTTGCAGAACTATATCGTCGTAAGCATTGAGAGTTGCTGGTATCTACTTAGGTCAGGTAATAGGCTGACTCAGATAGCCATGAAAATTTATAACATTTATTTTTCCCATGAATTCCCAGTGGTCCATTGATGCTGAATCCTGCGTAACAGCTACAGAAGCCGGTTCCCATGGCCTCCAGCTTCTGGAGCCAAAGAAGCACACGTGCCATCATTAACGCGCTTACCCATTTTTACCGCAGTTTATTTTAGCAGCCCTCTTCGCCGCGGGGCACGCAGCAGTCACGGGGCAGGGCTCCCCCCGGGCCCCCACCCCGGGCAGCCCCCGCCTTGCAGGGTGCTGGCGAAGCCTGGGCGAGCAGTGCCGGGGCGGGCACCGGCCGCGGCCAGACGTGGGGGACGCTGCCCCGTGCCTGCAAACAGACCCTGCGCCGTTCCACGCCACAGCCGAGGGCATCGCTCAGCCCTAGGAAAAGGGGGATGTGAGGGTCTGTGTGCCAACAGCGGGGGTATGTACACTGTCAGTCGTGCAAACACGGACCGATCGGTCCTTAAAATAAGAAACCCAAGGTTGCCTTGCACTCAACATTGTAATTCAGTATTCTTTATATCCCCAATAGAATTTTACTGCCACGGATTGGATTTTCCGTGAAAACAAATTATCAATACGTAACAATAATAAAAACGAACAGAGAACACTTCATCATTAATAAAATGAAACAAATACTCCTGTGCTTCACGTAGGGAAAAATGAATGGCGGTAAGGAATTCAGAGAGTCACAGAAATGAAGGCTATGGGAGAAAAGCTGCTCCGAGACACGTCAGAGGAGGGTGAAGAAGAGGGACCTTTGCAAATGGAGGGTGCCCTCCTGACATATAAAGCTGAAACCTTTGTCAGCATCCCCGTCAAAAAGCTTAACCTCATTACGAACAGTATGCCGCTCCACTTGGAAAAACAAAAGCATGGAAAGATGAATAACGCTGTCACTAATCAGTGTGAAACTGTTAATTTTAATTGAATTATAGCAAACTTCAAGTCAAACAGATAAGTCCTAATCCTGTAATGCTTTAATTTTCTTTCTAATATTTTTCTAATATTCTAAACCACCATGTTACTTACACTGCTTAATCAATTTCATGATGAATTTGTGAAACTTTGATAGCGTATTGTTGTTTTTAAACAAATAAGCTGATTGCAATTTCAGAAGCTTGTTGTGAGTGCAGCAGCCAGGAAGCAAAGCGCAGCTACGCCTGGGCAGGGACAGCTGGCCAAGTTCGCTGCAGAAGTGGACACCGATACGCTGATTTGATGTAAAAGCACTTACACATTCATATCAGTGCTTTATCCTCCTGGCTTTTATATATTTGCTGTAAAAAAAAAAAAAAGATGGAAAGTACGTTTGTGTAAAGCATTTTAATTTCGTCAAGCTCCCCACCTCGGGGGTGAGCACAGTTGGCCACAGCCCGGGGGCAGCGGGGACAGCTGCTGTGCCACCGCCGCGTGCCGTGCTCCAGGAGCAGGCGTGCCCCAAATTAAGCACTAAGCACAGAGGATTTTGGTGCTTCTTCATTAGCGTGGGGCCGCGTGTTTGCCACTCTCCTGCTGGTGCGGAGCCGCGGGCTGGCGCCGGGAGCGGTGCGGTGGGGATGCTGCGAGCACCAGCCCCCGCGCGCGGCCCGCGGAGAGCGGAGCTTACGGCAGCGCCCTGGGAGGGCCGAGAGCTCGGGCACGGCAGCACGGGCCGGCGAAGCTCACCAGCTGCGGATGCTTTCCTACAGGGATAACGGGGAGCCGCAGGGATGGCGAGAGGTGGTGGTAGTCCTTCCAGGGAAGATGACAATGAGATTGCTGCCGCAACAACGACAACACAAATCGCCTGGGTTCCCAGGTGGGGGGTTTATTCCAGGGTCTCCCAGGTAGTTTGTCCCTGAGAAGAAGTACAGATTGCTGAATTCCCCAACGTTTCTTCTGGAGGAGATCCCACGTATTTGCTGTGCTCAATTCGCCGCCGGCAGAGCAGAGGGGTGTCCCGGTGCTGCCGGGGGGTGCAGCGGGGAGGGCGCGGGGCGTTTGACCGCGCCGGGGCTGTGCGAGCACCGCGCTGCTTCGCCTGCAGAGCCGGGAGCCGTGCCGCAGGACGGCCCCCGCTCTCCCCCCGGACCCCGGTGGCACCGGCGGCATTGCTGGGGGCTGTCGGCCCCACCGCCACCGAGATCACCGGGAGGCGCGCGCTTACCCCGGGTTGGTCCTGGTGACAAAGAATCGAGCGAGAGAACTTGCTTATTCAATACCAGCTCATCTGCTATCTGCAAGGGAGGATTTCACATCTTCTGCAGCGCTGAGGCAGGGCCGTAAGCTACCGCAACAGGATTTTTATGGAGATACGGCAGAACTTGCAGCAGCGGCATCCAGCGCTCAGGGCTCCCAGACCTTTATTCCCCATTGGCCTGTGCAAAACTTAACAGATTTACAGAAAAGGAAAAACTTGCAGGAAACAAAAAGACTCAGTTAAATCCCTCTCTTCCAATTTATTATGCCATGCCAAAGATGAAAACAAGAGCGTGCAGCACGACCAGAGAGGCACACAGGAAGCTGATTTATGCCCGGACTTGGGAGCAGCAAGTGCCTGAGAAACAGCAGACGCTCATAATGAGTGAGTAATCTCTGGGAGAGCTTATCCAATAGCTCACACAAGATAAAATAAAAATGCCTGCACCAAGCGTTGAGATTTTTTTTAATGAATTTGCTTTATGAACTGTTCATAATCCGTGTTCATTCCACCTTCTAAAATTAGGTTTATCTGAACAAAGTTTGGACAAATATGTTTTTAAGACCTGTTTATAGGCCTTTAAAAAAATGGCATGTTTAGTATTGGATTCTAAACTTGCACGTTACAGTCAGGTGGAGAGACGTGCCTGCGGTCACTGCCGGCACAGCCGGTCCCTTCTCCCCGCCCCGCTGCCCCACTCCCGCCGTGGCCCCCCAGCCCTGGGCACCAGCCACCGCTTGCCCCGGGCACGCTCACCACACACGCACAAACATTTGCACATGCACAGGTACACACAAACACGTGCACACACAGAGTACACACCTGCATTGCACAAGTGCACATGCACATACACATGCGAGCACACACATACACATGCATGCACACACGTGCACACATGCACTCCCCAACTAGTCCCTCACAAGAAGAGTTTTGGGCTGCTTTGTTGCCTCCATCATCAAATGCTTGGCAGCTTGTGACTCTGCTTTATCAGCTTCCCTCTTTGTTAGTATTTCTGTGAACGGAAAAGCATCGATGCTCTCACACTCCTCACACCCTCACACGAACCTGGACGGGGAAATAACGGCAGCTGCTCCGGGGGTCCCGCAATGCACACGTAAGTATAAATAAAGGAACATAGGTGGAAAAATTACAAATGCAAGTTTCCCTCACCCAGCGGCTCCAAAGGCAGCTCATTTGTGTGTCACCCCTTATTAAGGCTAAACCTAATGACAGTCAGTCCCTAAATTTTCTTTCAAAAATGTGTGTATGAGAAATGCCTTCATACCGCATTCAGAGAAGGAAGCAAAAAACGGGTGAGCTATTTGACCAGTATTAATTTTGACTATTCATGATCAACTCAATGACTGAATATTTTGAGAAGATTTTTCAAATACATTTGTGCATAGGATAAATACCAGGGAACTCATATTTCCTTCCAAATAGCCTCTGCAGAGTAAGATGCTAAATTTAGTGACTAAATTATTCATGATATGATATTCTCTTGATCTTAATCTTTGACTCTTTTATGCCAGGCAGCAGAATACACGCTGAAGACAAACATTTTTCAAGGCTGCTATCTACTACACACAAAAAATGTACCTTCAGAGGCAGATGAGCCCAGGAAAATGCGCAGTCCGTGCGGTGAGACCCCAGGGGTACCCACCACGATGGAGGTAGTTTCTCCCTCCGCACGCAGCGGCTCAAGGCTGGTCTTACAGCATGTGGATGGGGATCCCAGGGCATGTGCCCGTCTCAGCTCCCATAAGAAGCCTTATGACTTTTTTCGTTGACTCCCTTGGCATTGGCTTTCACCCCATAGGTATGACTTAGCACGTGGATGTGTTTCGGGGTCCTCAGAGGAGGATTTTGGCGTGGCTGCCCCATCTCCTGCGAGCAGGCGGTTGGTTGGGGCTGGGAGGCAGCAGACTCATGAACTGTGGCTCAAGCCAAGCAAGAACCTGGTGGGCAGCTTAGGCAGGAGCAAAGGAGCTCCTCTGCCTGCTGTGCTGCTAGCTTCGGCCCAGGAGAGCTGATTTCCAACTAGTTTAAATATCTCCATCCAATACTGCAGCCAAAGACTTGTCCAAAATTATTATCTGGAGGCCTGCAGCTTTCAGACTTCTCCTGACCCTTGACTCTGCACTAGATGGCACGTTCTGGTGCTGAGGACAATTTCCCTCGTACGTGACTCCAGCCTGGATGGCAGCGATAAACCTCATCGCCACAACAGGAGTGTTAGTCTCTGCCAGGGGAAAAACCATCTGCATGATGTCGTTAAAGCCAGTGCTGATCATGGGCGAGATGTGTGTGCCTTTTTGGATTAAAGCAGTATTAACACACAAAGCCAGCTGAGAACACTATGTATGTGCCTCTAGAATATTACAGAAGGCTGTGTTGGGAGTGACAACTGATTCACCTATGGAGATAATTTCCAACCAGGCTCTCAGCAGAGAGCTCACACTAGTAACACACTTTCTCACCATTCCTCCCCAGCGCCGCTCTGGCACGCTGCGGCTCGGGGTCCCTGGCTGCGATGCTGGCAGCAGCAGCCCCGTGTCTCTCCTCCCACGCGGAGGCAGGCAGGGAGCGTTGGCTACAAACAGCGTTTCTGAGGGCGTACATCCATTCCTCATGGGGAACCGCAAGGCTCTGATGCAAAAGTTCAGATGGTGCCTATGTTGCCCACACATTTCCTACACTGCGACTCGACGTGCACAAGAACCGAGGTCTGTTCTGGGTGAGGATGACGAGCACCGTGGGTGCGAGGTTCACGGTACGCTGTATTTTTATTTTATTGTGGGATATCTGCACTAGCACATGGCAATCTGGTCGCTTGGTCTCACACATGGACTAGGCTGTGGCTTTCCATTTGGCTTCTGGGTGAACTCGCAGTGCTGCAACCCCCTTTTTGGTGCCTTTGTTTTATGCTCACGACAGGAAGGGAGCCTTTCGTAGAGAGGGATTTGCAATGAGCATAAGCTTCTGACTAACCCATTTTGTGATAGACAAATAAGGGGGAAAAAACGGAATCCTTCTCCATAGTCCTTCTGTACGGGGCTGAAAAAGGCTTTTCCAGGAGCCTTTCCCAAGTGTGTCGCGTATCAAGGTCTGGCAGCAGCACAGCTCATTGCAAACGGTAGCACATTTCTCTCCTTTCCCCCCCAGCCCGGGGCCGTCCCGTCCCGTTCCTGCCCGTGCAGCGCTGGCCCCTCGGCAGGGCTCCCTGGGGGCGGCACGGCACCCACGGACCTGCACCCGCAGACCTGCAGAGTGCCCCGAAACAGCCTCCGGCACGCCCAGGAGTCACGTTTTGTGTCCCCACAGGCACCCTCCACCCGGCGCAGAGCCAAGAGCACCCCACAGCTGGAGCGAACGCCCTCGGGTGCTGGAGTTTAATTTACAGATAGCATTCCCCCATCTCCAACATGTGAGAGTCAAAAGCTTGCAACTGGCAGGTACGGGCGTTTTACAAAATGCATTCGGGCATATCTCTTTAGAAATTAGCTTGTGCTGGAAAGACCATAACACATCTGTTCAGGCACCGTCATGGGCTTTGCTTTTCTGACAGGTAGAAGTTTATCTTTGAAAAGCTGGCTACCTGCATGGGGGAAGGTTCATTTTATGCAGCACAGTGAGAAATAGGAGTGTGCATCCAGAATTTATGCTTTTAAATAGCAGACAACTCTCATCTCAGCTAGAGTCAGCTCACCCCCTATTCAGCTGCAGACCAAAGATCTTGTTTTTCTCCTGACATCTTGCCTCTGCTGCTCTAACACAAGCGGTTTTGTTGGGGTTTGTTTGTTTGTTTGCTTATTTTTGTGCTAAAAGCTTTGGAAGAACTCTGAGGAGCATCTATACACTCCAGTTACGCCATTATCTAATGATTTAGGATGTGGCATAACTTCTCTGGTAATATGGAAATCATGTCGTGTTTGTTAAATTGAGGGTTTAGTTGTGTGAGTCAACGGATTTAATTTCTTGGGTAATAAACTGCTCTGAGATGATTTCTGACTCATGTTCTCCTTGCTTTAGAAGACGTGTGGGGACCGTGGGAAGCCCCCGTTGGCGGGATCCTGTGCGGTGCGCGGAGGGACGCCCGCAGTGCCGAGCCGCTTGGTGTTGCGCATCCCGCGCAGGGGTGCAGCCCCGAGTCAGCCCGCCCCGCGGGGGGATCTGCCCAAAACCGAAGCAGCTGAGGCCTGGCGTCACTTTATTCCTCCCTCACGTGGGGTCTGGTCGATTGTACCAGTGACTTCAGGTCTCTGCTCCTCGTTTAACTTCTCCAGGCCTTTTTAAGGCCATTTTTTACCTGCCTGGAAAAAAAAATAAAAATATGTTTTTCACACAAGGCAGCTATGCCATCTTTCTCCCGCTGCAAGGCAGACACCAGAGATGGAGACTCACTCCTAACTTCCCAAGGGTGATACAAACTCTTCCAAAAGTGTCATTTCCAATCCACGCTGTCACCTAATTTTCACAGGTTTTGCTTTTTGCCTTTTTTCTGTTTCTGTCTCTGCTTTGCACACGCGTGTGCACACACCCCTGCAGGTACTAATGTGATTTGATCATCAGCTTCAAATTACACTATGCTGATTTTTTTCAGCATACCTATGTTCTCCCTTCAAGATATGAGATGGTTGCTGAAGCAAGAGGAAGTTAAAAAACCTCCATGGACATGCAAAGAGAATTTGAACAGAAAACTGTGATTCTGAGGCACTGGGGCTTCCGTCTGCCCCAGTGAAGAGCTGTCACCTTGCAGGGTCTGACCCGTAACCGGGAACTTTCCATCTCAAGGTTCTTTAAGACCGTAACAGCATTACGAACACATTTATCATCTCATATTTTCTCTCCCACCTTCACAGACATCCCAGATAAGGCAACGCACTGAAGAGTTATTTATGGTTAGTGTGACCATTAGCTGCATATGTGCGTGTAACGTATAGGTTCTGTAATGAGACTACAAATCATTTCAATTATTCATCTTTGCTATATTTACAGCAGTGACACTTTTTAATATTGCAACTTCTTTTCCTGCAATAGGCGGCTATGGGTCTCTGGCTGACCAAGATGAAATTCTTTGGGAAGCGATGAGAAAAGCTCAGTTCAGTTAACCGACAAAGAGATCTTTATGCAAGGAGCTTCCCGAAGTAGATAATGAAGAAATATGTGCCTGTTTATGTATGCAGCTAAACCGGCACAGATGACTCACCCTTTGATCAAGAGTCATTTGAAGTAAGGAGCCGCCTTTAAATGAAGCAAAGTATCAATGTAAATTAAAACAGGAAAAGAAGCATGACATGTTGGTCCCAGACCTGCTATTGACTCCACTAAGAACAAGATCAGACTCATTATGTACCCAATTAACCAGACCCAGCACCAGGAGTCGGTGCAGCTCGGAGCCAGGAGGCGGGAGGTGGCCCCGGGGACGGGCACCGGCGGTTCGGCGGCAGCCCCAACCCCCCGACAGCAGCGGGTGATGCCGGCACGGCACGGCGGCCCACCAAGGCTTTCCCATGTCCGCTTGGGAAGACGTGCCCCAGACTTATCTTCACCTGTCATCTGAGCACGAGATTAACCTTTATCTGAGGTTCAAATGTATATCCTTTTGCACAGGACTAATTTCCCCACGAATGATTCTAACGCAATGTATGGAGACGCTAATGGACAGAGATGTTTAGAGCAGGAAGGGTGAAAAGGGAGAAGGCTGATGGTTGCACAGCCAGAAGACTAACCATCTATTTACGTTTCTTTTTTGCTTCCTGAATGCTTACACCTTCTCCCGTCAGACGTGTACTTCACATGTTCCTCTGCGCGTGGCAGTCTCTCTTGACTGAGACCCTGCTGACCCAATACATTTCCAGGAACGACCAGTTACAGAATTAGCTCATTGCCCGCGCAGCACACCCAAAGCTGGGAGGGCTGCGGTGACTTGTCTGCCTGCTCTGGACTTGCCGTTTTGATTTCAGTACAGCAGCACAGATACGTACTGGTGGTCCCCCACGGTCACTAGAGGGTAAAGTTTAGAAAAGAATTGCACCCAGGTCTCTGGCAAACAATGGGAAGGTTCTCACCAGCCACCGGCTCATGCCAGCCCCAGAGAGGGACAACTCTCTTACAACCCTCCTCATTTTTTCCGTTCGATTTTATAACCGTTCCTAACGAGCTCTGAAAACTCAGGAAGCAACAAAGTTATGTAACGACAACGTCACTCACGAACAAATAGGTTTGAAAGTCCTGAGGGGGAAAAAAGGGAACATGCTCTGTGCTGACCTGATCTCCAGCTTTCTGAAGCAGTTCTGCATTTTTCTTTTATTTTTAATTAGCTCTGAGCCAAAAGGAATGCTCCAGAATAAGCCTCGGCATTTGGAGATTATATTTATTCATAAAAATCCAAGCGATAAATATCTTATCAATTAATCTGAGATGTATTAGGGCATACAAAGAAGTGACTGATTGTTGAGTATCAAACACACGGGTACTATCACCCTCTGTCTCGCTAGGTGATGGATGAAGGTACCAGAACTGGCGAGATAGGATCATATTTTTATTTATTGTTTGGTACCGTATCCTGTCCCGGTAATGGAGTTTTAAACAAGTTGTAGCTTGCTTACCGGCGTCCCCGGGAGCCTGCACAAGCAGGGCCCTGCACCCGGCCGGCGTGGCGGGGATGGGGGGGCCGGCAAGGCGTCAGCCGTGGGGAGCACAGCCCAGCCCGCGGGGGGAAGGTGCGGGCAGGACGGAGCTGCCTGCTACCCGCTGCCTGCTACCTGCTGCCTGCTGCCTGCCTGCTGCCTGCTGCCTGCCTGCTGCCTGCCTGC
>VXBL01007963.1:85817-130343 GCA_013400195.1 Aramus guarauna | reverse complement strand
CTGCCTGCTGCCTGCTGCCTGCTGCCTGCCTGCGAGAGGATGGGCAGGGGGATGGATCTGCGTGCCAGCGCCCGCCACCCACCTGTGAGCCCTGCCATTTTTTCTGACTCCAGATTTGCATTTTTTCTGCGGCATGAAACAAATCCTCCTTGTTGTTTCCAAGAGACATTTCCGCTCTCCCGGTAGGGTTTACTTCTGCCAGCACATGGCTGAGAGCGCCGATGGTTAGAAACTCGGAAAGTGCCACAGAGGTTCAAATAAGAGAAAATAAGAAAATGCGGGACAATGCCAGGAAACTTCTGTCGAGGGAAAGCTCCTAAAGATGAGAGAGAAGGAAATGAGGCAGGTCCTGATGCGCAGGGAGGGCCTGGGGAGAGCCCCAGCTCCGGCCGTGGGGAGCTGGCAGGGAATCGAATGGGAAATGTCGTTCTCTGCTGAGACACAGTTGGAGCACCAAGCCCATCGGCACTGGCAAGCAGCTAAACACAGCGACATTCCGCTTTGTGTTGCAGACCTTGGGCACGTCCACGTAACCACAGCCCGCACGGGCAGCGTGCCGCTGAGCACCGCACCGCTGAGCACCGCTGAGCACCGCACCGCTGGGCACCGCACCGCTGGGCACCGCTGAGCACCGCACCGCTGCTTCCTCCCATCCCTCCTACCTGCACCGCTGCGTCCACGACGGCTGTTCTCACGCGCAGGGCCATGGGTATTTGTGTGCATCACAGCCACAAAAAATTAATACAGCAGCCGGGTCCTGCAACAGCAGTAAGTGCTTGGAAAGCAGAGGATTAGATTATTTACAGTGTCCTGTATTTTAATGTCAAAGACATCCCCAGCATGGCAGCGGAGAATGGGAATTTCTGAGGGATTTGGAACGCTAACAGAGATTGTAACAATGATCAAGATGAATGACCCATACGGATGAAATATCTTTAAAAAACCCTACTGAAGAAACACAGTGTCCTAGAATTTGGGAAAGTTGAGATAAATAGGGTGCTCAAGCAGAAATGATTTCTATGCAAAATACAGTAAACAAATAGAAGTTGTTACCAGAAAAAAAGTGAATTAAAACATTTTTTTAGTGCAGAAACCCACAGAGGTATTACTTAAACACCCAGACTAAAACAGTGTGCTGGCTCTGGCTAGGACAGAGCTAATTTCCCCAGGAGCCAGGTGAGCCAGGCTGGCCGGGGGCTATGACATACCCTGTGATGTCATGCTCCCCGTAAAGGGGGCTGGGCGGGAGGGGCAGGTCCGGCAGGGCCCCGGGACGGGCTGAGCGTCCGGTGGGTGTCAGATGGGTGCATTGCTTTCTGTTATCACCCATCGTGTCCATCTGTTATCACCGTGCTGTGGATCGTTCCCTCTCCCGGGCTGCCCCCGTACCCTGTCCCTACCCCAGCCCACGAGGTTTGCCCCGTGTTGGTCCGGTCTCATCCCCACCCCGCCGCGGGAGGGCTGAGCGAGCGGCGTGTGGTGCTCGGCTGGGGCTGCACAGAAATGCTGAAAATATTCAGGAATGTCAAACGAAATAAACTGGAAGGGTGAAAAAAAGAGGATTTATGAATTCTATTGTGCTAGTGGAAGTATCACCAGGTGAGCGCATTCAGCTGAGACACTTGAAAGCTTCAAGGACAAGTTCAGGTTGAGTTTATGGAGTTTTTGTTTTGAACTTAATCTTGCTAATTATTTTAATAATTAAAAATGTTCTGCTAAAGCAGGTTGTAATTAGCTAATTATTTGCTCTGTTTATGTTTCCTGCTTACTTATGCATTTTTATTATTCTCCTAAACTTGAAGAGAAACTCTTCACAAGTGTCGGTGGTGCCGTTTGGAGGCGTCTGGCCGGGAGGGCTCGGGGCACTCGCGCTTTCTCTTTGGGGACAGGGTTTTGTCCTGCTGCGGGACCCCCGGCACGGCCGCGGCCTCGGCACTTGCCCCTGCAGCAGCGCGGTCCTGCCCGCGGTCCCTGCTCCTGCTGGTGCCTCGGGCAGGATCAGCCCCGCTTCGAGCCCGTCATTACTGCGGTAGCTGCGTGAGATGATGTGGCTCCTCATTCATCTGTGCTAAAAATAGCTGGTTTAACAGCTGAATAGCTGTTTTAATTAATGAGTAAATATAACTAATTGATATAATTACAATTAGTGCGGGAAAAGCGGTGAGAACTTGGGGCAGTGGGCAACTATTTCCCCCCTTCGCCTGGGCTGAAGACGACTCGCCCGTCCCCGCCTCGTGCCAGCCCCGGGTGCTGCTCCCTCCCCGCGGGCAGGGACAGCCCTTGCAAGGCAATGGGAAGAGATGGCGTGACAGGAGGAGCAGCAGGCCAGAACACGTTGTTCTCTTTGGTCTCGGCTGTGGAGGCAGAAACAGCCCCGTGTCGTCCCTGGCAGCACAGATCCGGATGCTTCCGGAGGTATCGGTGCTTCCCGGGGGTATCGGTGCTTCCCAGAGGTATCACTGCTTCGCAGCAGCCTCCGCAGCATCGCCAGCGGCCCGGGGCTGCACTGGACGAGCAGACCCCACAGCTCTTCCACGGGGCACCTTCCCCGGCCGGGGCAGGAGACGTGTCCTCACTGAGCGTGCTGCTCCCTTCCCATCGCTCTGGCACTTTCTGTCCCATGCACGGTGTAATGGCTTTTGTCCTCCCTCTGTGCCAGAAAGCCGGGCATTGCCTTGATAAAGGAGATAAGCAGAGAAAAACTAGGCTATCCGGCTTTTTTCCTTATCTACACCCCTGCTGATGCTGTTCCCGTGGCACTTATCGCTGCGGTATCTGAGCGGGGAGCAGGGGCATCGCGCGGAGGAGTGCTGACAGCCCCCCCAGCCCCCCCGCCTGCGTCTGCCTGGGGCGTTTGAACTGACGCTGTCACCCACTCCTCGGGCAAAGCTGGTGGCAAAGAAGGGGTGCTGTGCCGCGTCAGGCCCCGTCCTTCCATCCCGATGTAGGGTTTGCAGCAAGGCTGGGGCGTGGGGAAATTGCAGCTCCCTGTCCCTGCTGAACGCTGAAGAAAGGGTTGGATGAAGCCCTGGGGCCCTTGGCACGATGGCCGCACAGCTCGCTCGGCAGCTCTCTTAGGCAAAGACCAGAGAAGGAAGACGAGAGAAAAAGAGTATGTGAATGAATTTCTGGAGAAAACAACATGAAATAATGAGGAGAAATGTATCCATATACAGAAAGCTTTAGGACATTTATTACTAATATATAACAAAGACAGTTAAACATAGATAAATGACAGCTTTGATGAGCCTTTATTGCACAGTTCTTTGCGCCTCATTAAATATGAAGAATAAAAGAAGAGTAGAGGACTCAAAAGACAAATCTGCACACACTGCTAATGAATGATGAGGAATCGGAAGACAAAGGACAGGTTTTGGCACATCGGAGTCCTCACTCTCATAACAAGTATTCACTGGGAAGTGAGCACAAACGTGACGGAGGAAGAAGTACGGGCAGGAGGGAAGTTTCTTGGTCATTGCTTGGGGACAGGGAGCCCAGTTTGGTACCTTAATTCGTTACCAGGTAAAGACAGACATAAACCACCTTGAGCACCAAAGAAAAAGAACGGCTCATTGCTGTAATCCTGCTAAGCCATAAGATTGCCATGTGCTCATCCGTGGTCAGCCCAGCGTTCTCAGTCTCGTCAGTGCCGTAATGAGAGACACTGTGAAGAGAAAAGCTAGCCGGGAGCAGGCAGATGAAAGGGAAGGGCTGCCCTTCCACGCTGCTGTGTCTCTTTGGAGCCCGTGCACTGACCCAAGCTGTCCTCTTCGAGGCGGTGGTGCACGTCACGCTCATCAGCACGCTCGCTGTAAGGCTCAGAGCATCTAATTGCGTGTGCTGCTTCTGCGTTGTTCACCAGGGACCCCACCAGAGACAGAGTCGCTTGTGACAGCACGCTGCTGCGATGGTGCAGGCTGCAGCCACCGGCAGTGCCGCCGTTTCCCATCCCCCCGTTGAAGGGACAGCCAGGTAATTGGGATGTTTTCCAGCTTCATTCTGACAGCAATGAAATGCCCCGTTTCAGTGGCTGCTGCCAGTCTCAGCATCGCTGGGACCGCTCCTGCTCGGGGATGCTCAGCACAGGCCTCTGTGCCGGGGCCAGCGGGGCTGCTACGGGGCACGTTACGAGCAGCGTGCAAAATGTCGAGGGGGCCAGGCCAGGCACGGCGACGGTACCAGCAGTAAGAGATTCCCAGGCTGCGGGAGGGATGGCCCATACCACCTCCCTGGCACACGGGACCAGGGAGACCTTCCACTGCCTTTCTGATTTGCACCCCTTCCCCAGGGAACGGTCCCCGCTATCGCCTCTGCAGGGTATTTCCTCCGCACAGATACAGCTTCTCTGGCTACACCTCAAGGTTTTTATTTTTAGTGCAGGATTAGTTTGGGGGGTTTTTTTGCATGTGGAGTTCATTTGTTTATTTGCTTGGGAAGATTAGAAAAGTCCCAAGGGAGCGTGTGTTCTTACTCATACCCATTTCCTACCTAGAATTACATTACTAACACTTTCTGTAGCCTTCCTGGGGTTTAAAATTAAACCAGAACATGAATATTGATACCAGTGTCCTTCTCCCTAATGCACGGACAGCACACACGTCACTCGCACCTGTAGGGACCAGGAGGAGGAGGGCAGCCCGAGACACACACGGCCGGGTGTGCCACACTGCCGTGTCCGTGCACGGGCCGTGCCGCGGCCGAACAGGCGTTGTCGGTGCCAGCGCCGTGCCGCTGCTGCAGGTTCCTGCTGCGCCAGCCCTCCATGCACCCAGACCCGCCGTTCCTCAGCCCCCGCCACAGGCTTGTGCCCACCCCAGAGAGGTTCACCGGCGTGTGTTAGACCAGCTGGGAAGGAGAAAATGCCCACCAGGATGACGGGGTGGCAGGACCCGCGGTGCTCTCCCTGACGGATGTCTGCTCTCCCTGATGCTGTGCTTTCTGTCCTGCACTCCGTACCAGGCTGTATCAGTCCTTGTCGAATGATTCACTGACTCCGGAGCTACGGCAGGTGAAAAGCCCGTTGCTTGCCAGGGTTACCGCAGTACTGTCTCCATCGCTTTCAGGTTCAGACTTCATTTGTTTAAGCAGTGCGTGTAGCTGATAAGATGCTCCCCTGGAGTTACCAGTTCAAACAGACGAGTGCAGTGAGCAAAGCGGCTGTAAGTGGGAGGGAAGGCGACATTTCCTCTGTACCTGCTGATCAGCACTTTTGCCTTTTTGAAGCTCTTTGATGTCCTGTTGTTGTTTTGAAAGTTCCTAAAGACGAGAGAGACGAGGGAGTAGGTACGCACCTGAAGAAGTGGGCAGACATGCACTACCCACCCGTCTCCTCCTGTGCGCCAAGGGCCACCCAGCGCACAGGGCTGCAGGTCGCTGCCAGACCCATTAGATGTCTGCCCTGGGGCACGCAGATGCCTTTCAAAGCCCAGGGCGAGCGATGTGGTAGCGCACGTCCCGTTGCAGAGGTCCCGCGGTGCCGCAGGGGCGATGGCAGCGGTGCTCATCCTGCAGAGAGGTGGGGAAGGGGCTGAGCCCTGGGCAGAGCCCTGCTACCAGGCTGGGAACGGGAGCAGGGCTGCTCCTCTCTGGCCCCATGCTCCCTCGGGAGCAGACAGACGGCTAATTTGGCCTCAGGACTGCAAATGCACACAACGCCAGCACACAACCCCGGGGAAAAGTGTGCACAGCAGAGTAAACACAGCCGATAGCTCTGACAATCTGTGGGGCTCAGATTCCTAAATGGGCATGCTCTGCTGCTGCTCAGGGAGGGTAAACTGCTAATTGACTGAATGTCTTGAAAATGAGACTTTGGGTCCTGAGGCACTCAGCCACCCTCAAAATGTTAACCTTGGTCATTTAGGGACATGCTTCCTATAACGCTTAGGAGCAAAACACTATAGCAAATCACTCAGGGGATTAAAAGCAAACCAACAAACAAGAAAGACCGGCTAATGTCCATTGAAATAACCAATATTCTGCTTGACTTGCATTTCTGACCATCCCGCTGACTCGTGTATGCACCTTTGCATATCCAAACACCTGTAAAACTCTGCACCCAGGCTCCTGCCCGGGGCAGCAGCTCTGCAGTCCCAGCTGCCAACGTGCTCCGGGCTGGGGTATGGACCGGGCACCGCTCCATCAAGGTGGTTGTGCCTGTCCTTCAGACAGGGTGACGGCAGGATCTGACATCGCCTGACTCTCACCTTCACCAAACTTTACCAGTTGCTCTCTGTACACCAGTGAGTGGCTTCCGCGCGTGACCCTGGCATCCTCTGTGCCTGCACTTCTGCATCATCTTCCCCAGGAGAAGCGTCGGCGAGCAGGGTGGCCGATACACCCAGCACTGCCTAAGGAGTCCGAACCGGCGGGAGGAACCAAGAGCCTAGACGAGCTACCTAAGACCTGAGTAATAAATTAAGAAGGGGCAGAGAGGAACTTATGACAGAGACGCAGGAACTGTAATTGCTGCTACACACATGACTGAAATGATGCAACTATTTAGAAGCAAAACACATGCTCAGCCCTGTCCTCTTGCAGCTAATTTTGAGGGCACCTTATGCAGAAAAACGTGCCACTAGCTCGTAGCTGCATTTCAATGGAGCGGTGTCGATTTTTTTTTCAGAGAAAAGAAATCTCCTTTCGAGTGCTGCTCCTTTGAAGGACCAGCGGCAGTATATTATCTCTGCATCTGACTGTGCCAAGTCAGGTCTTCAGTGTCACCCTGAGCTCGTCCGGATCCAATTTTCGCAGGCAGTAATGACAGGGCAATGGAGTGATGCTATCTGAGATGAAATGAGACTGTTCTGGAAAATCCCAAAGTCGGTGTGGAGATCCAGCCGGAGGGGATGACGCTGGCTCTTTGCAGCGAGGTGGAGATCAGCCGGCGCGGGGGTGCAGGGAAGAGCCCCTGGTCCAGGGTCCGGACAGGGACGATGGGCTTCGGCACGGTGCGCACCCATGGGAGCGGTGCTCAGCGTCGGAGGGGGGCAGCCGTTCTGCAGACGCAGAAGCACCCCATACAGCGCTCTGCCAGAGCCAGGCAGCAACAGGCAAGGCTGCTGGCAGCAGGAACACAGCCACAGGCAGAGAAACACACGCGCTGCTCTACCCCTCCACGTGCTGGGGTGTATCTGCGCGGTGGGAAAGGAAAGCGATACTGCAGCCCAGCAGGGAGGCTTCCTGCAGGATCTGTGCGTGGGAAGGGAGAGAGAGTCTGGGCACTGCAGAAGCTGTCACTGTTCACCAGAGGCAGGATTTCCCGCAATGCCTCTGGGAGTTTGATCCCTCTCACAGCCCTGCCCGGCTCCTCACCAGCCAGAGACCGGCTGCTGCACCATCCTCATGGTCCTCACGCCCCTGCGCCACAGGCACCGGTGGGAGTGGGGACACTGGTGTGAGCGAGGATGCTGGTGTGAGCGGGAACACTGGTGTGAGCAGGGAGCTGGTGTGAGCGGGAACACTGGTGTGAGCAGGGATGCTGGTGTGAACGGGAACACTGGTGTGAGCGGGAACACTGGTGTGAGCGGGGATACTGGTGTGAGCAGGGAGCTGGTGTGAGCAGGGAGCTGGTGTGAGCGGGGATGCTCCTGCAGGTCCAGTACCCTGCACGGCCCAGAGAGGCTGTGCCAGACTCCAGTCCCATCCTGCCGAAGGGGTTTCACCCTGAGCACGCTGCCTGCGCTGTTTTGTCTTTGTAAATGAGAGATCAGTCACAGGATGGTTCGATGATCACAGCCAGGTCCCTTGCGGTGTCAGCTTTTGTTCTTGTTCCTAATTACTCAGGGACTTCTGTTCACACGCTGCTCCCTGGCTCTCCAGCACCAGCCTGGCAAAAGCGTGGGTCATTAAAGTCTTGCCTGATTAAAGCAGCAGCCCTGCCACAGGTTCTGCTTATCCTCATATGCATTTCCAATCTGCCTTTTCCCCTTGTTCCCACTGTGGTTCATCATTTCCCCACCGATTCTATCCTTTGCCATAATCCGCACGATCCCTCCAGCAGTTCTTGGGCTGCAGCTGTAGCAGACACCTCCCCTCAGACTGTACCCCGAACCCCCCGCTCTCTGCCCAAAGCCCCGCCGACGTGGCAGGACACGACCCGCGGCGGTACCAGCGTCTCGCCCTGAGCTGTGGGGGTTTCCCTGCTGCACAGGCCCGCCGGTGCCTCCTTCCCCTCAAGGTAAAAAATTATCTCCTCCAATTATTTTCTTTTTTTACGAAGAGGGTTGCAATAACAATGTTTCCGTGAATTGCTTTTGCAGATAAATAGACCAGGCTCTGTTCCCGCAGCAGGAAATAATTGTGCACACCTAAATGGGTGCTTTCCCCTTTATCTCCCATGTTCGCTTTCTTCCCTCAGCTATCTGATGGGCTTCTACTGCTCATTTCGCACTCCTCCTCCTCCTCCTCATTCTATTATCCGAGTTCGTTTTGCTCATTCTGAGAATCTGGCGAAGTCCCCTCTGCCAGGGAGGGAAGCAAGGAACTTTTGATTTCCCACAAACTACTTGTGGACTCTGAAGCCATTAACATAATTCTGCTCACTGAGGCTCTGCTTTTATTCTCCAGACAACAGGGTAGGGATTAGGTTCCCCAAAGGCAACGCAGCATCCGCAATGTCCGTGGCACGGGGGCGGAGGAGACACTCACTTCAGCGTGACAATTTGGAAAGCACATAAATTCATCAGGCAGTTCAGGGTATCCCTACTAATTACATCCCCTTGACAAGACTCATGTTAGACCTCCTCTCTGGTAAATATATTAACCAGTTGCAAAGCCGTGTCCAGCTCAGCGTTAGTGTTTCTGCCATAAACCGTAAGAAGAAATCTTTTTGTAAGATTTACTCTGGCCAAGTTCTCAGCGCTTTGAGCAGGACCCTTGGCGAGGCTCAGGGATTAGGTGCTGAGCCCCGGAGCGTACCTGGCCGGGTACCCTGCCAGCATCCAGAGATCCAGGTGGCATCAGGAGGGAGGACAGATTGCTTGAGAATCTGTGGCAGAAATGTTTAATTTAAAAAAAGACGGAATAATTTGTCACATGAGCTTTCTACTCCCTGATGGTCGGTCCATTGCCCCCCAGAACAACCCGCTCTTCAGTTTCCATTTTCACGTGGTTGCAATTCCTTTTGTACAGCCAAACTGGCTTTTCTCTTCATTTCATCCTTTTATTCTCTCTCTTGGTGTCTGTCATTTCTTTCTTCGGGTTTCTTCCACTTGTCTAATGCGACACCTTTGCCATTTCTACATCTTTACTGCCCGAACCCCTTGTGCCTGCAATTTCAGCTTTCAAAGCAGTGCCCTCGGGGAGCACGGGCTCTCCAGCTCTGCCGCGTTTGCATCGCGCTGCAGCCCTTGTGCTGCTGGAGTGGAGGCTGACTGGGGCAGCGACCTCCCCGGCATCTTCTGCCTGTTCGGTACCTGCGTGCACTTCAACAGCCTGCCACGATAATCGCATTGATCCCCATGAAATGCCTTCTCGGGAGAAATCCTACACACTTTCATATAGCAGAGCACTGAATTCATTTATTCATGAGTGCCATGTCAGTCATAGCTCTGCCCACCAGTTTTAGATAGAAGTTTCTTTTGTTTTCCTGTTTCACAAACAAATAGTCAATATAGTGGTCTCTGTTAAGGCAGAATAATCTCATTTTATTCGCCCTGTATGCTTTCTGGGTGGAGATTAAAGAGGAGAAGAGATGCGGGAAGAGAAGTCTCTGCAGAGTTCGTAAAAGAGAAGGAATGAAGCCATAAAGCATCTCTGGTCAGGAAGCTGTTCTCTATCTTCTAGTCATTGATATGCTGGAAGCATCAGTTGCATCATGTGGAGTACACCCATCTTTTTGCTGCTTAAATTATGTATGAATATAGATATATCGATAGAATTCACTGTAAGTTGGAGATGCTGATTCAGGCTGGAGAAGCCTGAACACTCGTTAAAGGAAAAATAATGCTAACGATATGCTTTGCCTCTAAAGGACGCCATTCCATTAACGCTGGTGTGGACTAAATGCCTGTCGTACACATCACAAATACACCAAGTTGCTGCTCTGTCCATATTCAGATTTGCCGTGATGAGGTAACCGTATTACAGTATTCTTACATCCGAGGAGAGGAGCGTTGTCCTTAGCATTCACCGTTCCTTCTGCTAAAGGAGCGCTGGATGTGCAAGCTACAAAAGGATACTGTAATTCAATTGCTGGCACATTAGGCTTTTTGACATTAAGACTTGCACCATAAATTCCAATTCTGTATTCTGTCAGTAACTAACAAATGCTGAATTATCTCCTTCCTTAGACATACGCCATTGGAATCCATTTAAAGTGCTTAACGATGTATTAATAAAGCATGATTCTCCAGCAGAGTTTCTGAACTCCAGCCACTGGCGCCAGGGCCAGTGCTGCCAATCAAATTAGAGTGTCATCACTCCCCAGTAAATAAAGGTTAATTGGATGTACAGCATGAAAGGCTCAGGAACGTCAGACGTATCTATGGCAGGTTTGTTCTTACTTGAAAGTCTGATATTACATCCCAGTTCCCATGCACACTGCTCAGATGCTGCTGGCAGCTTCTGTGCCTGTTATTATGGACACTGCCGAGGAAGCGTATTCATCACATCACTGAGGATCTTTGTAAAAGTTCACAGACAAAATATTTAATAGATTCAGCACTCTTGTGACCTACCGATTCCTACAGAGGGTAGGGATCTGAAGAAATCCTCATTTCGAATTATTTCCCTACAAGACCTCTACAAGAACATGTTTGACGAGGGGCTGGGGAGCTATGAGTTAGAGGTGTCAGCCGTACCTCGTGGGCGATGGCATCCCTTCCCAGCTGCAGGTCTCCTGGCACGCTCTGCGACTCGTGCCTTGGCAGGGGGACAGAGCACACCCCTCCTCCGCAGAGTGCCTTGGGCTGGGCAGCAACGGCAGCTTCCCAGGATTACCTCTTCCTCCAGGACCCCTGGAGCAGGGACCCCCACAGCGGGGCAGTGCCTGTCCCGTGGCTGTGAGGGGCTCCCCGTCCCCCTGCATCCCACCGCCTGGCACCACATCCCACCACATCCCTCCACCCAGCACTGCATCCCACCACATCCCACCGCCTGCACAGCATCCCACCACCTGATGGGACGGGGTGCGGGGCGGCCGCCTTGCCAAGTCACCCTGGGATGGTTCAGGTGACTGTGAAAAAATATAACAAAATAAGTAACCTTGTAAGCACAACCCCATATTTACATTAAATAACGTGCTGTTTAGCATGAGCTGGAACTTCATCTCAGTGCATCAGGGATCTTATTATGGAAAAACTCCATCCTGTTTTTCAAAACCCATTAATGTATCTTAAGTGCTTTTTCTCCTTCAGAGACTCTCTTTCAAACTCCCGGCTTTTGTTTAGTCTTTCGTTGCTAATTAACCCTCCTGAGCTATTTGCTCCTTGTTCTGCTCTGGAGGCCTGACCTTTCATTGAAGACATCTGATATTTTAAAGCTCTGATTAAAATATTTCCATTAAGTGCTTTTTCAATGAACAAAGGGCTTTTGACATGAACAGAAATGTATTATGTGAAATATTTGGTTTTGCTAATATGTATCAATTTGCCACAAAAGTTTATTAACTGCACAGGCAAAAAAATATCTTCGATAAAAAAATAGTAACTCTGCAGTGGAAAACATTTTAGGTTTTCACTGCTGATTGATAAATGTTCATTTGAAATCTAGCAGCAATAACAGAAATTTAGAAAATACATATGAATTAAAACTACCCATGGAAGACAAACACTCTTTTTGAGCATCGTTACATTTTGGCCATACCTTTGAAAGGAACCACAACTGAGGCAGACTCGCCGTTGGGGGTGTCTATCGTGACTCCCATTCCCAGGAAGCCACCTGGATTTTTGCCCTTATCCCTGAGCCTTTGGTTTGGGAACCCCTTGCTGGGGGAGCTGCCCCTTCAAGACTGCACATGCAGAAATGCCGTGGGTTAATATTAACTTCATCAGACTTTCTCTCTTCTGCTTTCAAATGCGCATTTACTGGGCTTTTCCCGTGACACGTACAACGCTCATCGATGAGCACATTCTTGGGCAGCTGAGAGCACGCACGCGGCTCCCATCCGTTTTTAACAAGGGATGTAGTTTGTCCCAGGTCTCCTGTGTCACTGGTACGTACAGCGCACATTTACAAGATCACGCGAATGAAATGCAACGGTTCCAGGTTGAATTCAGGTCAACGAAGCGAGACACACCTGCCTGGGAAGCCCCAGCTGAGTTCCCTGTTTTCCACAGAAAGCAGGTAGCACCCAAAGGCACGAGGTGAGCACGTAATCACCAGTCATGCATTTTAGATACTTTCACCATATTTCAAAGGGTTTTCAGGTCACCTGTGACTGTTCCCCTAATATTTCAGGGTTGACGATCGATGGGGATGCGTGCGATGGAGCTGGGATGTTGGTGTCGGTCGGGCACCCGTGTTGGGTAGTTTACCAAAAGCGTGCTCTTCAATCACCCTTTTGGTTCTCCATTTTTAGGGTTTCCCTGCCCTCAGCCGTGCCAGCTCAGCGTCTGTCTGCTCTGCCCCGTACGGTGAATCCTTCAGCACCGAGAAGCGTGTCCAAAGTCCGAACTCTGGCTGCTGCCTGGGGGAGAGAAGAGCCTGGTGTGTTGGGGATGTAGGGCCCGAGGCTCTGCAGTGAGAAGGCGGCTTCTTCAGAGGAGAAAGCAAATTTCTGCAGCTTCTGCAGACCAGGAAGGTCTTCAGCACCAAGGGTGACGTGGTGGTCTGGCACTGGTGGCAGCCCATTTTGTGTCCCTGACACTACCTGCATTATCTTTCATTTTACCTACAGAAACACTTGTGCCCCACTTCTATTTGTAACTGCATTTTTGTTTTCTTCCTCATGCTTTAAAATATATATTTTTTATTTTGTACATTGCTGAAAGTGCCTTCAGGCATGAAGTTTTTCCTTCCTTTTTTTTTGCAATATTTTCCCAGCCAACCGTAATTGTTTCAAAAAAATCTATCGCAAACCATTCACCCCGTCTGGAATGAGATGCCCAGTCGCTGCAGAGGTCATCCTCTGGGCCAGGCTGGGCAGAAGCACTCTCTGCTGTGTCTGGGTTTCTTGCCCCTCTGTTTATCACATCCCAACTCCAAATTATTTCTCACTTTTATCTCGTTCCTTTACCATCTCGTCCATAGTCACACACTAAGTTTGGATTTTCAGATGAGGTGCTTGCTGTCCCCCACACCCCCCATATCTCTGAACAAAAAGCTGGGGATGGAGCTAAGGGCAACCTGCAGACGCTTATCCGAGGACGTGGTTATTTCCAGTACAGGTATTTTGCGGTGAGAAATTAACTGCTACAGAGGAGTCGCGAATAGCTCCTCTCCCTACGGGTGAGTGTGGGTACAGGAGTGGTTGGTAAAGGAAACCAGGTATTTGTCTACGTATTTTAACTTAAATAATGGAAAAATATCTTTCTGGTCCTTTAAATCAGATGATGTCCAGTGTTAGACTGTGGAAGTGGATGACAAAAATAACGTCCCTAAATATACACATCTGTGCTGTAGCCAGAAACAAGGGAAGGACTCTGGGTTTAAGACGCTGCTCAGTTTCTTAATGGAAGAAGGAACAAGCAACGGGACATAACACAAAAACTTGGACAAGTTTGGCCTCATTTTCCTTGTTATGACCCCACTTTCAATGGAAGGAAAGGAAAGCGAGTATCAGTGTTGTATACAGTGGTTTGTCCAAGAGCGAAAGGCATTTTGTCCCGGTTACCGGGAGCGAGCAGTGCCGTGTAAAGGCACAGCCTGGGGTTTGGGCTGCCGGGACGCATTTCTGCCCCATGACCCAATGTACAAAACTGTCCTGGGGAGCGCTCCTGGTCCCCTCCCTGAAAACAGCAGACGTAGTTGCATTGCCGTTCTTCAGGTTTTAGTTAGCGTTACTCTTTAGACTATTTTTTAACCCCTCAGTACAGAGGTTGCAGCACTGCCCTGACCTCCCGGCAGCCAGGCCGGACGGGTACCATCTGCACCAGCAGATCCGCTGTGCCACACCACGGGGAGCCGCGGCCGCCGCGCGGTGACCCCGGCACACGCAGCATTTAGGGAGATGCAGCCGGAATTAGCGAGTATCTGCCTCCTTTCCTCACCACGGAGAGCGGCACCGCGGGCGGAGCAGCACGGGGCAGAGGTGTCGGGCTGGAGGATGCTCTCTGTCACGGGACGTGCCGCGCGTGCTGCCTGCGCTGCAACGCCGGCTGCTTTCCTGCAGAGCACTCGGCGATAGCAAGAAACATGTTAAAACTGCCAGCCATGCCGGGAATGAAAAAGGAGATAAGAGTCAAGTAGAGTGGAGACATTTTTCCCCTACCACAGACTCTTTGGAAGCTGAAAAATTGACTTCCATTTCATCCATTTTAATGTTGAAGGGTTAGGCTAGCCACGGCCTGACTTTAAGATTGTCGGTGCTTTGTCATCCCGACACTGCAATTTCAGAATATATGATGGGAAAGTCATATCGATGCCAGATCCCGGGCGAGATTTCAACGACACAAAGCTCACAGGGTTTGGAGCGAAGGTGCAGGGCAACCTTTCCCTGCTCCCCCGTGCACATGCGCTACGGCAGGGCAGCAATATCAGAGATATTCTGGTTTGTGCCGTTAATTTCAAAGCAAGCTGGTTTTTAAAACACACATCCGTCCTTACTTCAGCTTATTTGCCAGTTCAGCTTAGAGCTCCTCTAGGGACACAAAACTGTCCGTTTCTATCACAGCATATTTAAAGACAGGCCAAAGTGTCAATGTTTAGACTCCAACTAAAATCACTCAAGTTTTATACACTCAAATTTATGTTCTGGTTTTGACTGATTTAGGGTAATTAGCAATTTACAGAACAGGCTTGTTGCTGGTTGGACCACACCGTGATGCTCAGCAGCGTGGAGTGGTCCATCAGCTCCTCCTGTGGGTAGCTCGGACAGGCAGCTGAGGGATTTTTGGACCTGAGGGATTTTCCATCGCTGCCATCCCCAGAGGAGAAGCAGCACCCTGCCGTGCCTGTCCGCAGCAGCCGTGGGACTGTGCCCGTCCCGGAGCGGGTGGGCTGCAGGACCACCAGGAGCTTCATCCTGCTGCTGGCTGAAGCCCCAACATCCTGGGCAATGCTGAGAAATCCACTGGGCTGGGGAGCTGGGTCTTACTGGAAATCAAGGCAAGTTCCCTCCACTTCCCATCCCCAGCCAAGTGGCTGAGGGAGAAAAAAAAAAAAGTAAGAGAAACCTGGCAGACGTTTCCTTTTTTTTTTGGTTCTCCAGCTTTCCTACAGGAAGACCCAATTCTTGTTCAGTTCCAAAACATGCCGTACCGTATAACCCCACAAAGAGCGACTGCATGCACTGCTTGCGCGCAGGGCAGCCCAGGTTGCTGCAGTCACCAGCTCCGGTCTTCCCGTGCACTAAGACTTCCGAGCTCGCTGGGTCTGCTCTCGAGCAGGGCAGGATTTACACCCATAGACCTCACGGCTCCTCTGCACGTGGCTCTGTGCACAAAGGGTCCCGAGGCATCGGGGCGTTTGAGGCAGGAATCGCCCCCCCAGACCCACAGCCTGAGCCCACGAGGGACTGCAGCCACCGCTCTGGTGGGAGCCTTGCACAGGCGCTGGACGGGAGCAATGAGTCTCGCTGCTCTCCTCGCACGAGAAATTAACGTGTGAACGATCTTCTGCTGGAGCCACCTTCCCATCTCCCTCGGTTTCTCTTGGCATCCTTCTCAGAAGTGCATTGCAGTACAATCCTGTTACCCACTGAATGGGTTCTGCCTTTCCCCAATTTAACTTTATTTATATAACGTTCCCAAATCAATATTTCAAGAACTATATTTTGGTTAGAGGAGAACGAGTTTAGTTACAATCTTTTTATGTATCTATTTTTTCAGCATGTGGTAGCACAAGAAACAGGTAAGTAGGTGAAATTCTTCTCCTGTCATTAAAGCCCTACTATTCCGGAGAACATAAAGCACAGTCAACAGAATGTCGTCGACTCTTTAACCGCCATCTCCTGATCCCAATGCTATCATTAGGGACGTGTTTCAAGTGCATGTGTAACAGCTCAGGGATTGTCACCTATAACAAATTCCTGGCTGGGACTTGTTTAAATATAACAATCTGCCATCCTACATCATATTAGATCAGTGAATACGCGCTACTCCCTGGAATTAGATTTGTATAAGGAAAGATTAGCCTTGTATAAAGTAATGTTACATTTTGTTGTTCTGAGCTATACCGAATGTAAATCATGTCTCAGATACAATAATAATTCAAACAGAAAATGCAAAAGAAAAGACATAAATATGAAAAAGAAAGATAGGATGTATAGGAATTCAGTGCATTTGAAACTTGTTTTGAAAGTCAAATACATACCTTTATTTACAATGCTCTGATACTATTCAGTTACCCAATGAATTTCTGTGAAATAATGTCATACCTGCACCTTGGTGAACAGCGCAGAATGTGAATGAGGCAGCAATAACTCGGAACTGCCGGAGAAGGACCCCTCAAAAGAGGCACTGTCTCTTCCAGGTGTACAGCAATACAGAAATCTGGGAGTTTATACAAGCTCCCTTTGGGGAAAAGGCTGAAAAAAGCACTTCAAAAAATATGACTTATTAGCATCTCCAAAATAAGCAATACAACTCCGTGTTTCAGCAGTGCTTTGATAACAACTGAATTAAAATGGAATTAAAACAGAGCACAAAGAGCGTTCTGATTACGGGGTTTCTCTCTGCAGCAGACAGGCAAGCCCTTCCAGCAAAGGATGCCTTCTTCCAGGGAGACGCGGACACCGCGCCAACACGCAGGCGGCCGAGGAGCAACGCGCTGGGGAAACCGCACGTGGCGGGGAGCGCAGCCGCGCTGCTCCAGCCAGGGAAGGAAGGCAGCAACGCTCCAGCCGGCCGCGGCGAAGGCAGCGAGCTCCGAGCGGGAGAAGGGGCTTCTCCTGCGTGCAGAATTCTGCCAGGCAGCCTGCCTTGGGCCAGCTCTGGGGAATTAACCGGCTGCTTCCCCGAGGCTGTAAAAGGAGCGGGGGCGGGAGGTGCTGGGCTGTGGGAGCGGGCAGGGTGCTCTGGGCTGTGGGTGCTCTGCGTGGTCCTGCAGTTGTCATCAGGGTGGGCAGCACACGGGGATGGGGCGATGGGCTGCCAGGCAGTGGGGGGGGGTGAGGATGGGCTGCAGCAGGGTGCGAGGGCTCACCTCACGTTTCTCACCAGGACCTTCCCAGCTACACGTGTGTCTCTCTCCAGACCTCTTCCTTGTTATTAAGCTAAAATCAGATAGGTGCCCTGCCTTAGTTCAAACTCGACTTAAAGCCATTCTTTATTCAGCCATAAAAATGTGCTCGAGCCAGTGTGTCCTGGCTAGGACAGAGCTAATTTCCCCAGGAGCCAGGTGAGCCAGGCTGGCCGGGGGCTATGACATACCCTGTGATGTCATGCTCCCCATAAAGGGGGCTGGGCGGGAGGGGCAGGTCCGGCAGGGCCCCGGGACGGGCTGAGTGTCCGGTGGGTGTCAGATCGGTGCATTGCTTTCTGTTGTGTCCCCCCGTGAGTATCTGTCTGTTGTTGTCACCCCCCTCCGTGAGTACCTGGTGTGTGTGTGTGTGTCCCTGTGAGTACCTGTTGTTGTGTGTGTCCCTGTGAGTACCTGTTGTTGTGTGTGTCCCCTCCATCAGTACCTGTTGTTGTGTGTGTGTCCCCTCCATCAGTACCTGTTGTCCCCGCCATGAGTACCTGTTGTGTGCCGTGTGTCCCCCCCCGAGTACCTGTCACCAGCCGCCGTTGTGGTTCCCCTCTCCCTGGCCGCCCCAGTAACCTGTCCTCACCCCAACCCACGGGCTTTGCCTCTGTTTTGCCATTCTCCTCCCCACCCTGAGTGAGGGGCCGCGTGGTGCTCAGGGCTGGGGCTGATCCTCGTCACAGCATGAGCATGTTTTAAATTCACCCGGTAAGGTTCTTGATGTATTTCTGCTTGTGCTCTTGGTGCTGCGTGTCCCGTGCAGATCTGTTGTGCGTCGGGTCTTGCGCACACAACCTGTATGGCACCAGGAAGGTTATCTGCTTCACCAGGCTGTGCTTCCAGACCGCTCGGTAATGCTCAAGCTGGAGATGGTCCCAGTGGGGAAGGGGGAAGAGGAGATCCCTGCAGGGAGCACGGGCTTATCCTGGCCTGCAGTGGCAGAGGAACGGCCATGCCTGTAGTGGGAGCGTGGTCCCTCTCTTCCTTGCAGTGCCTTGTGCAGCCCCCTCCCTTGCTGGCGGCGAGGGGGTCTCGCAGCAGCGTGCCCGCCGGTGGGATCCATGCTGCTCCATCGCAGCCCTCTTCCCTCAGCCACCGGGCTCGTCCCTTCCCCGCTGCGTCTTGCGGCGTGTGCGGCTTCTGCGCTTCCACGAAGCGGAAATGCAAAAGGAGAGCACAAGGGTCCGGTGGATGGGGCTGCTGGAGGAGTCTTGTATCAAGAGCAAAGATGGCTCTAGCTCTTACTCCGACAACAGGCCAAATGATGCTTTTTTTCCTTGTGACACAAATTAATCCCTAATAATGTACACTTTGGGTTAGTAAGAGCACTAACCGATTCTCCTGTGTATCCAGCAAATCAGCCTTTCCCCCTCTAAACAGCAGTTTGTACAGATGTGTAAATAGAAAATGTTGTTTTGCTTCTCAAGGGATCTATTGTTTGGTGGAACAATAATAATAGTTTCCAAATGTATTTCAGCATTAAAGCATGTGTATTTCTGCGAAGATTGGCTTTGCTTACAGGAACACAAAACCTCTTGGTAATTACCAGGAAAAGCTGACTCGCTCTTTAAGACTTCTCTGTAAAAGCCAAGATGGAGCTCTGCAAGTCGTGGGCTGAGAAAGCAGCTCTGACACGGCAGCCTCGTTACTCATCGGGCTTTCCAGATCCCTGAAATCATCTTGGTGTCCTCCTCTAATATGTCATGGTATGCACCGAGCATTCCCACGTGTGATGCTGGGAGGAGGGTGCACTTGGTGCCGAGTGTTACAGGAACAATGGGCGAGGCCAGCAAAATAGGATGATAAGAGAGATGTTTCTATGCATCCAGTACAATCCCAGATGCAGAACTGATTTATGAGCTTAACATGATACTGGAGGAGTTGGGTGGGGTTTAGGTTGTTAAAGCCAAGGCTGTTTAGGTTTGGGCAGGAGTTACTCCTGCACCTAGCGTACAAACAGGCTGATGGTGTTCCACCAGCAACGATTTGGACTTCCAGCGTTGCGGCTTGTATGACTTCAGCGTGTCGCTGGGGTTTGAACCAACTGGGGTATATGTGGAGCTTCCTCTTCACCTCTCACGATCTATTATATCTGGCTGAATTTCTGTAAATCTGCTGTGAGTACAGGCTCTAACTGTACCCATTGCTGTGGTTTCATGGCCTGAGTCCTTTGAGAGCCCTCCTTTGGCGATTCTTTCGAACAAGACTGGCATTACTCTTCCCTAAGTGGGTAACATTTGCACGAGCAAAGAGACACCTGGTTTCTGTATGTCCCACAGGGTGCTCATCCTGTTCTGGGACATAGCACTAGGGTCTCATCCTGTCTCCACTGGCATGAGATGTGCCAGGGTGGTGGTCAGTGCTTTCCGTCGGGGATCCCGGAGGGAAAACCTTTCTGTGGTGAGGTAGAGCAGTTTGGTCCTTCCCCCTGAGAGCTGGCCTATCTAGTATCTTTAGCAGACCTAAACCCAAATCCATCGATTAGGCTTTGAAAGAAGCTAACTGTTTTCCTACCACTTGAAACAAAGGCATGGAGTGCTATTCCCATGTTTGCAGAGAAATTCTCTCTGACCAGATGGCAGAGCAATAGGAGAGGCTTTGGGCAGCTGCTGCTCCCCCGTAAACCGGAGGGACAAACAGAAGGTGGGCGTCCGGAGAGCGAAGTCTGCGCAGGACTCCGGGGTGGTAATGAATTAGAGAGAAGAGCTGGAGCAAGGCCATGAATGGGAATTTAATTGCACACTTCTTGTGTTTCCTGAGACTGGATTATCCTGGCCAGGAGTGCTTTCTGGAGGAAATGAAGAGCTGATACTTGGTGAAATACTGCTGTGAGAACCTGTGTGTGATGAGTTCTCTATTGAACAAACTTCTCCGTTAATAGAGATATGATGTCTGAATCTACATTTTGAAACTTGGATGCCTTGGGTATTTGCTCAGCAATAATTTATCACTTGAGAAACACCGCACAGAACAAGCGCAGTCAGACTGTGACCACCTTCTCCTCCTGCTGATTAATAGAAGATGAGGCAGGCAGGGGGTGATGAAGAATAGCCAGCCCAGGTATCCAGGAGGCGATGAGGAGGTTTGTGTGTGTTTGACCTCTGTGAAGTTAACACCAGGCGGAGGTGACTACCTCTTCAGTCTGCTGAGTGCTGCAGACGGGCGATCCACAGTCCTAACAACCAGCCTGCTCCAGGATGCGTGTGGAGGTGAAACGCCG
Organism: Aramus guarauna; assembly: GCA_013400195.1. Classification (NCBI taxonomy): domain Eukaryota; kingdom Metazoa; phylum Chordata; class Aves; order Gruiformes; family Aramidae; genus Aramus; species Aramus guarauna. The sequence continues at coordinate 109,840 of VXBL01007963.1, read as the reverse complement.
GCCAGATGTTCGCTCAAACATCAGGGTTTTTCAGAATTCAGTATGTTCTGGAAATGTTTGTAAAATATCTGCATTTTCTGGCTTTGCACGAGTCAGGAAGCAGAAGGGCTGATGGAAATAACTTGTCAGTGCTAAGAAGCACTGGATGCTGGACTAAAAGCCCCCACTCTGTCAGTAGGCAGAATAAACATGCAATAGTGGATGTATCTTCTTCCTGGTTAACCCGTGAGGCTGTTGGTACACTGCAGAGAAAGCCAGCGTTCCAGCAGACGTCTCTGCCTCTTCCGTGTCAGTTCTCTCATGAGGGCTTACAAAAATGTAGTAACGAAACCAGTAACTTTTCCGTAACTTGGCTAAGCATTTGAGACTATCTCTAAATTCTGAAGGATTTTGAAGGATTAAAGCAAGTCAGAACTTCTTTCAGGATGCACAGGAATTTTAGGGTACTGTGAAATACGATATGTGTAAGGAGGCTTTTTATAATGTACCAGATAAAAACATTCATGTTAAAAAATGAGATGAATAAATGTGAATTTGAATCCAAGGTTGTGGGGTTATTTTTACTTCAAGTTTTGAAGGCGGTCCAAGTATATTCTAGCAAAAGATAATACTTTTCTATCTCTGCAAGGTCTACCCTTGCTTGGCAATGCAAAAAGCAAGCCAGTCGCAGGAATCAAGTAACAACTGTTGTCAGGGGAAAACAGACCTGCACAATTATGAGCTGCTAATGTAACATAAACAAAAAATGGGCTGCAAGTAGTGCTGTTGTGAAACTCTGCCTGATAGTCTGCAGAGCTGCAGAATGCAGTAAATTGCTCGTCCTCGGGGGATGCAAGGCAAGACAGCCCAAGTACCAACAGTGATGGGAAGTTAGCACCATGTGAGGACGGTTCCATGCTCTCCTGACCTGCGAGAACACGTCCCTCTTGGGCTGAAATCTTCTGTGCTGGATCTGCCTGCAGGCAATGCTCTTGGGTTTGTTTGTTTTCTGTTTTCTTGGCAAGTTTTCAACAATTGTGAGCTTTGAGACTGGGATGGTGGAAGAATAATCTTACCACAGTGAGTGTGTTTTCGGGAAAAGGCTGTGGTGAAAGTGTTTAGTGACTAATGCTGATCGTAGAGATGGTCCTCAGTGAGGACAACTGCCAGTATTCAGCGACAAGGAAATAACACTTCACAAAAAGGGATGAAGACTTGGCTTGGGTTGGTTTATTTTAGCGGAATACTTGGTGCCTAATAGAGCAATGTCCTCTGCCAGTACTAGACTTGGGTGTTTTCAGTTGGGACTGGCTTAACCTTCCTTTCCTCCAAGCATATCCACTACCAAAAACTACTGTTTTCAGATCTCTTTTATAAAGTTCCTCATCCGAAGCAATTCGTAATAAAATTAAGTATGTATCAGTTGTGCAGGTTTTTTTATCCAGACATAGGATAATGTAATCAGGGCTGTTTAACCTGTAGAGCGATGTTGATCACATTAAGTATATTTTTACCTTTTTAGCACTTTGAATTTAATTGTGTAGTAGCATTGCACACCCTGTCCAAATTTAATACTGACTGATTTGGGTCATTTGGCTGGACCATTTGAAATGCTGCTATGATTCTGGTGCTATTGCACCACTGAAATCTGCCTAATATTTTAAAACATACACAAATTAAATTTTTTATGGCTGTTCTCAGCAGGCCTTTAGAGGTTTGAAATTCAATCTGGACCTGTTCCTCTTTCAAAGCCCTTCCTGCCAGGGCCTTTGTGGAGATGTCTATTTTCTTCTTATCAATTAGAAATTGGAAAATAATCAGTATTAGAAGATAGCATTTTATTGCATTCCTTCTAGCTGAAAGTTTTCTTTCTTTCTTGATTGTGGATTTTTGGGCCTTTAATAAACCAATTTTAAAACAATTTGCTTCTCGTACGTAGTCTCATCGGTATAACTCATAACTCTCCTTAGCTTTGGGCAATTATGCTTCTGATGTTGGAAATGCTGCAGAGAGAAGCAGCTTGTGGCAAGCAGAGGTACCAGGCAGGGCAGGGCTTGGATATCGCACCAGGTCAGCGTCTCTCAAGTTCAATTTCCGTGGCGGGCAGGGTGATGGGACCCCTCCAGCACCTTCCTGCACGCACGGAGGAGTGGTCCCGTGAGGAAGGTGAGGCTGAGGATGAAGGGGACACCCCCTCCTTCGCCCAAAGGCAGCAGAGCCGTCCCCTTCCCTGGTGCAAACTGGTTTCTAGATGTTAAAGATGATCATGTCATTGGATTTGCTTAGAGCAACTATTTGTGTGAATTTATTCCTTAATTGAGAATAGCTGTAAAACCTTCATATGACCTTTTTATGAGTTTGGTGCTGATGTCACCGCTCAAAGGGCAATAAAAGCTCTCCAAAGAGACATGCGGTTCAGAAAGCCAACCCTGGTTGATGCAGCGCTGGGTGCACGGGGGATCTCTCCTCCTGACATCCCCCCCAGCCTACAAACATCCACATCTTTATAGTCTCAGAACACACAGAGTCATAGTGACATCACACAGTTGCTTTGTTGCTTCCTTATGACTGCTGTAAAACTTTCTCCTTTGCTTTTAAAGCTGTAGACAGAAATTCAGCGAGCGTGCCCCGGGGGGGGTGGTCGTACCCTGGAGGCGGGGAGCTTTTAGATTGGGGGGGTGTTTGGGGGTTATAATGAGACTATAATGAGCAAAGTTGACTCGTAGGACAGGATTTTGACAGAAAATGAAATATTCCTTGGCTCATGTACCAACTACAGCTCCGTGGTAGCAGCAAGCTCTCAGGTTCTCATTCCTACACTGTTTTCATGGGTCACCCGTTAGGTGGGGGCTGTGCAGGGGCCACAGCAGCAAGACGGGTTCCTAACCCCACCATCCTTCCACCGTTACCTTACTAGTGCTAATCATCTCATCACCTTGTCTACAGAGACTATACACAACCTATCCCATCACCAGGGTTAAAAAAAGAGTTAAACACATCAGTTACACTGACAAGTAGAAAATGTTTTGTATTATCACTTAAAAGTATCCTACTTGCTGCACCTTACTCCCACAAACAATTAGAGAAGAAAGTGGTAATGATATGAATTCATTGATAACAGATTTTACTTTAGACAATGCTAGAAGTAGAAACTATAATTTAAGCTTAACGTGTACTACAAAGTCGACCAAAGAAATGGAAATGTATGTAAATTCCGCAGTACAACTTTTAAGGTTACAAATACGGGGATGCGTGTTTGAGTAGTTCTTTGGGTTCCACTAGTAGAGATGACGTTGCAGAGTGCGCAGGTGCTTTGCTTCAGAGATCACCCTCTTCAAACAGCTTTTATATTTTAGCAGGGTAAACCCAGTCGACTGTGACTTGATTGCAACTTCCCACATTTGCTCATCGCCGGAGGAGGAGGAGATCTCGCTGGCGTGTTTGTGAGCGGGCACTGGCCGGCAGACAGCCAGAGTGCAGGTCCCCACTGCATCTTGCCTTTCCTCAGCCACCTTGCTCTGGGGGCTGGGGGTGTCGAGCAGATGCTGACGTGCTACGAAGCACATGGTTCTTTGGGAGTCACTTGCATAATTAAGCCTTATCAGAAAGCAAAGGAATTTCTAATAGGGTAGCAAATATGCTCTGGGCCAAGATTTCACCAAAACCTGCATGTTCCTTCTCTTGTAGAGTACAAGTTGATGTCATATATGATTTGGGGCGGGCAGACTGCCAGTGACACAGAACAACGGCCTCTCGGCTGAGCGCGCGGGTCACGGGGAGGTTTGTGCTGGGCTCCCACCCAGTGGGAAGGGCTGGTGTGTCCAGGCTGGCACGAGTACTGCTGGTGCGGGTGTGCGACCCCAGCACCCACACCCCGGCGATGAGGTGAGCACCAGCAACGTGTGCTTTATTAGGTTACCCCTGTGTGGGAAGGCAAGAGTTTCTCTTCTCATTTATTCCCTGTTATCTTTTATTCTCAAATGCAAGAGGGAAGTGTTTTTTAAAATAAGGTGAAAACCAGCAAGTCACTTTCCGAAGCACGATCTATTCCTTCGTGTTTTCAGTTGTACCTGCTGACTTCAGCAGAAAACACAAGGTTTTACTAGGATTTATTCTTTTCAGGAGCAGCAGAAGCCCATGGAGGAGCGGGTGGGCTCTATCCTATGTACAGAAACCCCCAGAGGCTCGGTCCTGCTCGAATTCATACTCACAGAAAACTTGCAGTTATTTGAAAATTGCGTGATCAAGTTGTAAATTCCCACTGTGGAGCTGGCTTTTTCTCCTGCTTACATCGCTGGCTCCAGATCAAGGCAGAATTTAGCTCTGAGAAGCTTAACTTTGGGTTTGAGCAGAAAAACACCCATGTTTTGAACCCAACCTAAATTTTAATGTTGGCAACAAGAAAAAGAAGTCTAAAACTGTTTTTGAAAATTGCTGACCATCAATGACCATTATGTTTTGTATCTGCATCTAGAATTAATTTATAGAATATAATTGTGGATTCAGCTAAATCCAAATTGGAATTTTGGTCTTGAGAACAAGACCTTGGCCCTTTAAGGAGTGATAGGAAAAGTAACTTCATGTGTTTTTAAAATAACTTTGTGTAACTTATTCTTTAATCTGCCAATTTCCATTTTCATAAAAGTCTTTTCTCCACAGTTATTAAACATCTTTAAAATATGATTTAAAAAAATGTAATAACCTTTGTCATCTGTTCTACAGCTTGCCTTCAGCCAGTGCACTACTTGTGCGTACAGAATTTCAAATTAAATTTACTAATCTCATGGAAAAGGACACTTTAGAAAATATTGCATTCACAGTTTATACTGCCACAGCAAGCTAAGAACAACTAATTCTATCAAGTAACAAAATAAATTATACATTCTCTCTCCTGGTTGAGCTAAAATATTTCACAAAATTATTGAAAAGCTTCTCATGTAAAACCAAGGAAAATACCAATTAACCACCCCGTTTCTGGCTGCAGATGAGCCGGGGCTGGTTGTGAGTGTTTCCCTCTCGAGGTAAGGGGACAGAGGCTAATTATTTCTTGGCGGATGGGGCCGTCACCAGGCGGTCGAGAGGGACAGGAGAAGTCCTTCCACATCTCGGCGCATGCTGTAGGTGCGGGTCTGTGGTGTCCATCCCCACGGGCACGGCCGTGCAGAAGCAGAAGCCCAGGAGAGCCGTGTCCTCCTGCCAGGCTCCCGGGGCAGGGCTGTGCCCTGGGCCAAGCAGAGGTCCCGTGGTGGCACCATGTGGGAGCGTCTGCAGGAGCTGCTTTAAGTGCAAAAGGCTGTTAATGCACCTGAAATCTCTTCCACTTCCAACACAGCATCCATTCACGGGTTACAGGCAAATTAAGGCTTTCTCTGCAGAAGGGTCGCTACACATGCACATAAAAAACTGTGTGTGGATATATATTGTACCTGCTCTTTGCATACAGAAAACTAATAAAATGTATATTTGCCACAAGCAGGTGAGATTTAAAGGTGATATCATTTGAACATACTGTGATCAAAAGGACCGATTCCCTCCGTTTGAGTCTTAAATAATCCTGGTGACTGCAAAACCAAGGTGTCAAACCAGAGAAGCTAAACTCTTCTATAATGTCAATCTCTTGATTTCTTTTCCTGCTGTATAAACTTACAGCTTTCTCAAATGTAAAGAAATGCATAAACCTGCCAGCACGCCCTCCTCCCTGCAGGTCCCCTTGGCGTGTTGATGGATGTCTGAGGCCAGCTGGACCACGGCAGCCACGTCCCTGCCAACCCATCCCCTGGATCTGGGGCCAGACGGTGCTCCTGGGGACTGCAGTCTTTAATTACTCTGATGTATGGTTCCTGTAAAGGTCAAAGAGTTTTCCCAGGGACATCCCAAAATCTCTCTTTAGTATCAGAAAAGTCCCCAAGTGTTACAGGAGAAGCTGGTCCGTGAGACTCCAGCTGCTGGTGTGGGATCTGGGAGTAGTTGGAGTAGAAGAGAGGTGAAATCCAGATTCCAGTGAGTGAGTGGTGACTGGAAACTTTTAAAAGTCATTCCTGGCTATAAAGAGTTCAAGAAAGAAAATGGGCTCAAGACTGGAAGTGACACTTTCCTTCCTTCCACCTTGATCTCTTCTCTATGGGTGGGGAGTGCTTTGACCTCTCGAGCGAACACTCACCCTTCGTGTGGTCCTGGCAACCTGGAGTGTCCAGCTTGGACTCTCCTCCCCAAACACACCCTTTCAAAATCAGAGCTTTAGGTGGGTTTTCACCTAAAAAATTGGGGTAGTCTTTTAAGCTCCAATAAAATTTACCCAAGAATACACTAGAGAAATTTATTTTTGCTACAATATCATTTAACAAAAATCCAAATCATACCTGCACGTTTTGTCCGTATAATAAAGCTTCCCCTGCAAAAAGCCATGTAAAGGAATGAAGTCAGAAGACATACCCCACAAGGGCAGCCTTTCCTGATACTGTTCTAACAACTCCGCTTTGACGTGGCTGTCTTTCTGTCTGTGCTCCGAGTAAATTGCATGGAAACCAGACAGAAATAAACGGGGAGGAATCAGCGTGCTGAAAACAGCGTGCTTTGATTTGTCTTCCTATTCACCTCTACCTGTCTGGCCTCTGGAGCTGACCTTTATTTAATTGGGACAAGGCTGGAAGGATCCCCAGAAAGCATTAGGCTCCCGTGTCGGTTCCACCACCTCTTTGGAGGAGAGGGCTGTCCATAGGGTACAGCTATAGGCTACCAAAGCTGTTGCCTGCTCCTCTCAGGGCTCGAACTGGTGCCTCAGAAGAGGCTGAAATAAAACTCTCGCACACCTAGAAAACTGAGCGGCGCTGCTCACCGAGGTGGCATTTGGAAGCGTAATCTTCAGGTGCTCTGTTTTGAAGGAGAGGATTTGTTAGAGGCAATTTCCTCCCTCTTAGCCCTGTCCTGGGAGGTCCCTTTGCAGCGAGCCGAGAGCCATATTGCTAACGGGAGGAGGGAAGATCGGGCATCAAGCAGGTGTTAGACAGAAGCGAGCAGCTCTTTGGACAAACGCTCCGGTGGTAGGTGTAGGCGTCGCTCCCGCCCGCGTGCCGGCGGTGATGCTGCACGGCAGCGGATGCACCGGTGTGGATGCTTCACCTCGCTCGGGCACAGGAGGGGGTCACCTTTCACGAATCAGCCTCTTTTGTGTTCCCCCGCTGCGGCTGCAGCTCTCGCAGAATAGATTTATTTTTTTTTCTTTCAGAAAAGGTGCTTGAAAAAATATTCTTTAATGAAATGCTTTGGGGTATGTAATCAGAATTTTTTTAATGATTCATGTCAGAAGTGCAAAGAATTTTGGCTAAAGTAAAAGGTAAGATTTTTTTTAATCATCAACATGCTCATTATTCACTTCCCACTCTAAGCCAAGACAAGAAAAACAGCAGCTTTCTGATGAAAAGGAGAGGATCCATCAGGTCCCACTCACTTTTCATGAACTAAGAACTGATGTCAGTGACTGTCAGATTCAAGTGATTTTCTCCATAAATCTCCTCTTTACTTGCAAAAAGGAATCATTGTTCCCTAACACCGCACAAGCTTTTTGTTCAGGTTTGCTGTGTATAAAATTTAATGAGAACAGGCACAGAACACATCAAGAGCTGAGCATGTGTCAGTTAGGAAATGTGTGTGTTTGAAAACCTTTTCCTATAATTACCTACATTTCCAGTTACCTACTCGGGGCTGATGAGGGGAAGGGGGCTGGGAGCTCGCTGAAAACAATAGCTTCACGAAACGTGAGGAGAACGGTAGGACTGCCAGAAGAGTGCATGGCTGGGGAGAAGAGATGGGGAGGCGAAGGGGCTCGGGTGCCTCCAAAATCCGTGTCCCCCAGCAGCATTGCCACGGCTCTTTTCTCAGTTTGAAGTGTTTGGGTCGCGTTTCTTGCCTGGCTGCTGCCGACTCCTCCAATGGTGATAACCCGTCTGGTTGCCCGCTGGTGTGTCCATCTGCTGTATCTCGGGTTGTGCTCTGACCCTGTCCTGCAGAGTCCGTGGTCCATCTGTCCGTCCTGGGCACGGCTGGGATGCTGGGGACAGGCACGGGATGAGCGATGGTCCTGGTGAGGCTGGGAAAACAGTGGCATCATGCGGGATGCGTACGGACAAGCCGATTACGTACTAATGAAGGTGTGCGGGTGGTTGGCAGGGAAATGGTGGTCTTACCTACGCACCCAGCACAGGATGTCCTTACGATATACAGCACGTCTTAATCTGCCTTTTTCCTAAAGAGTTTGCACTAAACTCTTGCTGCGTAAACGAGACAGCGATGCCTGCTGACAGCCCTGTGTCCGCACTCTCGTGAGGCTCGCGGTCCTGGGGTGCTAGGGGTGTTTGCAGGACCCCCCTTTGACCCTGCGTAGACCGAGGTCTTCTGTGTTGGCTGCGACTCACCCGCCTGCTGCGAGGGGAGGAAACAAACTCTGATTTCACCTTCCTTTTGTGAAAGAAATAACCACTTTGGCTCTCATGGTTTTAAGCAGAAAGGTATTTTTTTCTTTAGGAACATTTCTTTTCTAAAAATATGAGTAGTCGTGCTTGTAGGTGGCGGGAGTGGTGGATGGAGCCAGGCTGGGACCCGTTCCCACCATCCGCCACTCTCCGTGCGAGGGGGTGAAGTTGGGATTGAGGGGTCCCTGGTGCCACGGGCGCGGGTACAGCAGCACACGGCGAGGAAAGTGCCGATGGAGACCCTTTTTGGCATTGCTGGCCTCAACCGCGTAGGAACATTTCTTTGACACCTATGCACATTTTACAGAGAAAATTTCTCCTTCTCTTCTCTCCCTGTTGTTTGTCTCTTTGCCTTCAGCCACCTCTGACCTACCATTTTCTTCACGAAACTCAAGTATTTTTTCTCTGGGACATCAAGGGTGTGCTGAGGATCTCCCGTCCTGCCCACCGTCCCGGTGCATCACACACGATAACAGCACTCTTGTTTCCGAGTGTTTCTGATCACCCTAGTCCTGCACGGATAACAGTGAAGAGCAAAACTGAATGTGCAGGGTTAGCTGGCTAGAGTGCATACGTGGCTTCTGAAAGGCCAAATGTTCTTTGGACGTTTACAGGTAACTATGTCGCTGTACGAGTGTCTTACAAGACTAAAATTTGGCTTTTGTGATGCCATGATTCATCATCTTAACTCTTAGTTACGAATATTCCTTTAAAAATGTCAGGATTCCTCTGTCATCTTATAAGGCAGAAAGCAATCAAAAAGCAAGGACTACAAGCAAAAGGATGTATTGCCATTTTTTAATGACATTTGAAGCAATGAGAAGCAAGGAGTTAGATGAACTTCTACAAAACTCTTGAACTAGAACGTTATTGGGGGGGGAGGGGGGGACAAAATCCATCTGCTTGAAATCTGCTCCTCAAAACCTCGATGCTTGGCCAGCCGTGGAGACAGAGGTGGTGGTGCCTCGTGCGCAGGGTGGTCATCCATCCTTTGCTGCAGGACCATCCAGAAATACAGGGTGAGTTTGGGCTTTTACCCTGTTCCTCGCGTACCCACGGCATCCAAGGGTGGAAATGGCGGGGATGAAGCGCGTGAGGGGAATAAAGTGTTTTCTTCTCCATCTCCACTCTGTAAAGTGAAGGGTAAGTATTTCATTTAGTTTGTGATTGCCTGCCATGCTCCAGTAGTTCAGCAGGTTCATTAACAAAATGTATGAAACGTGACCTAGGTACAATTATACACCAGACGTGAAACTGGGAAAAACCACCTCGAGCCTGAGAGGTGCGGCGGTCGTTCGCTTGCTCGGCTCGTGCCTCCGTACAGCCCGTTCGGTATTTGCGTTGAAGGAACTTCCGAAATGTTCACCAGTATTGAGTTTGGATTAAGTGTTGAGTTAATAAAAAGAGAAAGAGGTCATGCCCATAATTTGTGCTTGGCATTAGGGAACTTGCAGGTTGTCAATAGCATTTTAATTTTTTCTTTCCAATTTATTAAGGTGTTTAATTTCATTTTAACCTTAAACAGTTAGGGTTGGTAGTAGCCATCAACACTAAATTAATATTGCTGTTTTGCAAGTCATTAATTGCTATGGCTGAATTGCAACAGTAGCTCAATAAAATAAAATCCTGATTTTAACATCTCCCAGGTAGCGTGTCTGGAGGAATGGGTTATGAAGCAGCGTGAAGTCGCCTGCAATTAGAACTGAGTGATCTTTATTAACTGGCCTGCACCGCGCGAAGCGCAGCCAGCGCCGTTCGCAGGTCTCTGATTTACTGCACTTCATTTATCCAAGTGTGTACATCAAAGCAGAGGTAATTTCCCATAACGGGGCAGGGTGTGAGCACAATGAAGGCCAGATAGTAAATAATTACAACCTCTTTGAGGTGCTTTTGTGCAATGACGTTTTATTGATGTTTCTTCCTGATCACTCTCCGTTGAGTACAAGAAAAATAAAATGGGCTACCAATGTCTGGGAAACCATTTCAGACAGATAATCTGAACATTTCCTCGTTCTGTAAATCTGACAGGGTGGTGAATGTGTAAGGGATTGTTGCTTCCAAAGGGAAGGCATCACAGTAAAGGATGCAAATTGGCCAGATTACAGAATATAATGAATCCAAAGAAGATTTTAAAATATAATTGGAAAGGGTGTCAAAGAAAAAAAATGGTTAGTCTGGCTTATCTGTTACTGGGACTCGAGCTTACACCCTGTGAAGGAATTGACCCGTGCCAGAGAAACAGATGAAATGTGTCGCCGGCCCTTGTGAGCAGTCGCTGGACAACAGCCTGGGTAGAGGTGACTGCCGAATTGTCGGGGCGTTGTTGTTCTGTAATTCCGAAGGGAAGAGAAAATCTGTTTCTTAGAAAATTCTCCTCTGCATTTTGATTTCTTCTGCATTTCCTTATGCTAATCAGCCTTGTGTGATGTGAAGTATGATTACGGAAAGCGAATTAACCGTTTCAAGCTGCTGTGCCTTTGCCTGCAGAAGCAGCGGGTAAGGAGCACTGCTGTGTGCCGGGGCCCAGCACCGCTCCCCGGGGCAGCGTGGGCTGGGGACGTGGCAGGGCGACCCTCACCGTGACCGGGGAATAACGCGGCATCTTTTTCCTTTGGTAGGGATATACAGAAGCTGAGGATGCAGGTAGCCGAGGATGCAGGTACCTTAGGCCGTGGTGCAGAAAGGAGCCAAAGCGTGTGCTGCCCGTAGCCTGCGGTCCCCGTGCCGGCTGGCAAAGCTCCGCTGCGACTGAGACCCTGGGAGATGCAGATAAACTGACTCCCGAGATCACCGCCAGTGAAGAAAGAGACCCCACACTTATTCATTTGAAAGGATAAGAGAAATCATTTTCTTGTAACGAGGAGACACAGTAAAGGGTGACTGAATGGAAATGCTGAAGGCACTTAAATAATAAAATGAAAATGAAGGTTAAAAAATGTGTCTTGGAGAATTGTGTACTGAATCACCCAGGTGCATGCAGTGTACGTTGCTTCTTGCAGCACAAAAGCATTTTCACCGATTAACATGCTCCAGTGATTTTTTTAAACCCGTTGTTCTTTCGCTCGGGCCAGTCCTGTGCTCTTGTCAGAAAAGAGGTAATAAATATGCAAGTTTGTACAGACAGTACTATTACAGAAGGCGCGGGGCTAGAGCAGAAAAATTGCAAAGTATTTCAAATACGGGCTTAACGGAGACCTGCGGACAGCAGCAGTTCTCCCAGACACAGACATGGGAGGTTTGGAAATCGTGTTGGTAGCCCACGGAAGAGGCGGCTGGTCGGCTCCTCTTGTGCCCACTGCGACCTTCAGCCGTCCACGTAACCCACCAAAGGTCTGGCCGTCCATGCTGGTCCTTCTCCAGCTTTGGAGAAGCTGATTGAGGCTTCTTACTGACGGTTATAGACAAGTGTAATTCTAGAAAAGAAAAGTGAGGGCCTTAGCATAAAAATAAATTTTTTCGTAAGGCTTGAATTTATTGTTGTTGTTTGTTTTCCTCTCCAGTACAGGAATAACATTAATGGACTTGTGGCCATCTCCATCTTGGCTGCGATAGCTCTTGCATCGGAACTTTTATAGGAACTGTCTATTTTTCCAGAGTTTCATATTCCCTTCAGCATTATATATTTTAATCCAAAACAAGCAGACAGACACGTTTCTAGTGCTAGAGCAATAGGACCTTGAAAACCAGAGCAACTTTTTCAGAACCTATTAAAAACTCCCAAACTTTGTTGCTAGTGCCACACGTGCTCTAAAGCAGAGGAGCGATTACGGATGTGGTGCCTCGAACAGGGGCCGTGCCGCGGGCTGGTGGGTGCGATGGTTCGGGTGGGCGGTTCGGACGCTCCCCTGCAGCACCGCACCGTAACGCCCCGCGGCCGGGCTGTCCCTGCTCCGGCACGGGGCACGGCTCCCACGGGCACCCGGCATCCCCCAGCACAGCATCCCCGGGGACCATCCGCGGCAGAGCTGCCCGCCCATGCGGCGCTGCACTCTGGGCTTCAGAGATTTTATTGAAGTCCGTTTCCCCTGGGAAATGGAGATGAGGCTGAGATTTGTTTCATTAGGGAAATACAAATGGAAATAAGATAAACCTTTACCGCGGGGATCTAAGCGAGAGGTGGAGCATGCTGAGGTTGCTGTGCTGGCAGCAGCGTTGCAGGGATCTTCGCTCTAGTCATTTGCAACAGTTGAAATTATGAGTGTAATTTATTTTTTAGGCCTGTAAAACTTCACTATATCTTAGAAACCATGCGTGCTATGTATTTAATATAGCAAGCCCTGTCCAGCGAAATGACACAGCCGTCTAGCGGCCCTTTAGGGAGCTAATGCCACTGCCATCCAGTTCTATTGCATGGCTGTCTCTGTTTAAACAATCAATATATTAGCTCCTCATTGCGTTAATTTCAGAAATATTTTTACAAATAATTTCTGTCAGAGATTTGGGGTTAATTCTGTCTGTTCACCATGCATACTTCCTCTTCCTTTCCACAAAATTCTTGGGAGAAAGAGGGAAGAGAGGAATAAAGAGTTTCAAAAATCCATCTGTAATTTTTCTGCTATCTGGAGAGCAGCTGACTATGCGCCCTATGAAAAGGAGGATTTGGATGATGTTCACCGGCTTTGGGGAACATCGGACCTTTTGATGAGCAAAAGTCTCTGAATGACGTTGGTGGCACAGTAAGAAATAAGAGCTCAGAGTACGTAAAAGGACTTAGCCAATAAAATCAGCTTAATGACAGCCTTAACGAAGGAAAAGGGGCGAGAAGCGTGGGGTAGGCTGACGCTGGTGACAGGGAGCAGCAGCCCAGCCGGAGGCGGCCGCCTCTCGGAGCATCGCGGCGCGGCGTCGTGGAGCTTGTGCGGACGAGTCGCGGCAGGACGCGGGCACTCGGTGTGACGGGGCGGTGACGCCTGTGCACAGGGCACCCTCTTCCCGTGCGTCCAGCGGTTAGTTTTGGTGAGAAAACACATATAATACCAAAAGAAACTCCTATCAAAGAACATTTTTTTCACTTTTGTTTAAATAGGTGGGTTGCAAATTGACTTGGGTCTCTTGTTCCTGTTTAAGAGGCTGGAAAAATTGATCCTTCCAGCGGACTTTGCCTTCAGCGCAATGTGTAAACCAATATCTAAATTGGCTATGTGAAGGAGGAAAAAGAAGAAAAAATGAAATTTGACCTGGCTGTCATTTGTTATGAGTGACAGGTAATAGTATTGATAAGCTGACACATTTAAATGGTAATAATATTAATTCATTGCGTTCTTATTTCTAAACCACCTACCACACCAGGGCTTTAACCCTGACTTGACTTTGGCTGGAATAATTTCTACAGGGCACAATAAACCTCTTGGACCGTCATTAGTGTTGTAGCTGCTGCCTCGGAAAAGTAAGAGAAACAAGCAATCCTTGTTGCTTTTTTTCACACAGATCTGGAGAAAATGATGTGATCTAATTCAATCAGTTGTGCTCTTAGTGATTTAAAAGTAAATTAGGAATCAAAAGATAATTGCAAGTATGCTGTCACGTCCTGTAGCATGGCCCGTTAGCCGCAGTGAGTTCCTGGGAACGGTGACAGTCCTGAGTGTGCTAAACCGGGCTTAAGGGGGCTGTTTGGGCAGGGACAATGGGGAGCAGGCGCCCAGTGACAACAGCAAGGTCGATGCAGTTGCTGGCTTGAAAATGTTTCTAAAGTTGCTGAAGAAGCAGAAAACTGTATGTCTGTTATTTGAATGCGTTTTACCTTTTTATCTAGAGACGGCGTGTAGCTGAGGAGTCTCTCAAAAATGCCAGGAGCCTGAACAGCACCGTAAATAGATTCCTGAATCAAATGTAAATTAAGCTTTCTGCTACATTTTTGTAATAATCCATCCAAAGAGGAGCAGAAGCTAAAAACCATAATAACAATGGGATAAATTATACAGTCCCACAATTTTTCTAGCACTGCTGTTAGCATAACACTAGATTGATGTTGTACCTATTTTTATTTTTGCTGCTGGAACAGTCTTTGCCATGGAGAGGAGACATAGGGATTTCAGTATCTAATATATTTTGTGAAATATATGGAGTACTGCACTAAGCTGACCTTTTCAGAATTTTTCATTTCAATTGGCTGGTCACCCCCGTCCTTTGCAACAAGTTGGGCTCCCCTTTTAATAGGAAGAGGAGGAGTGCAATGGTCAACCATTCAAAATACGGAATATTAAAAAGGTCAACAGAGGATGGCATGGCAATGTGAAAATGAGACAATACCATCCCACATACCCCAGTGCAGTGACAAAAATTGTAGCAAGAAGAGAAAATGTCACAACATGAATCTATTTCCAGGAAGAGACGGGGGCTCGGTGTAGAATCAATCTGTCCTTGCTGCAAAGTTCAGGCTGCATTCCTGCAGACTGCACGAAACCTGCAGCAAAGCGAAGCTGCACGAGTACCAGTCAAAGATGTTTCCTCGCGATCAAATTATATCTGTGCAAATGACGCTGTTAAATGGCCGGAGAAACACGGCAAATGTGCAAATTCCGTGTCACTCTGTATTTCCTTCTCTCCATGTGTTGTGCTATCCTGGGAACCTCTTTCCTACGGAACAGAGGCAGATGAGTTTAACAGCTTGTCCTCTTCCTGTTTTCAGCAGGAGGAGTGAAAATAAAAAAAGATAATAAAAAAACAGCAATTTTTTTTTTTTTTTAAATCCAGTTTTAGGGAAGAAAAGAATAAATCTGAATGGTTATAAAATGTAACATTTTTACTGCAAATAAAACTTGAGCTTTTCCTTCCGGAGCCATTCCTGCTCGGGGCACGGCTGGCACAGGCGCGAGAGCCCGCGTGCCCCCGTCGTACGGCGCGTCCCTGGGTCCGAGTACGGCAGAGCTGGAGGAGGCGGCCAAGCCCTGTGGACGCAGGACTCTCCAGATAACACCTTCTGGGGCTTGCCTGCTTTTTTTCTTTAACAGTATTCAGCAGCTCTTCATTTTCCATTGAAAAACGTTTGAGAACCCAAATGGTATTTATAAAGATCCACTTGTAAAATTTGTTGGGCTGATTGTAACTGCACAAACACCATTTCATGCGTCTCCAGTCTCATAAAGAAGTACTTTGGTGACTATTTATTTTGCCTTGAAAAGATAAGTCAGTATATGATGAGCACAGATCTGAGGTACCTGACTCGAGGCACCCTAGTTTGCAAACACTAGCCGGTGGCCACAAGGAATTGCTACTTTAAAAAAATCCAAACCCCAGAATTAACATAAATAAGCTTCAGTTGAAAATGGGATTTCTTCCCACCTGAGGCAGGAAGAATTAACTCGCAGGAATCCTATCCGGCAATAAAAGTGCTTTTCTTTTGCGTCCTCAGAGAAAGCAACAGCATTGCAGGGAAGTGAAAAGCAGATGTCCCAGCCGTGTGGGTTTATTACCACCTCATGGGACTGCACGGCTGCGCTGTGACAGACCCAGCCTTTCTTTCAGAGCACTTTAAGCTTGTGGTTTCGCTTGGGCAGTTACAGCCAGCAGTCATTCTTGATGGAGGCCATATCTTGTCATCATCTGCATGCACAGCTCCTGCGGTCCTCGGTGAGGTCTGGGTAAACTGGATGGAACATAAAGCCCCAAGTTTGGCCTGGCTGCCCAGCAAGCTGGCATAAGCTCAGCTCGGTTCATGCTTCTGAGCAAGTGCCATACGCTGCAGCCCTTTAGAAAAAAACCAAACAACCCAACCAAAAAGCCCAGGAACGCGAGATGCCCCTGAGCTCCCACCTCTGGCTGCAAACCTGCCCGTGCACGCCCAGCGCACAAGCGCAGACCCGGGGCAGGGCCACAGCTACCCCGCCGGGCCAACCTGCTCTTTGTGCTTGCAGAACCGTTGTGCAAGCGGTAAGATCAACACCACCAGCAGAAGAGCTCCTGAAAGCACCTCAGCTTTCCAAAGCCACGCTTACCTGACGCTGCGGCCAGGAGCCCAGCGGGCTGTTGGCGGTGACGGCGGTGCAGAACCGGGGAAGTTTGAGCCAGGTGTCAGGACGGAGCAGAGAAAGGGGTTTCCCGAAGCCAAAGCAAGGGGAAATTGCATTGGGAAATGGGAATAAAGTAGGTTTATAGAGATTTGGAATTGTAAATTACTCAGAAAAGGTAAAATAAAAATAAAACACGGGTGCGTGCTCCCTGCGGAGTTAAAGCCACGGCTGAGCCGAGGGGCTGGAAGCGGTCTCTGGTTCACTGCTGCGTCGCCCGAGAGCTGGGGCTGTGGGAGGAGGCGGCTGGGTGACAAGGGGTAATTCTAGGAGAGTGCACCTCTGGAAATAAAGAGCAGCGATTACACTTCAGAGTAAGGCTAAACAGTGTCCTGCACCGTCAGTCGCAGCAGGCAAAACCTGTACTCAAGCCTCTAGTCCCCTTGCCAGTTTGGATGTCATGAAATTTGGATCCGAAGCACTCCTGGTCATGGCTTTAAACAAGTCTGACTCCAGCGAGGTGGTTAGAGAACGCCAAGATCAGACCTGAAACAGCCCGTGCCTGCCCTCATTTGTGTGAAGTGTTGCGGACGGGACGCCGGCACCCTGCCCGCTCGGGATGCAGGATGCCGCGGCACCCGGGGAGAGGGGCCGGTGCGAGCGGTGCCTCGGGCGAGTGGCGTGAGCAACGTTCCCAGCATGCAGTAATGCCAATCCCTCTTCCTACTCCAGCCCACATTAGAGCAGTTTAGGTGCTTTTGTGTTAGAAACACTCACAGGGACTATAGGTTCTCCAACACAGTATTGATAAGTACCATAAAATCCCCAAAGCATTAAAGGAATGACGGAAAGAGCAGCTTGGCTCATCACCTCCTGACGTCCCTCTCCCCTTCCTGCCCTGCCTGCGGGGCCGAGCAGGGACACACTCCTCGCCTAAATCTCTTTGGTCTGTTTAGGGTTTTATGGGACATGACCAACACTTCAGGCTCCATTTGGAAACTAACGTTCAGACAAGGCACATCCCCGGTCTCTCCCAGGCTGCAGTCAGGAGCCCTCCCAGCAAGTCGGACCCAGCCGGGGAGGGTAATGGCACGGCTGTTTCCTGAACACAGTCTTGAGAATACAAACCCGAGCGTTGTACACCCAGAAATAAAGCTAACTACATTTCTAACTAGATCCAGCCGCAAAAGAGCAAACGCATGCTGCTAACGCACCGTGCCGCGTCGCCGGTACAGCAAGCAAAGGCCACGGCGCGAGTGCTGCTCCCCCCGCGGCTGCTCCCCCAGCCCCGCTCCCTGCAGGAGGGGTCCGGCCGCTGGCGCTGCGCCGCGGGACACCCTGTGCGTCTGCTGCGGTACCGCTGCCACGGGAGCCGTGCGCCGGTGCGGGGAAAACGAAATACGTAAAATATTTATGGGGTAAAAAAGCTGGCCGTCCCTCTCCCTGTCCTGTGTAACACAACCCGCTGCTCCACTCTGTGACAGCAGGACGCATTACAGCTGGTTGTGCGACGAGGGTGTTTAATTCGTTTATTTCTTACGGATCCTCTGCTGTCCCAGGTGCTCCTCGATCCATTTTCAATCCCATTTTCCAGACTCAGGGCTAATGTTAAACAAGTACTGTTATTTTAAAAACATCATTGCACTAAATGACTCATCCTTCATTTCCTTTCATAATAACTTTTAATAGTTTTTTCTCCATGATAAATGTTATGTGATGGGGTTTTTTTTTCCCTCTCCCTTTTCGAATAACGTATTTCTGGTTGCTTTTTTATTTTTTTAACTTTAAAACGCCCATGTCATCAGTCACCATTCAGCTCCCCTGGAAACACGCTATCAGTTCAAGTATTTTTTAGCAACTGGAGGAGAATAAGAACAGCCACGGGTACCCAGAGGAGGGATGGTGTTTGGGATGGAGCTGGGGGCTCTGCCCGGAGGGGCTGCAGGCTGTCTGGGGGGAACCATCTCCCTGAGCTTCTGCCAGCTGATTGCGGGAGGTCGGTCCAAGCTCTTCACAACTCACTTCATTTCCAAGTAGAATTCCCAGTAAGCGTAGCACAGTCGTCACCTCTGAAGGACGCGGCTGTAGGACCTCGGGTGTAGGAATCCAGTTTGGAAAGGGTCACCTGGGTTGTGGTGGTAACGCGTAGCTTTAATTGTCAACAACTCCTTTCCATGTTAGAGCCCAGTGCTGTCTGAAGAAGACAAGGGTTGCTGCTAACAGTCGCGCCAGGGAGCGTGGGAAGCGTGACCGGCGGCACCGTGGCAGCACCGTGGCAGCACCGTGGCCGTACCTCGGCACTGGTGGTGCTGGATGGTTCCCCTTCTCTGTCCTCTTCCTTGGCTTGCTTTATGTGCAGCTTCTGCTGAGCACCCTCCTCGCATTTTGGGTGATTCACGAATAATTGCTGATGGTGGTGGGGGCCACAGTATCTTTCAGAGAGAGACTTTATTGTTCTGCTTTTCAAAACGTAGGATGATGACCATGATTTTTTTTACAGGGTAGGTCTGATACAAAGCCAAAAAAAAAAAAAGAGAGGAGAGGCTTCCTAGCCCCTTGAGAAGACTTTAGATCAGGCCTTTCTAAAGCGTTCCCCCGCTTCTCTGCTGGATGTTAATTATTACTGCTTGCAACTCAAGAATTTTGTTCTCAGTCATATCCTAGTTTTACTCTCAGTATAGCTGAATGGCAAATTATTCATCTGCTCTAATCACAGTGGGGTTAGGATCTTTGGTATGCAAGTGACAATATTAATTGCCTGGCGTGCGGTCTTCTGAAGAACAGAAGTTAGAAAGAATGATTCCACACCCCGAGTCATTAGGAGAACAGTGCAATTCATTATCTGTGTGTTATTATTACTAATGACATAGTAATAGACTCCATACTAACAATAAATATCTTTTCATAAGTTCAGTGTTTTACTTAATCGCCCTTTCAACTTGAAGGCAAAGGTTTGTGCCATCCTCAGCAGCAGCACACTTACACCGCTCCTGCTGGGAGCTGCCGTGCGCCAGCTCAGAAACAAGTCCCTCATTTTGGTCCCAGCACGGTGTTGGTGCTGGGCCACGCTGTGGGTTTTGGCTGTTTCTGGGCTGCGAGCGCTTTGGCCGGTGGTGTCTGGTGAAGCCCCGGGAGGGCAGGGAGGTGCAGCAGCCCCAGCACTGTGTGGGGGGGGGGGTGGGGGTGCTGCCTTCCCAGCGTCCCGTCCCCATCCCTCGCTGGGCGGGGAGAAACCCCGTCCAGCCTTTGCTTCAGTACGGCCAGGAACAAGACCTAGCGAAAGAATTTCTTCACAAGTGTAGCTATTAGAGCTCCCTTGCAAACGATGAGTCGTCCCTTGGCAATGGCATTTGCAGCTGACCTACCCTGAGACGGCCGGTCACCGCTGGGCAGAGCGGTGCTGCGGAGTCTCACCGCGGTGGGAACTCTCCTTCACCCGGAGGTGTTGAAGCGGATTAGTAACGACTCCTGCGGACAAGACGGTGCAGCTCATTGCTCCGGTGCTTCTCCGCACCCACCCTGAAAATTTTTTCCTGCGCGAGAGGATGCAGATCAAGATCTGGAGGGTGCAGCGCTGATGTTGTGAGTACCGCGACTCCTCAAAACAGCTCATAAATCAAGAGTCGCTTCTGGAGGGAGGCACAGCGTCTCCTTCCCCCCCGGGCTATCTGAGGCTTATACAAACAGGCTCCCAAGGCCAGGGTTGGGTTTTTTTGTTTTTCTTTTTTCTTCAAATGACTAACTTCTTGCTGTTAGCACAACTGCATTTACATGTAGAGATGGTGTGAGCCCTTCCAAAAAATCATCTGAGGAACGGTGCTGCCTCAGACACAGTCTACACAGGGAAATCAAAGGCTGTGCCCAAATCCAGCTCCAGGCCCTGCACAGCTGCGCAGCTGGTTGGCAGAGCCCAAATTTTCAAGCCTGTCCACGAGAAAGCTCTTCTGTAATGACACTGAACCTCAGCGCTGCCTGAGCGGCCTGAAAATAACAGGGCATGCAGCAGAATTTTTTCTGGGCGTTTTGCGCCGGGCTTGGTGTTCCCTGGGGGGGCTGGCTGTCCCCTGCTCCAGGCGGCCTCAGGAAGCAAAGAGGCGGCTTTGTCCCCAGCAGAAGCTAAACGTGCAGACTTTATACGGTGGATATTGATGGATGGTTCTGGTCAGCCTGTGAGTCATTCAAGGCCGGGACATTCACTGCTCGTCTTCCCGACAAAACGCCTGGCGCACAGGACAGACTGCTACGGAGACTTGCACTTCTTTCCAGCCGACACCAGATCCTGCTGGAGCCCCCAAACTTGCCCACGGCTTTGCACCCCTGCATTCAGAAGGAGCGGGAGAAGGACAGGAATATTGCTGAAGTTGGGGGAAGAGGCTTAGGTCTATTCTGTTTCCACTGACTATTTGGCAAGAAACTAATTCCTCTCCCCTCTGGCGTTTAGAAGTGTTCAATGTGGCAGAAGACTCTGCGGCCGATCTATCACCAGGGCTCCCAGCCCGTGTCCGGGGCAGCGGGACACCATCCGGACCACTGGATTCAAAACCTCTGTCCCGATCTCAGAGTGAATCTGCCCTGGGAAAAACAAGATGAAGAGGCATTTCAGCACTATATCCTTTTACTTCCAGTCACAGGTGCACCGAGACAATTCTGGTGGTGCAGTGGAATGCAAAATGATTTATTAATGACAGGAAAATCGGCACCCTTGAATATATCCCAAAGCAAGTTTGAAGTTATTGAGGCAGGGTCATTACCATCCCTTCTATTAGCAAGACCTGGAAAATAGATATTTTAACTTTAATTGAATTTCATATAAGTTGCAACCTGGCCTTTAACAGAAAGGCTTCATTTTAATTTACCACAGACCCAGGCATTTGCTTTAGGCTCACTGATTTACTCTCCAGTGCTGCTGGAGACATTTTACTCCAACTGCATTCTGGCATTGAATGCAGAAACCTTAACTAGAAAATCAGGATGTTTTCTTCTTTGGTGTTTTCTAATTTAGATGTAACCGTGCTGAGCAGGGACCGCATCTCTGACATTTTTTGCCTGAAGTCGTTCAAATTGTCTAGCAGCTAAGACGGATAAATTGGCTGTTCGACATTCAGCAGAAGTGATGTCCAGGTGCCTGTCCGTGAGTCGTGCTGCCTCGGCACCGAGGGCCAGACCTTCCTGCAACGGCCCGAGATCCTTGCCTTGAGGAGGTGTCCTGCGGGGTTCCTGCCGGAGGGATGCAGTGACGGTGGAGAGCGTGGGAATCCCGTCCGTTTCGGTGGCACAAGCCCCGTGCCCGAGCAGTGATGTGAATTTTGGGTGGCTTACATGGCAAGTCTCCAGCACACCGAGCCCTCGTCCTGAGCGACTCCTGGATGCTGAACGCACTTCCCACTGCTACATTTCTCAGTTTGCAGGAGGGGGATGCAGGACCTGAGAAGAAACGCGTCAAGCTCAGAGGGAACCTGTTGCTGTCACCTGCAGTCTCACAGAGAGCTCTCCGACCATTCCATCTGGGAAAAACACATCAGAGAAAGCAACAGTAAAGACATGTTAATGCCTCTGTATGACCACGTCCAGGTCAGCATCCCAAAGCGCTTTCCACACACCTGTTTACCGAAAGTTAGAGCAGGAGCATCCCTCCCTCTGGCTGGTGGTACCCGGCTCCTGGAGCCAGGATGGATCCTCACCCTGCATCGGCATCAGCTTCCACTCAGCCCGAGGCCGGTCCACACAAACGTTCGGTGTCCTAACAAACTACAGGAGGACAAAGGCATGACTCAAACCGGAATCACACGTGGAATTATAGGAGCCGACCGTGCATTTTTAATACACATATTAAATTATGCCGTAGAAAAGCAAGTTAACATTTTAAACATAGTGGAACTGTTTTTAACTTGTTTGTTTAGAAAACAAATATCTATTTCATATTACATTACATTGTTGAATTATTTATTTACAGCTCAAAATACCTGTGTTATTTGTGCTAGCTGCTATTACAAATACCGAATTAATGTTCATTTATTTCTCCACTTATGTTGTGGAGATTGTATTATGACTTTATCAATTGGCTTTTTTTTTCAAAGAAACTTATTTCAATCCAATTTCTTATGTCATGTTACAGATAAATGAAAGCAAAGGCCCCCCATATTGTATGTGAAATCTGTAATACCATGGCTCCAGAGTAATGCCTTAAACAATCAAGCTAAATATGTCAAGGGACTTTTTAATACGCTGCACTGATGAAGCAAGAGTATTAAATTTATTCAACCATGAAGAAGGCTTTGATTATCATACACCTCAGCTGTGCTGGTATGTGTTGACCATGAGGAAAAAAAAAAAGAGAAAATGAAATGTGATTAGTTCCTGATGGGTTGAAATTCCTTTAATATGCTTAACATGGAGGGAATTCACATTAAGAGCTTCCATCAAGAATTTTTTTTTTTCATATCTACTCCACAACACAATGAATCAGTGTCTCCAAAGTGCGATAACATTCTTATCAATATCTGAATGGAAACATACGGGATGGCGCAATTATTGCTACTTTATTGTTTGCCCAGTTAAGTGGGACACGTACGGTGTAGATCTCTGAAGCCCTGTAAACAGCCATACCGATTTTTACTATTGAAAACAGAAGTGATGATTGCTTCGCGTCATTTTTTTGTCAGTAATTTGATTGTGCGGATTTGGAAAACTGATTAGCTTACAAGATTTTAAAAATTATTTTTGAGCTGAAGCTTGATAAAAGCCTATTAGTAAACATTAGTAAAATTAGTAGACATTAGTAAAATTAGTAGACATTAGTAAAAAAAAAAAACCTGCAATGCACTTGAGCGAAACAGGATTGTGATATGCGTGAGCCATTGTCAGCAGACGGACAATGACGGCAAAGTTTAAAAGCCCAACAATTCACCACCCGCCTTTGGCAGCGGTGCCGGACGCGGGCGCGCAGGGCTCAGCCGTCGCCCCAGTCCCGGGCCCGCGCCCCGCCCCGCTCCACAGCGGGTCCGCCTCGGCAGCCCCGGGCAGCGGGGCTCTCACAGCGGGGGCCAGACAGTGCGGAACCCAGTTCGAAACGTTGAGCGTCGATCCTTCGTGCGTCGTGTCGCGCTGGAGACGTGGGGCCAGCACAGCAAACGCAATCGGCGCTGGGGGCGGGGCGGGCTCCGCCTGCCCCCCCGTACCCCGGCTGCCCCTTCCTCCCCCGCCCGGGGCACAGCACGGGGGGGGGCGCGGACCCGATTCTGCCCCGGGCAGAGCACGGCCTCGGGAAACGCACCCCAAACCCAGCGGGGCGGGGGGAGCAGCTGNCGGCAACGGGCAAGGGCAGAGAGCCCTCGGCAGAGCGCGTTGTGCCGGCGGAAAGGGCTCGGGCTCTCCGCCGGCGTTCGAGGTCTGGCTGTAGCCAGGAGCCGCACAGAGCACGGTACACGCAGAAACTCTGTCGGCTTCACCAGCGGAAAGTGTCCTGAGCGATCGGGGCAGACCCTGCCCGCGGCCCCCCAGGGCTCTCCGCCGGGGTGCTGTGCACGGCCCCGGGCAGCGGAGCGGGGGGTCCCGGCGGCGGCAGCCCCTGTCCCGGCGGAGCATTGCTGCGGCAGCCCCGGGGTTGCCGCCTGCGGGGCAGCGGCGGGCC
>VXBL01007963.1:6547-85487 GCA_013400195.1 Aramus guarauna | reverse complement strand
CCAAAAGGGCATTCCCGGGGGATGTGGTGCTCTGGGAAATGCGCCTGGCCAGTACGGTGGGGGGGTTGCAGTCTTACATTAACATGTAGAAGTTTAGCTGGGTGGGTGATGGGTTTTATGCAAATCGTGTAACATCGAGCTGGCTGCTCTCTCCGAATCCCACGTGTGACAGATGAGAGAGCTTGAGAATTTGTGTATTTTAATGGCACTTGTGCTGAAGATGATAAATGCAGTCTTCATCCAGCAACTTCAAGGTTCACTTTTTTTTATTTTAAGAGGGACATGCATATGGTTAAAAATACTTGCAACATTAATAATACTTCCCTGCAAGAAGGATTGATATATGCAGCATAAATACTTATGCAGCATTCATAGCTTCTTGTAGACAAGTAGTATTGCTTTTGCCTTCGATATTTGGGCAGAAGATTGAAGTCCTGGTGAGGTTCTCTTCCTTCCTTTTTTTCAGAGCAGAGTGCTCCAAAGCTATTATTTCCCTTGCACCTCACTGCTGACTGCACGGACACCGTGTAGCCCTGTTTCAGGAGACGACCAGCCCATGAGAATCGTGTCACAGTTTTTAGGCACTGCGGGGATGAAGTTGGGGCACAAGCTGCTCTTTGCAGCACTTGAGGCAATGAGGAATTCGGAGGGGCTGGGTTCTCATCAGGGACAATCCACCGGCAAGTGCCCTCCGCCAACGAGCAGCGTGGTTCAGCGGGGTGCGGAAGAGCCGCGAGTTTTGCAGGGCTTACATTGTAGGTACTTTATTTTCCGGCAACAGAAAAAACTTTTTTTCTTGTGTTTGTGAGGAAGTCATTTAGGGTTTAAGGAGGCTGCTGACCCCGGCACACAGCTGTTGATTAGCAGGGGAAGCTAGCACTTCTTCTACTGGCTCTTGCCCCTGGGTCATACCGTGTGCTGCATTACTACAAACGCAGTTGATGGCTATTTCAGCTTCGCCGCTGAGCCTCGAGCGCGGGCGGCGGGGAGAGATGCTGGAGCAGAAACCTCTGGCCCCAGTGCTGTGGTGGCCTGCAGCATCCCACCCTGGCTGGATGATTCACTGACAGAACCAGCACGGAGAAGCATCCCTCACTGCTGGGGGGATTTTCTCCTCTGAACAAGATATTTGGCCTTTAGTACGCAAGAGACTTTTTATCTCCCAGTTTCTTCAGTAGGCTTACAGAAATTGTGAGTATAGAGCTGGAAAAACACAACACCACCCAAGGCAAGCTTAAATGGAAGCCAAGTCATTACTGAGTAAGTGAAATAAATTCTGGGTATTGGAAGGAAACCGAGAAAAGACAAGACACGCTGCGCATAAGATGGAAAAATGGCAAAACATACAAAATGAACAAACCTTGGAAGTGCGGCCTTTATAAAAGGCTCAGAGGTCTCCGTGCTTTCTGAGTTGAGTGCTGGCTGAAAGAGGGCTGGAAGCAAATAAATGTTCTCCTATTATTTGGTTTCTCCTGTGTTCATGGAAACAAATATTGCATTAAAAAATACCTGACTTCGCTATCAATTTTTATTCCCAGCAGAACCACAGGCAGGGCTCTCAGCTTTGGCCTGAAAGGGCTCACGTTTAGTGGTACATAAACATTTCACAGCCTCTTCACCCCTTTACCTCATCACTCAGATGGTGGATACCAGGTGAAAAATGGAAGTCTCCAATTTTCATAGCTGGTCATGAGGCTCTTCCACTGTTCCAAGTATTTTTTAAGTGGGGAAGAGTGTCATCCTCAGTGATGTTACAGAGATAAAAGCAGATGCAAAGGAGATGCAAAGCACAGGAGTAGCCATACTGGTTCCCACCAAGCCCCTCTGGCTGGGGACCTGTGGAGGACCACAACAGCCGAGCCAGCTGTGCTGCCCTGGCATGAACTGCCCACACGTCAGGAGCCTGTAGTTTGAAGTCCTCTAGACCTAGGGCTTGGTCTTCTTCTCAAATGCATCTAATTTCTTTTCTCTAAATAGTTTAATTGCTCTTGGAGATCCCACGGTCTGTTGGCATCCTCAATGGTCTGTGGCTTTGGGTCCTACTGTTTGCCTCTGATAGCATTGCCCTCTCTCCTGTCGATGTTCAAATGAAACAGAAATGTATTTTTAAGTCTGTTCTGATTTAATTCAGGTGTTTTTCACCCACATTTAAGGGTTAGTCTTCAGCTTCATTACAACACAAGAGGAGGCACACGTGAGGAGGCACGTGCCTCTGAGAATGCTTCAAACAAGTACTTTTGAACAAAATGCTTGCGGGTCACTACGTAAAGCTGGATGGCCGTGGTACTTAAAAGGGACGGGCCTCTGATCAAGGCGGACACAGGTTTATTTGCTTCACCATGCAGAGCCCTGGCTGGGGGATTGCATGTTGTTGGGAGCTCTCCCCTTGGGCAGAGGTGAAGTAGATTGCACGAACTGGGGAAAAAAACTTGTGAAAAGAGGATTGCTAGGAAATAGCCTCAAAGCAAAGGCTCGGGGACGGTCATGGTGCTGTTCCCTATTGGAGTAGTTTTTATGTATGTATGTACTAGAACAGCAAGAGTCTCTTGATTCACCGAGCGAAACCACCGTGATATTCCCCCCAGTGCAAGGGTAATTAAAGCCGGGATGGCTGTTTTGGAAAACCCTCCAACGCTGGGAAGGGTTCGTGCAGGTGGGCGCGAGCGGGTATCCCCCGAGGGCAGCGCCGGAGCCTGGGGCGGGAGGGGGCTCTTCTCCTGGTGTCCTCTCGGAACGAATATTGATAGTGATGTGCCGAGCAGACACTGGATCTCGTGTCATCCGCAAGGAACCCAGTTAATATTTCAGTAGGATTCAGACAAAAGCAGAGATGAAAAAATGACAGATTCACAGTATCATGGAATAATATTTGCTGATTGAGAGGCATGCAGCTTTTTTATAACAAAATATGGGGGACATCATTTGCAACTTGTTCTTGTGAAGAGAGAAGTCCCATGACAGATTTCAAATCTTTGGCACAGCTTTATAACTTTATCAAAGAAAAGCATCAAAGTGAGAACTGCGTTTGGGAAAAAAAAAAAAAAAGAGGCAGAAAAATAATCAATAGAAACCACAACAAAATATAAGATCAGGATAATCGTGTTGTACCATCGAAAGGTACAGTTTTTGTGCCTTTCGTGATATTTTCTTCATGACAGTTTGGTCTCAATGGCACAGTGAGAATAACTTTCTTGTCCTGTGATTGACAGGAAATTTAAATGCCAGGAAGCAAATGCCAGTAGGAAAAAAATCTCAGCTCACATATTGTACACCTTTATGCAATATTGGATCCAACTGGTTTCCTTGTAAGTTAATGGGTAATTGGACCCATATGGCACCCAAAAAAGTGCAAATTTGGGTTTTCAGTATGAGGAGAAGTTACCTGGGAAACTGTCTACATTTAGTTACTTATCAATATTCAGTGCTATTGCCAAGACAAGATAAATGAATAATATGGAAACTTGAGAGCTGTAGATAAAATAGGCCAATAAATGCATCAAGAGAGAATGTAACTCTGCAGCAGTTCCTCCTGATATTGAACTTCAGTCCTGACCATCATAACAAAAATAAATGTCAACTGTGTTTTCTATAACAGCAGCACTGAAGAGTCTGTATATGAACACTATTAATATTGTTGCCTTTTTAGTCTTTTTTTTTTCTCTGTATATGTTTGATTAAAGGACTTACAAGTATTTGTCTCCTCCTCTTTCTTTTTTTTTTTTTGTAATCACCTTTCTATCACTATATCTGAATGAATTGTCAATGAAGGAGCAAGTGCATGGTGGAAGCTGCTGGGAGTTCAGCTGAAAATGTTTGATAATGTAAAGATAGCAAAGTTGATGTATGGGCAGCTCTTCCTGGTTCAAGGGTCAGTAGCTGCAAGTAGACATGGAAAGACTAGAAATGTCTGCTTGGAAGCCAATAAATGACCCAAATGCTGTGCGGGGAGCACAGTGGAACCAGCAAGGATCTAGTTGATGATAAATCACTGAGGGTTGCACACTGCGGTGTTTTAAACTGTGATTTTTAGGTAGCAGTGATCTCTGAAGAGGGACTGCGCTGCGGCGTGCGATGGGGAGCTGCCCAGTGCCGGCACGGCCCGGTAGCCCCTGGGCTGCGTGTTGGGGGGTGTCAGCCACCGGCAGAGGGTCGCCAGACCCCCAGGGATGCGGCACCGGGCTTGCTTTAAAGCGAGTGGCACCATTGCCATCGCGATCAGAGCAAGTCAGGGCCGTTGGTAATCCTTAGTTTGCTTGGCACCAGAAGGAAAGAGGAAAGGAATAATGAGGTCATCGTAATTGTTAGCTCGTTATCAGCCCTGAGCTTGGTACTGATTTCCGTGGCACGTCTGTAAGAGCGGAGATGGTGCATTGCAAGGGAGAATGCATCCTTACCTGGTTCCCCATACAGTAACGCCATGCGTGAGAGAAGCGGAGCCAGATGCTCCTTTCCAGCTGCAGGAGTGGCCAAATGAGGCTTTGGGGCTGGATTGCACGCTGGCCGCTGAGTTAATGATGTGCATCTATGGGATCCTGCGGTCGGGTAGGTAGGCTTTCCAATGAGAGAAAAATAATTGTTTTTCTTGCGTATGTTTTGATGTGCTGCTTGTGTGTGCTGGCACAAGCCTCTCATTAGTGACAGACTGTCTGTGCCTAAAGTATGGGCAAAAATTCTGTCTACTTTATCTGTAAAACAATAAAAATCTTTAATCATAAAAAGGGAAGGGCCAACAGCCCGCTTTTGTGACTTTTCTTTTTTATTAGGTCTGAGACTGAGAATGGCTCTTGTTAAGAAATACTGGTTTATTGCAGCAGACTGGGAGATGAGATAAGAGCGAAATACCAAACACGCACACATAAACACAGAATGTGTGAAAAATTGGAATGATAAGGTCTTTGGAGCGAGTTCCTGCTAAGGTGATTGAGGTGCGACACTGCATCATGCTTGCTGGAGAAGTTGAGGAATATTGCAGTATAATCAATTAAAATTGGTGCCACTGTGCCTGGACAGAGCTGTCTAAAAGCAAAATATAATAAATAAATTTCTTCTTTACTTTTTGTCAAGGTTATGTGACTTTGCAAACAGACGATGCAGCTGCAGAAAGCATGCCGCTGCCAGCACCAGGCAGGGTACGGCACTGAAAGAGCCTTTGCGAGGATTAACCTTATGCACGGATCAGAGAGATGATGCTCCTTGCAGGGAAGGGATTCACTCCTTGAGGGGACATTCCCGAAGCGTACACCTCCTCCCAGACACGCCTAAGTTGTGGCTTGGGGGATGGACTCCCCATCCCCACGCTCCCACCCCATCCCATCCCATCCCATCCCAT
This sequence comes from Aramus guarauna, assembly GCA_013400195.1. NCBI lineage: Eukaryota > Metazoa > Chordata > Aves > Gruiformes > Aramidae > Aramus > Aramus guarauna. Next base: position 80,158 of record VXBL01007963.1, on the reverse strand, counting down.
CCCATCCTCACCCGAAGGTCGATGTGCCCATCCAGGCCCACTGCCCGCCTGCGGATGGACGGAGCTGCCCGTAGTGTTGGCTCTGCAGAGCCCACGGGGGCTGTGCCGGACACACCGCGGGCTGGTGGCAGCGTGTGAACCCCGCACGCCCAGGTGTGCACCCCGGCTTGTGCTCCCCGCAGACGAAGGCCATGCGGGCACTTAAATGATGTCTTTTTTCCTCTCTCTGTCTCTCCCGTCAGGAGAACTGTCATTATAACCTGTGGGTTTGTGGCGAGATGAATGGGGTACTTTAGTTAATACTCCCATTATGCCCACACAGAAATGCTGAACAAAGCCTCCCCGTCCCTGGCGCTGCACTAATGTTATTTCTCAATTACTTTTTGTTAAGCAAATATGTGGTGTGCTTTAAGTACTGCATCCAGTAATTATGTTGAACTCTTCAGTACTGCGTGATGGCTTTCTTACAAACCCTTTCATTATACCTGTCATATGAACTTTAAACACTTGGCAATGCAATAAGATTGCATTTGAAAAACACCGAGATTATTTTTACACACGCCACCTGTTAGAGAACATTTGGGAGTGCAAAATTGAATGAAATTGAGGCATCCCACGTGGAAGAGATAGTATATGGAACGTCTTCAGTAAATACCCTCGTATTTCTTTTTTAAAAGAGACAGAAGTACAAATGTTTAATACACGTACACACATATGTTGTCTGGAAGGTTTTGTTGTTCACACACACAGCTGCAATTTATATGCCAGGAGCTGTTGATGTTGGAAAAAGGGTATCTCTGTTCTCCTTGTGTCAAGGCACAATTTTAGATAGAATTCTAACAAATAATGTCATTTCTTATTCTCATTTATTTTAGGAAATAATTTTAGGGATGACTGAATTCTTTCCAGAGAATGCTGCTACTATATAATGGGACTAATTAAGAGATGTGGGATATGAAAAGTGTTCAAATACTTCACAAGACCAACTTTAAGTACGCGCACGATTTTACGGAGACTTTTCTTCTCTTTCGCAGATACCCGTGTTACTGCAGGGCAACTCCTCCTCAGGGCTCCCTTCCGCCGGAGCTGGGAAGGAGGGACGGCCTGTGCGGCGGGGATGGAGCCCTTCCAAAGAGGGTTAAGCTTCTGCACTAATGCAAGGATTACTAATGGTGGTTTAATTAGCGCACTCCTTCTCTCGCATTCCTTTCGGCGGTTAGGAAAAGCCCGGTTCCTCGGATAGATGTCACTTATTTTTTCTCCATGCAGCCTGTAAGTCCTCTGAAGTGCTGACAGACGCAAGGCTCTGTTTATGCCGCGGCTAGAGCTAATTCAGAGCATTCGGAGACTTCAAAGCTCCCAGTTGATTATTTTCTGTGTGTTAGTTACATTTCAAAGTCAAATGATTTTTCAGTGAAAAATTCCATTGTCATTTAAATCAGATTCATTTTAAAACATCAAATAAAGTTCAATAAAATTTTGTTTTTAAAACATCGAAATCAAGTATTTCAGCAGAGTTGACATATTTAATTTCAACAGTTTTAACGGAACGGTTTTGATCTTTGCTTTCCAAAGAGCTTGTCCAAGTGAAGTCATTAGTGCTTACACTTAAAAAAAATTAAGACTTTTGAAGATTAGCATCATGACAACATTTCAAATTCATCTAAGCAAAATATTTTTATGAATTCAAAATGACTTTAAAATGTGTTAGAAATTTTGATTTCTTTTAATTCAGATTTGAAGATGGAAAATTAATTCATTGAAACAGAAAACATAGATCCCGCACAGATATTATGTGAATTATCATTTACTAAGTGAAACCAAATTTGGCTTTAAAGTCAGTGATGATTCAAAACATTAGCCTTAATTAGAGCAAAACATGGGTGACTCAAAACGAGCTATGCTCAAATAATTTCCTGAACAATATGCCTAAAATCATGACGCTGCTGCGGGGTGGGAACGCAACGGGCGTGCGGGTGGGGGCCGGGAACCGACGTGCTTCAGATCGGAGCGAGCGCTGCAGGAAAGGCCGTTCCGTGCCGCAACCTGCGCGCACGGTGCAACCGCGTGCCGCTCACCGGCGGGAGCCCGCGGAAGGCCCGACTTGACGCAGCGGGGTAGAGACGCTCTGCTCCCGTGCGGGATGCCGCCAGCACCGCGTGGCGTATGGCTGTGCAGAGGCAGGGAGCTGGAGTCATAGTCCTGCCTGCCTGCTGCTGGAATTAGAACGGGTGGCGAAGCACCGCAGGGACGCGTGAAGTCTTTCATCACACCTGCGCGCACTGACCCAGGCGCCAGCCCCCTCCCTGCTGCCCGCACCCTGCCTGCGCCACGCGCGGTGTGCCGGGGACCCGGAATTCCGCCAACCGCTCCCGGTGCGAATCCCTCCGCACCACGCTCCGTGAACTCAATTGAGACAAGAGTTTCCAAGAAATTTCATAGCAGGAAGGGACATTCCTCCCACTGAAGTGATTACGTCGGCAGCATCTGAAATCAGTTCAGTTGCTTTGGGTCTTTACTGAACCCATCCTCCGTAAATCTGCTCCGTCGCGCAGGCGAACGCTGGGCAGAGCCGGCGGCAGGGACTGCTCAGCCTGCCCAAAGGCTTTTCCCAGCTCTGCTCGGAGCAGGGGTCTCTCGCTAAGCCCAGTATTTTAAGACAAGTCTTGTGTGCGGCTCAGGAGAGCACAGCTGGCAGCAGAGCGGTGCCAGTAAGGTCTTCACGGGGGGGTGAATTAATTCCGCTAGTCCAGTAGACACAGTGTGTTTTAATTGGATCTTCAAAATCTTGCAGCTGCCTAAATAATATAGAATTATGTTAAAATATTACACCTAATATCTTTAAATAGAGGTTACCAGTATGACCAAGGTTTTTCCAGGGATTGGCCTGTGGTTTTTGCCGTTCAGGTGGTATATAGGGTTTATTGGTAAAGATGGGTTGTAAAATTTCTATCAAGAATCTGTTTACTAAGGGGCTGACTCTTCTAAATGAAACTGTAGACGGTGTTTATTAATCTGAAATGCTTTTAAAAGATTTTTTCTTTGAAAAGAAAGTCCACTGTTTCTCCAGGATTAATTTTTCTGTTATTTTTTCGAGTGGAAATGTTGATAATGATTTTTTTTTTTCCTTTTTTCAGAGTCACACTTTCCCCGCAAGGGGAATGTAGTCTTTTAAAATGTATGCCGTGTTCCTGTTAAATACATTTTAGGAACACTGTGTGCACATGAAAACACTCCTCTGCATTGATATATGTCACTGTATTACAATCAAAGGAAGGCAATAGTCTCCAAAATACTAGAACTTGCACCTTCAAACCCTGTTTTTCCGTATTTTAACGTGCATCCTCGCCTGCCCAGTACAAACTCTAAGACATTGGCGTAACTGGTGGCTGTTGCTGCAGAAGGAAGGTGCACAGGACGGGGGCAGGGGTTGGCAGTTCACCGTGGAGGGTGACTGTGCCCCGGGGCCGTCGGCTGCCGGCCGCGAGATGCTGCGGCTCCGCGTCGCCCGCCCAGGAGCTGCAGCAGCGCCGGACTTGGCAGGAATGCTCGTCGGAGAGGGGCTGGTGCTGGAAATTGATGCCCAGCTTTCCGTTAAGGCATTTGTGCCATTATGTAGCTTCCTAACTTAATTAATGGCTGGAACTTTGAGTGCTCAGAACCTCATTGATTCGGCAAAACGTGCCCTCTCGGTGCACAGAATACGAATCACACCCGGCCACGGGTTTCATCGGGTCTCTGCAACCTCAGAGCGTACCTCGCGCCCTGTGAGAAGGGGAGCGGGACGCACGCGTCTGGGCCCCGGAGGTGGAAAAGAGCAGAGGTTTGGCTCGCAGAAGTGGAGCCAGAGCTTCCTCGCACACCCGCCGCGGTTGGGCAGGTCCGCGTCTCCGGCAGCGAGCGGGGCTGGAGAGGTGGTGGGGCACCAGCCCCCCTTGCCCGCAGCAGCTTGCTGCGGGGCTTTTCGGGCCCAGCTGTTTTGAAAATAATAATAGTTGTCTAGAACACACAAAGGAAAAAAGTGCCCCGAAAGTACTTCAGAAAATGATCGCTGTCTGGGTTCTCAGAAAGCCGGGAATAAAGATGTGTGGTCTGTCCCTACTCAGCCCAGTGTACGTAAGGCACCTCGGAGCCCTTGGGATTGTCGTAGTCCCATAAATGCCGGTAAAGACTGTGGAGCAAGTCAGATTTGTGAGACCTGTGCAAAAAGCTGCGGGAGACATCACCGTTTGCTGCAGTTTTTTTCCAAGATGCAGCCGACTGTGTCAAGCTGACTGGAAACGGAGGGTGGGAAAGGACCGCTGTCTGTCGCTGCATCCCTCAGCACCCTCCCGCTCCGGGCTGGAGGGCAGGAGAGCCGGCAGGCGTCCAGCTGGGTGCCGCTGCCCAGCATCGGGCTGAGGAAGGCAGGCTCTGCCCTGCCCTGGAATTAACTGATCTGTGATCCAGACCTACCATGTGCAACCTGTCACCACGTCTGGAAAAATCAGCAGGGCTTCCAAAGAATAAAGGAAAAGTAAATTATCCAACAGAGTCTTCAAGTAATCGTATTTTTGTCACTTAATTACAGCTGTTCTGGGAAAAAATATCCAATGATTGCCCTACTTCAAAAATCTTTGACAGTAGTTTTATGAGGCAAATCATGTATATTAACGACATCAGCTGGAATGATCAGTTAGATAGGGACATGTTAATTATATCGCCACGAGCATCAGGCTGACCAAGGGAAGGCCACACATCCGTCTCCCGGGGACAGCGGCGGGTGCAGGGAGGGATGCTCCTGTCCTGGAGAGACCCGAGCGACCGGACTGGGGGGGAGCAGCATCCTCTGCACCGGGACGTGGGCGCACGTCGGGGCAGCCGGCCGTGCAAGGCAGCAGCGCAGGGACACAGGCTTCCCCAGGATGCGTGCGTTCCTCACCAGTGCCCACACGTTCTCCCGCTCCCAGGTAATTCGGTCTGAGTCGGTGTTCAGGAGGGGATGTGGTCTGAGGTGGTCGCTTTGATACCTGAGTGGCCTGGAGATTTCACTGGGGAGTGTTTCCTACTGACTGCTCATTTTCTGCTGCATGGGCGTGGGGGGAACAATGGAATTCGCTGGTTTATGTCCTGTGGTTGTAGTGTAATCTCATAGCCTCCTTTGTGATCTTTGGCTGGAGCCTAATAGGCTGGGGGATTTTTTTGAATGATCCAGACCTTCAGCCTTTTCTTTCAGCACGTTGCCAGTCTCCCTGGCCCACACCTCCACCACCCTCTAGGACCACGTCTCTCTCCACCACCTTCCGCTGCTGAGTCCAGCCCCTCTCATAACAGCTTCACACCTTTCTCTCCCAGACCCAAACCCTTCCCCGTCCGGGCTGGGTGAGGAGACAGGTCTGTCGTACCTGCAAGGCGACTGCTCTGACCGAGGAACCACTGCGGACCCTGCAATGGGAGAGGAGACCGCGCTGGAGGTGGCAAGGTCTGAAGTCCGGCTGTCCATGCCACAGCTACCCCGGCCTGTTTCAGAGGTCACCAGTGCCAGGGTTTCCCTGCCGCCCTCGCTGGAGGCACCGTGCGCTGACAGTTGGCCTGCAAACATAATCGCTATTAATTTCACCCCGTTACTCCTAGCAATTTCTCTCTTCCACCAATGTAAACACATCTCTCTCATCCTTCGTGTTTGTGCCCTTCCAATATATTTATATGCTCTTATGCCCCTTAAACGTGTTTTTCAAGTTGATGCAAGTTCCAGGTTTTCACGGTTAAGTAAGAAATGACTGATGAGTGAGAACAAAGCCTCCTATTATGAAGTAAACTGAAGCGTGTGCTAATTACTGCACACAGACATCATGATGAAAGAGGGGTGTTAAGTGACACAAATGCTGTCTCCTGCAGCCCTACGCACCGGGTGGAGGCAGAGAGACGGAGTGAAGCTCCTGGCGTCTCCTGCACGGAGGATGAGCGCTCAGACCGGCGTGCTTTAAGGAGGTGATGAAGTAGAAATGGCAGGCAGTAAGACGTGCCTTTGAAATGTGCTATGGCCAACACAGTGAGGAAGAAAAAAAGAAAATGTGTCTTTTTGTAAAATTGCACGGCTGTGAGAAACTATATTACTGCGTCCCCAGTAGAGCATCCTGAGAAATAAATTTTCTCATCCTCTAACAAGGTGTTTCGGTGGCTACGGCTACTGATGTCTCCAGCATCTGCTGTCTGTGCACGTGTGGTTTCCCCCATCACACCTTCCCGTAAGGACAGGGGCTCTGACCTGCCGTGCCTCACCCCAGAGCGCCGTACCTGCGGAGGCAGAGCCCCGGTTCCTGCCCCAGTGCAAACCAACTTTTTATACCGCAGTTTATCTATGTTCATGCATAGGATAATGCCCCGGGAGCAGCCGCTGCTGGCGTGGATGCAGACGGGTGCCCAGCGAGCAGAGCAGCAGGCGAGGGGCCGCGGAGCTGCCTGGGGGGCTGGAGGAGGCAGCCCCCAGCTCCCGGCACCCCCGCACCCCCAGCCCTCCTCCATCCCTCTCCCCCCACCACAGCGGCGGCGAGGGGCAGCCCCAGCCCTGGGAGCGCCTGTGCCCAGCGTCGGCAGGAATTTCTCCTGTTTGTCAAATATTGACTCAGACCTGAGAGAGCTCTCGCGCACCTCCTCGGGCTGTGTACATCCACCGAGGAGGCAGGAGATGAAGCAGGCAGAGACAGGCAGCGGCACCAGGGCAACGCTGAGCGCTGCAGAGAGCAAACACGGAGGGCACGGACGCGGCCATGTACCAGGGCTCAGCTTTCTTTGCACTTGCACACAAACAAGCTTCTGTTCACCTGATGTACAGTCAGAAAGGAGGAAAGATGTAGAGCTTTAAAATTAAAATTGGGAAAACAATCCGCTCTTTAAAAGCAAATGGCGAAATTACCGGGTAGCACAGCGAACTGCGTGCATGCTGCATAACAACCGAGTTGTTACATTTTTTGTGAGCGACGGCAGCATACCAAATTGTTAAGTAAAGAATAAAAAGAAGAAAGAGAGGTGAGTATTCGCAGCCATAGCAGAGATGTTGTCTCCATTGCTGATAAAATGAAATCCCACCTCTGGGAAGGACCTGAGGATCTGTTTGATTTCCTCCTTTTTTGTAAAGCCCCAGTACCCCACCAGGCACGCTTCACCCGAGGGCGGGTTTGTGAAACGGCTGAGGACCGCACCAGCCACGTGTGGGTCTGCTGGCTCCGGCTGTGGGGCAGCACCAGCCCCCAGCCCCCAGCTCCCCCCCGATGCGGGCTTCAGCGGGGGGGAAGAGAGGCGATGGATGCACCGAGCCATTGCAGGGTGAGCGTTTTGGGGGAAAACACCTCGAGATCCAGCCTGCCTTTTGCGTCCCCAGCGGGACCTGTCTGCGAAAGGACTGGAGATGCCACCGCACCAACAGGCAAGGGGCAGGCAGGCTGCCTGCACGCTCTGCCAGCACCGCGGGGCACGGCCGAGCCTCCCGGCAGCCCCGGCAGAGCACGGCGCTCCCAGGGCTGGTGGTGCCACGTCTGTACCCTGTGCCGCAGCCTGTCTCGGCCTTGCCGTGCGTCAGTTCACCCCGCCTGTTCGCACACCCGCTCCCACCTCTCCAGAGAGCGCGGCAGCACTCCCAGCGCCAGGCGGGGGGGGTGACACTGGGGGGATGCTCTGACTTCAGGTGGGATGCTCGGGATGCTCTGACCTCAGCCAAAGGCAGAACCACAGCTTCTGCTCCTCAGCCGCCAGCTCTGCCAGCTTGCTGCTGCCAGTCCTTACCTTGCAATTTGTTTTTACTGGGCAGCTGCCAAGAAAAATAGTATCTTAAATGCCTTGTGTAGTGCTCCTTGGCTTTATTATTAGCATTATTATTTACTGGCTTTCAGTGCTCTGTCTGCATTTTCCCCCTAGGAGATTACTGTCCTGAACACTGCTGCCTTGCATCAACAGGAAAGAGCACTGACTTTATGAAATTTCTGTGGTGCTTAATCTACAGCATTTTATCATGGCCATTTCAGCATTATATCTGCAGATCAACCTTTGCTCACTTTTGAATTCTCTTCCTTGAACTGGTTTTCTTAACCAATCGCCAACATTACCAATTCACCAAGAACAACATGCCCTTTAGTCAACAGCCTGTTGACAAAAGATAAATTCAATTTTTAATGTAGGCAAGTTCTATAACCAAAAATCACACCACAGCTGAATCACAGACTGGTTGAGGTAGGACGGGACCTCTGGAGGTCATCTGGTCCAACCCCCCGCTCAGGCAGGGCCACCCGGAGCCAGTGGCCCAGGACCATGTCCGGATGGTTCTGGATATCTCCAAGGACGGAGACTCCACCACCTCCCTGGTGGTACTTGGTCACCCTGACCGTGACAAAGTGTTCCCTGGTGTCCAGAGGGACCCTCCTGCCTGTCAGTCTGTGCCCGTGGCTTCTGGTCCTGGCCCTGGGCACCACTGGGCAGAGCCTGGCTCTGTCCTCTCTGCACCCTCCTGCGGGTGTTTGTAGGCAGGATGAGATCCCCTGAGCTGCTCTGCTCCAGGCTGAGCAGTCCCAGCTCCCCAGCCTCTCCTCATGGGAGAGATGCTCCTGTCCTTCAGCATCTCGGTGGTCCCTGCTGGAGTCTGCAGCCTGTCCATGTCTCACTGGCACTGGGCAAGGGGACCCAGCACTGCAGGTCTTTAAGCACTTGTCCTAAAATGTACTCAGAGAAAGCAATGACACGGGGGTAGCTTTTTTTGTTTAGGGTTTTGGTTGGTTTTATTTTTCCCCAGAAGTCCACATTGCCTTAGTTTATAAGGACCTGCTATTTTTTTAATAACTACAGTAAATTTATCATCCTTCCAGTGACACAGCAAAGAGCAACAAGTTCTTTCTCCTAGTATATTCTTGGGAGCATGGCTTCTATTTTATTTCCTGTTTGCTAAAAAAAGTGAAAATAATGGTATAAATTTACTTTCTCCTACAACAGTAAAGTCTTGGCTTTGAACCTGGGTTGATATAAGAGAAATGCTGCAATTAGTGCAAATCCAGAGCACTAATTCCATCTTGTCAGAAAGGCGGCAGCTGCCCCAAGCAACTTCCAGGTGGGTGTTCTGATCAGCAGAAAGAAAAATACTGTCTGAAATGAAAAGCAGGGGTTTCTTGCTGTGCCGAAGCCTTCTCAAGGCATTGGAAGCACTTTGGGACAGGAGGCGTTTGACCGCTCTCAGGAAGCGTGTCCCACACAGACCCTCCCCTCCCCGCACCCGTCCGCTGCTGGAGGGCTCGTCCGGAGGTGCCGGTCTGCTGGGGGCACGTCGGTCAGTGCGGCATCCGCCGCTGGCACGTCTCCCTGCTTCTGCCTTTGACACTCCGGCAGAAGATACCGGTGCTTCACAGCACATTCGGGATATTTTGCCTGTGGCTTGTTTTTTCGGAGATGACTTTCCTCCTAAGACTAACTGAGTTTTGTTGAGACATTCTTCATCTTGTGATGCTTCAAAACTGTAATTCTGTTGCTTGAACTCTCGTGGTTTCTTTTCTTCTTGTGCAGCTTCAGCAGGCCCTTCCACAGACACAATAGAGGGACACAATACTCATCCCGTTTAATTCCCTGAATGGACTTCATGTGCACATTCCTTAACTCTCTGTTACGGATTTCAGTGCGTACTCTTCTGCTAGGAGATTTAACCTTTCTTATTCAATTCGAAGCATTGAGATAGATGTATTTCTCAGGGAAGGTCCGTTCATTGTTTTTAATTCAGGGTGAATTATTTGTGGGTTTGGGGACAAAATGAGTTTGTTCCATTGAGCAGTTTCCCAGGTTTTGACAAGATACTATTCCCATGGATGCTGGATTGAGGATTCCCCGGTCGATGTCGCGGGTCCCTGTGGCTGCAGGGAGATGGACACCGTGCCCCATCCGACAGCCAGCAGCTCCTGTCCCAGGACACTTGGAGCGGGGCCGGGGGGCTCATCCTGGGCTGTCCCAGCTCCCAGCTGGGGTCACAGAATCATCGAATCATAGAATCATCTCGGTTGGAAAAGACCTTTAAGACCATCAAGTCCAACCGCTAACCTAACCTTGCCATCCCACCACTAAACCATGTCCTCAAGCACCTCATCTATCCTTCTTTTAAATACCTCCAGGGACGGGGACTCAACCACCTCCCTGGGCAGCCCATTCCAGAGCCTGACAACCCTTTCTGTGAAGAAATTTTTCCTAATGTCTAACCTAAACCTGCCCTGGCGCAACTTCAGACCATTCCCCCTGGTCCTGTCGCTTGTTACCAGGGAGAAGAGGCCGACCCCCACCTCACTCCAACCTCCTTTCAGGTAGTTGTAGAGGGTGATGCAGGTCAGCCCGTGCCGGGCACGTCTGCTGCCCACGGCCTCTGCCTCGACAGATTGCGGGGTCCTGGCGGTTGAGGTGAGGGGATCGGGGGGATCGTTCCCCCAGTGGGTGATCCCCAGTGGGCTGACACTCATCTCTAGCCACAGACATACTCCAGGCTTATTTGACATGTGAACTTGATGCTCTCGCTGTTGGATGGATGGCTCCAGAGCTGTTCATAGCACCTCCCACTCTTCATATGCTTTTCCTTGACAAATAATGCGACTGTCAAGCAATTATTTTCTTTTCAATATAACTAGTAGTTAAAATAACTTGGTCAAACTCTGCATTTCTGTTATCAGCAGGTATCTGATATAAGTTTCCACCCATTGGTAGGCTTGGCTTTACTTTTTCTGAGAAGATTCTGTCTCTGTACACTATTGAGGAGATCCTTTCCAGCCATTGCAGGAGCTCCCCTTATCGCTGGGACAGAGCACGAGGCAGGTGTGCAGGGTTCACGATCGCAAAGGCTCGGGTTAGGGTACGACTGGTCCCCCACGCCCTGATGGATCCATAAACTGCCTGTTTCCTTCAAACACCTGAGGCTGATGTCAAGAGATAATTCTTCCCTTATCCTTTAAACCCTTCTACCTACAAAAAGTGACAGCTGCTGATGAAATGACAATACGAGCCAACCAGCGATCGCTGCAGGCTGTCATTTGGGATAACTGGATGGCTTGGAAGGTTTAATTTCAATTTGAAATGATTTTATGTGGGAAAACCATGAGTGATGGGGTCATAACAGCAGCTGACAAATACGACCACATCACTTCATGCTTGTTTCCCGTTAACTAACTCTTTGCCTTTCTTCCTTTTAATGTCACATACACTTTTGGAGTCATGCTTCAGTTTAGATCTTTAAACTTCCTGGGGAAGAGGTACTCCCAATGTTTTCATTCTGCAGAGCAGCAAATGCAGCGGGTCACCAGCTGACACTGCTATCTGCAAACTATAATTCACTGGCTTGATTTAATCTCTGAGAAAATGGGTAAGCATGATTGCACACGACATCCGGATTCCCTCTGTTGTCAACTACATCCAGAATACGGTGCAGTTTGAATTATCAGAAGGATAAAATTGTACCAGGCTAGTCTCCCTCACCATAAATTCTGTATTTTTTAAAGTTTAATAAAGTAGTGTTATACGATGTCTCATTCAGATGTGCAGGGATGCTTCCGGAAACCAGCAAGCACTGCTTCAGCAGTCAGCTCTGGTCCCAGCAAAGCACCTCTGTCCCCAGGGGGGCTGAGGGTAAGGGAGAGGCTGCACCGGGGGGGACGGCAGGACGGCAGGCTGGCACGGCACGCAGCCCAACGTCCATCTTCCGCAGGTCCTGGCTGCCCCCTCCCTGCCTGCAGCCACGTGGTGGGCTCAGGATGAGAACCTCTGACTCCAGGGGCACTTCCACAAGGCTCCGACGGCAACGACCCCCGTGAAAGTCACCTTGCTCAGTCCGGAGCTGCTCTGGAAAAGGGGGGGGGGTATTTGAAAGTTTGGTACAGTCACCGAAAAAATTTCCCTAGGTTTAAGCATTGTTTGTGTCTGCTCCTTTACAGCAAGCTTCTGTTCTCTACTTCTCGTTAGGAGAAGCCTGCAGATGTTAAGGGTATCTATCTGGTTTCTTCAATTTTCCAAGAGAAGGATTTTGATTATATAGTAATCTGAGCTCAGGAGGCTTTGGAAATGAGCAGTGTTTGAGCCTTCACCATATTTCTGTTGCTTAGAGTGCCCATCACTTTATTTTTCACTTGTGATTCTTTAGCTAACATGACGTTAATTGTGATTGGAAAATGATTGAGCCTGTGAATTGTGAGACTGTTCTCACTTAACAACATAGTGAGTATCACTTTGATTAGATTGCTCTCTCCTTTCATTGCTGAACAACTTTAAGCTTAAAAAGAAGTTAGAAGTGAATAATATTTGTGTTGAGAGACTCTTTCCCACACAGAAGTGAATAGATGTCTGAAAGACAAACCTGCTCTTAGGCACAGCCAGAGCACTGTCTCCTCTGTGATTGCTTTTCAAGAAATAAAAGTAAGGATCTGCTCTCAAGGGCTAAGCATAGTGTTTTCCATCAATCTGCCCATTAGGACTCTTCTGTTTGCAGACCCACCCTATGACATCTGCCTGTTTGAAGTTACTTCAGTGGGAAGCAAATTAAAAATAATAATAAAAAAGGCTTTGCAGGAGAAAGGCCTCGTGGAGGTGCGATTCCTGGGGAGAAAGGTGGAGATGAGCGCAGTGACCTGGGGCGGAGGACGGACCTCTCTTTTGCCGGAGAAGAGCGATGGCTCCCCATTTCTCCTGGTCACCCAGGGAGAAGGGTTCCCCTCTAGTGCTAATAACTTTCCTACCGAGAAATACCGCCTGTCCAGTAATAGCTGTGGAAGTGTGTTGGTTTAACTTCTTATCAGTATCTTAGTCTTTGTACCTTACAGGGGAGCCTATTCAGTTTCCTAGGAAAGCCCTGGTAGGAGATGTAGGACAGGCTCTGCGCTGCTACGGCTTTCTCACCTTCTGGAGGGATGCTCGTCCCAAGCAGGGGATGGCCTTGTGGGGGTCCTCCTCACTCAAGAAGGCAGAACCAAACAATGTCTAAGAAAAATCAATTAGAGAACTGTTTGTTCAATAATTTTCTTTCATAACCGTGTTATTTGCTTCTCTCTGTGTTCATCACATATCCAGTCACCAGTCAGTGCTGTAAGGGTGACCAGGCATCTCCAGCTGGCTAGTATGGAAACTCATTCCCAGGGTGCCTCTTCTTACCGTACTTTAATTAGTGCAGATTTTGTGTTTTGATGTGCATTATAAAGAGTACGAGAGATCCTCTGGAGGCATGGTTTTTGACACCATACAACAATTCTGTAGATTCATCTTAAGTCTTCTTTATCATGTGTAAACTAACAGTACTTGTGCATCTATACCTTGCCTGTGCAGTGAGCTCCCTTTTAAAGTATGTATTCAAAAAGAAGGGTGATTTTGGAACAAGGTCCTGTAGTCTTTTCCGTTTCTCTGGATAATATGAGAGTTAAATTACCACAAGCTGATTTGAAAAGATGAGGATCCACCAAGGCATGTTGCAGGGAGGGCTATTTGCTGTTTCAAAACCAGCTAATGTCAGATAACCACAATAACCTACTCTCCAGAGGGTAAAAGTCAGTAAAGCTGTATTTTACTACAGAGCACTAGACCAATTTACATCAGGTGACAAGGCAGTATATTGCATGCATATGAATCTGATTTTTTAAAAACATTTTTTTGTTAGTGATGACAGTGTCAGTGAGGGAGAGGCTTTCAGGGGATGACTTTCCTCTGGAGAAGTGCTGCATTATCGCCTTGGTTTCCAGTGCATGATGTAGAGTAGAGACTGCTTTTAATAATAAGATGCATATTTGTGCCTTGTCCTTAAGCTGGTGAAAAATCTTTGTAATGCTATGGAGTTCATAGTTCAGGACGTGGAGCTTAGCTGCCTTATGGCTATGCATTTCAAAGAGGGTAGAGCAGAAGTCTGTATAGGGTAAATCCATCTGAAGCCAGTGGAATTCTACTGCTTGTTGCTTTTTAGCACAAGTACTCCTCAAAACAGAAACAATTAAAAATGATTATTAGTCATGCTAAGAGTGAGTGTCCTCATGAGAACTCATGTGTGTTTTCTCAGTGAACCTTCTGGAAAAGGAGTCTACACAGCTCTTCACAGTGGCTCATGGCTCAAAGTAGGATTTGTACGAAAAGGCTGATTCAAAAATAGATCACGGCTCTGTGCTTGAATGCTCTTTCCAAAAAGGAAAGCGAGGAGCCTCCAGCCCACCACGGACAGCACGGCAGATGTGCCATGTGAGCAAACAACCCGTGTACCCACCTCGAGCTGCGTGGAACCAGCGTCTTGACATCTCCTGTTGTCCAGCCCCAAGAGCCCGGCAGCTGTGACCGAGTGGTCCCCAAAACTCGGCTCAGACAAAAAAGATAAGCGTGCCAAGAAGTAGAGCAGTTTCCCAGACAAATTAGTAGTTAATCCCAGTCTGGGGTAACATACAGAGAAATTAAAAAATAAATTTTCAAACAATAAAAATAATAATTATAAAACAAGCAAAACCTTTAATTTAAATCCACTTATAGAGTAAGGTAATGAATGAAGCGGAGCATTAAGAATCAAATAACAGCCAATTATTTGGATAATTCCAATTAAAATATACATTCTTAGCTCTGACCCACAACAACTCTCTAGTTTTCTCTGAAACACCAAAACGTAAATTCAGAATCAATTGTTTCTTTACCATATTTTGCCTCATTGCAAATTTAGGAAAACCTGTCAAATATGACATTTTTATTAATGCTTACATTCGGCATTCTCCTCTGGAAGCCTATTTATCGCCAGAGCCTGGAGACGCCCGCCCGGCAGCGAAAGGAGCGATTGCTGCTGATACAAACTTACTCAGCTAATCCTGAACGCTCCAGCAAGAAACGGGCAGCGGTGGGAGATTGTGGCTGCGTGGGACTCACCACCGGCTGCAAAACCCAGGCGTGGAGGAGGATAAACACACGTGTGGCCGGCTTGTGTCGTGCCCGGCACTGCCAGGATGCTCGCGGCTCTCAGCGTGAGCTTTAGGCACACGGCTGCCTGCAAGGTATTAAGAGTTCAGAAATTTTGTGTGGGTCACTTTACCACGGATACCAGAGTCTGCAGAATGTCTGTTCCGATGTAATCAGAGCTGTACGCTGCAGAATACTATGCAGAATATTTCTTCACAGTCGGAGTCGGATGAGCTCAACCTTTTTGGCTCTGCAGGGACGAGGGAGCGGTAACCCAGCAGACATCCAGCAGGACTGAGCTGAGCATCCTTCCCCTGGCTTGTCGTTAGGATGAAGGTATCTGTCACAGGGATCGTCCCTCTGGTCCTCTACGGATGTGCCAGCCTTGACTCTTCCGATTCCTGGTGCACCTCTTTACAACACCCCGGCAGGCATTTCCCCAGGCCGTTGGCAGCTCCACAGAGCACGCTGCCCAGTTAAACCAGTGCTCTCAGCAAACACCCAACTGGGTCCTGGCCTCTGGGGGGACCCTAAAAATCATCCCACCTGATGGGGCTGACGGGCAGGGTGGACACTCTTTGTCTTAGGAGATCTGCAGCTACTGCAGTATGGATAGCAAGGAACTGTTTTAAAACGCTTTGCTTAGAAAAATTAATAACTCGACTTTTAAGCCCTCTTTTTAGAATCTGCATAAATGCAATTGAAATGATAATTTTAAGAATTTAAATACAGCAGAGAAACAGCAATGACATTATCAAATTATAAATAAAGATCACTTATTTTGTTTCAACCTTTATAGTGAAAATTATTTTCTTATTAAAAAAAATCAAAGAGCTATTACTATTTTCCTGGGTTTTTAAAGAAGTAATGAGCAGTAAACTCAAGCAATTATTCGCATATGTTATTAAATGTCGCTGTTAAACAATTGCATGCTATGAAGAGGAAGAGACATCAATTTGGAGGAAACTTTGGGCTGATTTCATAGTCACTGAATTCTCCAATGTGATGCCTGAATAATTTTATGCACACATTTCAAATAAAGGTAGAATTTTCTTGATATTATTTGATTATGAATTTAATTGAAATGCTTCTTATACCATCTTGTGCATTAATTCAACCAGCAAAACCCCTTACATGCTCCTAAATGACAGAAAATTAGATCACATATCACATTTTAAAAGTGATACATACCGACATTAAGAATTTGTATTGCTTTTACCAATTCACTGCCTCAGAGTTTGCAGTTGTCTTTATCCCCAACAACAATTCCTCCAGCAAGGGCACTTTTAGTGAAATGTCACTCTTTAAGACCAAGAAACAAGGTCAAACACCCCAGGTGAAGCTGCCCAGATCCTTTGGAGGGGGAGGAGGAAAGACACCTTCCACGTTTTCTGTCAGGTGCTTTATTACTTCTGGTAGTACCTAAAGGACAGTCAGAATGGCAATGCTTTATTTACTGTATTTATTTCCCAGTTAACGTACTGTTATTGCTACTTAGAATTTGGTGTGTTGAACTCTACATCAACAGGAGACCAAAGATGCAATAAAACGTGATCCAGTACAAAATCTTAGAAATTAACATACAACCCTGTTTTTTCCTAATAAAAATATAGCGTTTATTTTACTTCCAATTCCTACTTTTCTGCTATTTCAAGCCCATCTGTGCAAGAGGAGGCGAGCGGCTCCCACCCTGGCAAGGCGTGAGTCCCAAGCCAGGCAGCTGCTGGGGAACGGCACCAACCCCGCGGGGCTCGCAGGGTCCCTGGGGGGGATTTTACAGAAATGGAGGAGGAGGAGAAGGGTTTCAAAGGGATGCGGACTTCATCAAGACAATGGCACAAAATGTCCCTGAAACGAGGTAAGGTTTTAAACCCAGATACGCCACAATCTAGGGGCGCGTTTGGCCTGTTTGCTGGTGAGGGGTGATTCAGAGACACTGGAAATGGAGAAAAAGAGGCGGAATCGGGAGTCCCGGAGATGTCTCAACAGAAGCAGAGGGCAGAAAGCAGAAGAGTCTGGAGTTGTTATTTTCTGAAGTCACTAATGGCTCTGAAAAACATCACTGAGAAACCACAGATACCCAGCCACAAGAGTCTTCTGCCGAGGGCACTGCAGCGTTAGCAGGAGGGACGTCCTTTGGAGATCTCCTGGAGCTGGTACAGCTCTGGGCATTTCCAATACCCCCGAGCAGAAGAGGGAGCTTTCCAAGCAATACGGGGAAACTTTGTGTCAGGCCTCATCTAGCAATTAAGGAGAAATTTATAACAGCACCAGAAATTGGTGCTAGCTTAGATTCAAGTGATCACCGCCTGCTTGCAATAACAAATGTTATTAAAATAGAGTCCAGACTCCACAATGTAAACAAATCATTAAAATTCTGAAAACAATTATGATCCATTTTAGAAAAACATCCTGAAGTCCTTCAAGAGGTCATCGTATGCTACGATCAAGAAAGAAGGTCATATTGCCTAAAAAAATATCAGCCAAAGAAACTTCAGCTGACCCACAGGAAAACTGCAGACACCTGTATGAAAAGCAAGTGGAATAAAGGGAAAGTGAACAGTAATGAATATGCATGAGGGGTAGAAATCCAGAATATTATTCAGGGAAGCAAAGGACAGAAGAAAAATCGGTATCTAGCAGGAGTCAGAACAGTAAAAATGGCTTTTCTAATGAATGTTATGAATAAAAATAATTCCACTTATGGGATTAGTGTATTTTGAGAAGA
Source organism: Aramus guarauna (assembly GCA_013400195.1). Taxonomy (NCBI): domain Eukaryota; kingdom Metazoa; phylum Chordata; class Aves; order Gruiformes; family Aramidae; genus Aramus; species Aramus guarauna. The sequence goes on along the minus strand of VXBL01007963.1, from coordinate 62,538 downwards.
AAATGGAAACCTTTTCCAGTATAAAAGGCAGGAGAACCCTGTAACTGTGGCGGGTCTACACCTGGGAGAGAGCCATACCATAGGAAGATGAAGCACTTGTCATTCTGGTATTAATTCAAGACATGCACAGAAAGATGCTACTAAACCTGATCTTTAAAAGCCAGAACCTGCAAATCAATCAAAATATTTTGAAAGATTAGACCAGGGGGCTCCCCGGACACTCGGTGCTCCCTCGGGACTGCCATGGCTTGGGTCGTGCCGGCGTGCAAAGGGCACACGGCGCAGACGGCACAGGGCTGACGGATGCTGGCAGTGCCGGGAAAATAATGGGACAGCTGATAAGGGACTCAATTAATAAATTGAGGATGGGTAATATAAATAATGCCAATCAAGTAGGGTGTACTGGTAATAGATCCTGTCAAACCAAATTGACGTCTTCTTTTAATGAGATTATGAGCTTGGTTGATAAAGGTAATAGTGTTGTTGTAATGGATGTCTGTACAGCATTTGAATTGGTACCACCGAACATTTTAATTAAGAGACCAGAATAATATAAAGTGCACATAATAAACATGCAGCGCATTAACAACTAGCTAACTGGCGCTTCTCGACGCCTTAATTGTGTGCTTTCCAAATGAGGTGCTCTCGTTCCAGACGCTGTGGCTTGGTGGGTCCAGCGGGTCACATTCGCTGCCGCACGTGGTCCTCCCTGGCCTTCTGATCCCTGCCTCGCGGTGTTCGGAAAATGTTTTTAAACTTCAGATAGTTGGGGAAATTATTTACAGAGGACTGTGCTCTTTCTGTCTCAGATGTCATTATTGTATAGAGTTTCTTCTTTCTTTCTTTTTCAAAGAAATGTGTGTTCTCTGCTTGTTGTTGTTTCAACTGCATTATCCCGAGTCCAGCGGGATTTGTGATGTATATTACCCTTTGGTTTTAAACAGCAGAGGATCCACTTTTTTATTCTTCCAGTCTTTTCTTTGCAGATCATTTTACGTCACAGTCATGCAAACTGGACCGTCAGATGGTGGTGTGGAAGTAGAAATGGGATCCTGGGAGCAGGCTGGTGAACCAGGACAGGGGATGTGAGCACTGCACTCTAGGGATATTTTTCTGATCTGCCTCCGGCACAATTTCTCCATGTTTTATTCAATCGTGATGGCTTACAGCCTATCTTGACACTTGTACGCACCATTTTTCTCTGAACTCCGGCAGTCTGGAGTCTTCAGCATCTCAGTCTTCAGCATCTCATGGATGTTTTTTATTTGCTCTCTGGTCAGGAGCCCAAAATTCCCTTCTCCTCTCACCAGCCTGCAGCACCCTTCGTGGGGACATCAGCAGGAGGGGGATCGTCTGGGTAGGAGTGTTAGTGTTGGTTTAGTTACCAGTGCTGTCGGGTTGGTGTCGGTACCTTCCCACAGCACGACTCTGGGGTCGTTGCTGGGCACCAGAACACGCTCTGGAGAAAGCCCACAGGTCGGCTGTGGCAGGACGATAGCCTTCAGCTTGCTTCAGCAGCGTGAGAGAGAAATTAGTGCTGAACAGAGCACAGGCTCTGTGGTCGCTGAGAAATGCAGGTGAAAGGGGTGTTGCATTCTTTTCCCTGAAAGAAAAATCTAGTGTAGCACATAAAAGCAATACAACAGAGAGGAATGTGTGAGAAATGATGGTGTGGCTAATTTTTCTCTATTTGTTTTGTTTTGTTTTGTTTTAGGCAGTGACCCTTATCGTACAACATTACACTAACCGTGAAAGGTATTGAATGCAGACAGCTCTTACACAGTTATTGTACAATATCCTTAATAACATATTCATTTAGAATTTGATTGATGTAAAGTTATTTCATCTTCTGGCTGGATGTTTTCAGATGATGAGTATGAATCTGAATCTATTATTATGGCAATCCATTAGACATACCCCAGCCGTCTGTTTCGCCATTTCTGAATGCTTTTTAAACTATACACACTCACACACACACACATATATATAAATACACGTAGAGCCTTACACACGAGTACTGATGTCAATGCTCAGTACGTGAGCAGCCCTACAGACTTCAAGAGAAATACACAAATAGCAAAGTTCACGGCAGAACTAACTCTTTTGTCTCCGTCTCATGCAATATAGCAAATAGATGAGGATATATGGGAAGTCTTGTGAACAGGTAGGAAGTCTTCATTACAACTCCAGCACGTGAGACTCTGCAATAAAATAAAAGTGCTGTCTCTTAATGTGGTGCTACAAAAGGTGGTTATGAAACTGGAATGTACACTGCTGTAAAAGGCATTAAATACCTGACACTTTTCACTGAAATAAAATTTACAGAATTTTGCTGCAATAAAAATAATCAGCCCAGGATTTCTAAAAGATGAGTAATAGTTCTACCTTGGCATTTGAGTGTCCAACTCAAATCTCCTTTACGGTGGCTGATTTGCAGAGGCATTTCTGGAAATCCGAAGTCATTTCAAGTTCAGCATCTAAAAGCTGGAATACCCCAAAACACATCTTCTCTTCGTAAATGTTGCCCTTACGGACTGTGGCAAAAATTAAGCACAGTGTGAAGGTCTAATTTTCTGAATGACAGCATAAATCATAACTGGAGGCAGTTGCTTAATTAAAGCTGTGCAAATAAATGACTTTTCAATGTTCTGGCAGTTCCAAGAAATCCAGAAGTCATTTCAGGTCAAACAAAATGGTTCATTCAACCCTTTCATAATCTTTTCTATGTTTTGTTCCAGTTTTAAGCATTCCTTAAGCATTTACCTCTGAAACTAAAAGATATATTGAAAGACATTTCTTAATCAAAATAGGGAAAATATAAACTGAAATTATTTAAAATCAGGAAACACACACATTTCATTGGTGACTCTGAAAATTAAGTTTTGAAGTTTTGGTCTAACTTTATAATTTCCTAAAGTAAAAAATTCAGAAAAGCTGGAGCAGGTTTATGACCATTTCATTGTCACCAATACTTCTTTCTCTGTCAAAACCCCCAATGTTCCCATTTCCAGCTACAAGTACGTGGGGCAGGACGGTGAGTGCGACTGAACAAGAGTCGGGATGAACCGTGGTTTCTGCCACAAGCTTGCAGAATGGGAGGTCATGGACACTCTTACTGGGCAAATAGATAACGAGAAATAGGCTTAAACAAATGACTTTTTAGGAAGAAAAATGTGTAAGGGCTTCTACTTGCAATATTGAAAACAATTAAAGAAAGAACTGACAACAAGTTTTGGAATCCCTTAAAGTGTCGGGGATGTGGTTGGCTCTCGCACGTGTCCACCCACCGCCCCTCCATGCTCCATCACTGACAGCGTGGCAGAAATGGCTGCAACCCAAAATGGTGTTCCACCTCCTCAGTAATGGCTTTGTCATGAGAAAAACTCAAGATGAAACGTGTTCTGTGAATGTGGAACCAATTGACAACCTCATTGCACCTAACGCAGAGAGTCCTGGAAGTGGGAGTGAGGTCCCAGCGCTCTGGGCTGAAGGTGCCCTGGCCTGGCAGATGGGACGAGGACACCCAGGTCTGTGCCGAGACCCTCCCAGTGCACCCTGTCTTGCAGGGTCTAGACTTGCCTTTCTGACCTCTTCTTCCCACCTAAGCGCGTTTCTGATGGTGTCAACCATGACTACGCTGTGGAGAATAAAATGGAAACAAGGCAGATTGCTGTGTAACAAATGCACAGATGGGGAACCTATATTTAGAAAACAAACAAAAAGGGTAGGGAAGGAGGTGCTTGCATGTGAAAGGAGAGATTTTTGTCCTGTCTGGCTTATTATTCCTGGGCAAATACAGTGGCCCGCTAATGCCAATTGCCTACACCGGATGAAGTCCGATTTTGAGATACACGGTAAATCCCACACATCCCGGAGAAAGGCCAACGTGGGCCAGGCTCACGAGTGACGCCAACAAACGTCTTGCGATGAAACTGTTGGTTTAGAGCGGTCACATTTCCAGGCTCAGCCGAACGTTTTTCTGCCTCTCGGCTTCCCGATGTGCTGGAGGAGGCAGGAGGAATTCCCAAATAACACGCTATTCATTTCCTCCTGACATCTCAGCGCGATGTTTAGCGATCTATCAATCTCCTATTACAGAGCGTTATTATATTCCACACAGGCAGGCTTCCCCTCGCCTGTTATTTAGAGTGGACCTCTGTTCTCTGCTTCTCATAAAAAGGCTTAAAAGAAGCTGCAGAGCTATATTTAGAGCCAGCCCGCCTCCCAGCACCATCTTCACACATGAAAGCACAGTATGATTTGAAGAAAAGTGTTTTCATTTTAAACAGTCTCAGAATCAGAGTTACCAAAAGGTGATATACTTTTACACAACAGCAGCACCGCGCCTGCTGCTCCCGCTGATGTTGGCTTACCCGGGTTTCATACCTCCACTGGACTTGTGGAAAGCAAGGGGCTAGTAGCCAGGCTTCTTGGCATATGACTGCTGCTAAACTGAAAAGAAGGAAGAGGGGAAGAAAACCGAATTAGAAAAAGAAGAAGTGCTCTGCTTTTGGAGAATTTGCAATCACGCACTGAGTTTCTGCTAACTACAGTGGATTACTTAGTGTTTTTCCAGTCAGTGATGTTATATGATTGACCTCGCCTCCAAGAAACTGTGCTCCATCAGAAAAGCAGACACGTTTTCATTGGCTTTTAAGTAACTCTGAACATTTTACAAAAATTACATGCATTGCTATAAATAGATGTCATACCTTTCTAACATTCAAAGGCTCAATTTTTAAGAGCTTTACACTTTTTTTTTCTCAAAAAAAAATCAGTGATTTCAAGGTCAATTTTTATCTCCTGTACACGTTAAATGAACTCATTCCCTATCAACCAGTTCACTCCTGGCTTTGGGGCCGAACAACATAATTCTATTTTCACACTAATTCAGTAAACTCATTTTTCATATACTTAAGTGTCATTGACTTCAGTGGACACTGGGTATTACCTTGAATTATTAACGCATTTAAGTCACAGGCTGAAGTGGAACCCTAGTCAGTCAAGGGAGGACTACTGAGAGCCACTCACATGAACCCCTGAGTTATGGAAGAGTCAGCGCAAATCTGTGGATGTCATGGAAACAAAACCTTTTTTCTGAGGTTGTTTTATAGGGGCAGGGGGGTTTGTTCCATTTGGAAAAAGAAGTACAGAGAAAAGTAAAAAGGGGTCTGAGAGATCAGGTCACAAGGCTAATTTTGTGAGACAGTCAAGCAGTTTTGCAGAACAAAGAACTTTCAATAAAAATTAATGTACAGCCAGGAAGCACCAAAAAGCTGAAAGCTGAATTTGTAGTATGTGACAGAAATGTGATTTGTCAATATAAGGATAAATAAAATTTGAGAAAATTTTGGTATTTCTGAAATGCATCATTGCCAACTACATATATTTCACGTTTTCTGAAATCACATATGTTGAATGTATACGCTTCAACAGCTAACACACAAACAATTTTTTACTATAGTGACTTTTTACATATTCACATGGCAGCATTGAAATCTAATTGCAAATTCATATATCTTTACTACATCTAACTTGGAATTGCACCTAAAGGAATGACTGTGAAAGATTAATGGCACAAGCACTTGTGGTAAGAATATGAAAAGTGATACTCTTGCTGATATCCCATGTGCATATTTATGTGGGGGATGCCATAAACATCCTTTGGAGATGCTGGCTTGTAATTGCGCAGACTGCTGCTCCAGGGCCACGCAAGACGGATTTTCCTTCGCGCCCTCTCCCCAACACCGGTGCAACCAAAGATGGCGAGATGGGGAGTCTGCGTGGCTGCACCCTCCTCCCCGAAATTACAGCGGCTCCCTGGATTAGTGATCGTGACTGAGGTCTTATGAACAACCCACGGGTATTCAGGATAAATGGCCATAGCTGGAGAACACCCACACTCATGCTCTTCGTGACCTCAAGACAGCAATGATGAAACGCAACAGGAATTTGGCAGAAGTTATCCCACGTGGTCAGATTTTTCCTGAGATGAATTTACACACGATTGTGAAGAGCAAGACAGATAATCTAGATTAGCTTGCAGCCTCAAGACTTCTTGGTAGCATGGTCACAATATGGCACTCAGGCCACCTCTCTTGCCTATGGCCAAGACCTCTGATGAGATCTCAGTCTTCCTGCAGGTATGTTTCTTGCTTATGCTGTCTGTCATTATCCAAGATTTCAGTGCAACAAGCCGACAAAGACATAATTATACCATCTATGATTGTATCTATGTGCCAGGAAAACTGACACCAAGGCTGCCTGCTGTTGGGGTACCAGATTTTGTTCTCCTGTGCTGGCTGAAACCTCAAGCCCAGACATCACCCCTCTCCTGTCTCGCCAGCTTTGCCGACAGGAATCAGCACCGACAGGAGCGTTACCAAGCTCTGGAGAAAATGACCGCAAGGAATACTGCTCATGGCAATCAAGCCGTTTTCAATCCATCAGTATAAGCTGTTTTGCTCCAAACTTCTTTAGGTCCTCTCAGGGAAGGAACTTCTCACTCATAGCACTTGTTTCCTCAAGACGCCTCAAGCTCCCATGTCCCCGTAAGATCCCCTCCCTGACCACCCATTTGCAGTTTGCTCGGCGGGCCCCTGCCCGTGTCTGGGCACGCTGCCGTCACCCGCACCCCGCACTCCCGAGGACCGCATGGACGGCAGAGCAGCCGTGGGATTGCTGTCGGCTTTCTCTTCTGCACAGCAGGACCTAACGTTAGGCAGAAACTGTCACTCTGGCTGGGGTGGGCTCCTCCGAGAATTGCCAGCGCAACAGAAGCCACTGCCTGGTATCACCTCCAGGCGCCGACAGACTCGTCACCAGACCCAGCACCTTACAGGACACCCAGTGCTGATGAGCTGTCTGCAGTGTCCTCTCCAGAGCCTGCTGCCGGTGCCTCTTACAGGGATAGGGTAATGGGCCTGCTTTGCCCAGGGCTTACAGTAAAGCACAGACCTCAAAGGCGGCTGATGTGTGGGAAGCACAAGGGGGTCGGCTGCCGACTTGGGCAGGGAGGCGATTGCCCTCTCGGGGTGCAGCTATGCTGTGGATGGACGGAGCTGTGACCCGCTCTCTGTAGCACGAATATCCACACACCAAGCTCTCGCCCGTGCACAGGCTCTATGCTTTCCTCTTCCCCACTGATACAGGCTGGGGCAGGAGGATATTAGGTAAAGACTTTACATTTGTTTGCTATTTCAATGTCAAACACGACAGCCTAAAAAAAAAGTATTTTCACAATTTTTACCTTTTCCATTAAAAAACATGGGCTGCTCAGCGATAGGCAGAAAAAACGGACTGCTCAGCAACAGGCAGAAGAGAAACTCAGTTTTTGTGCGGTATATGTTCTGATCCTATGTTCACATTGCAAGCATCAGCATTTTGTCAGAAACTCATTTGCTGAAGCATATATTCACTCCCTATATATTAGTCTTAGATTTAACCTGCTGAATCTAAACCTGACTAATGTGATAAAATTAAGGGACCGAAAAAAAGAGAAGTAGTATGAAAAATAACGTCAAAGGGTGTGCGAGTTAGCCTAAACCATCTCCTGCTTTAACTTACAGCTTCATTTAGCTCCTAGACATGTAACATCAGTTTGACCTCAATTAAATCCACTTATTCCTATTACACTTCACCTCTGCATTTGGCTCTTTGTTTTACAATGCAAGCCGATATATTATAAAGAATAATTCCAATTATTCCCTCTGCGTGCTGATGGATTAAAGATGACATATGGCCTGGTGGAGGGTGTTGGGAGGAAAAGGGCCAGATATGGGGAATCTGGAAAAACTCTCTCTGTAGTTAAGCACCGTTATCTCTGCCAAGTTACAGAGCCCAGGCGTGCTGCTCTGACTGTAAATGAGGGAAGCGACCGCCGCAAACTCAAACGCGGGCTGAGAGACAAAGTCGGAACATTCATCATGGTGGTAAACATCTGCCAAGCCTCATGCCTTCAGTTGGTTGCAGGACCAGATCTGCACTGGGCAGGCGTATACCCAATGTTCTTGTTCCAGCCGGTACTGAAACCCTGCGGCACGCTCTTCTGAGGTCTCCAGGGACGTGCTGCTTTAACGTATTTCGCATTATGTGGCAGCAGAAGAGTTTCAATCTCTTCCCCTACCAAAAACCAGTGAGCAAACGTAGTGTCTGTTAGCAACACCAGAGACACAGCATACAGTCCATGAGACTTAATTTTTAAACAGATTTTTTTCATAAAAATATTTTACTTCTAATAATATATTTTTACACTGATTTCCCCATTAGGCTTTCTGAAACACGCTAACCATGGCATTGCTCTAGCTACACAAGATAGCTTAACAACACAAGCAAATGTCAATGGCTTTTAGGAAACCACCCGAAAGCAGCTTCTTTTGCATGATATAAAGCAGCACAGATCCGCCAATAGAGTCATCTTGATTTACGTGGGCTGTAATTCTTGCCCACAATATTTAACGGCTTTTATTAAATATTTAATTATCCTTTTGAATACTTTCCTTGATCTCTGCCCTTTTCTCCTGGGACGGGTTCCCAGGCAGCCAGCGCCGACACTACTTCTATAAGAATATTAAATGTTTATAGTGATTTTTATATCGGATGATCTCAAACTGACTAACGCAGTGGAAGGGATTAGTCACCTCACCTTTGAAACAGAATACATCCTCCACTCTGCTCGGAAAACATTATTTACCGCAAGTTTTTCAGCAGAGAACGAAGAATACTGGGGAAATGTAGACAGAGCCAGAGGTTACTTATTCAAGCGTGAATCTGGCCAGGACAGCGAGATTAACCTCCGTCGTAAGTTCTGGGAAGGAGCCATGCGGTCTTTAAGTACTGCAACTCATCGGAGCTCCTGTTTTACGCCTGGGCTAAAGAGGGTCATTTACACCATTACGGGTCAGACTCTGTCTGAGGCTAAGCCACGCAATGTGCTAAATGTGTGTTTATCCTCCTCCTTTTACAGCTGTAATTTGCTACTTGTGAGAAGCTTTGTTTTCCTTACGATATAAGCCAACATCTTAGAACAGCACCCAATTAAAAGAAGAAATATTGTTCTGCACTGCAGTGCCTGTGTGCAAGTGCAGCCGGTGCTGGCGATGTTACAGGCTGCTATAGCCTTCCCTCGCCAACCGCCGTCCGAGCCGCCGAGGCAGATAACCCCATGCGTTTCTGATAATGACCCGGTTCTGAAGCTGCGAATCAAGGAGACGGTTTGGCACGTGCTGTTCTTTCAATATACGTGAATTGAGGGATCTCATGTTAAAGTAGTAATTTATTCTTGGCTTGGTTTAGGTAGCCCCAGTTCTCCATAGAGTGTTCCAGCATCCCAAGGAGTCTCCTTAGGAATGGAAATGCAATTTGGCACCTGGAATGTCCTCATATTTTATTTAAACAACAAAATGCATCTTAATTTTTTACATGTGCACACATATTGATACGCCAGAATACAGAGAAGAAATTGCTTTCTGTTTTTCAGCAAGGATGTTTATGGGTAGGGGCCCACTCTGCTCGGACGTGGGGCCTTTTGAACGAGCACAGCCCCCCCAGCTCTCAGGCAGGAACAACCTTCCATGTGCCACTGCCAGCTCACCAGAGTTACCGTGGTCAGCCCCTCACACGGGCACGCTCGCGAGACAGAAATTGCCACCAGCACTTGTCCTTGTCCTTTGAGATCTCTAGGGCATGCCACCATAAAATGTCACAAGCTTTTACTTTGAAAATGCTGTTGTTTTAATTAATATATGTGCTTTGACGCAGAAGGGTGAAATCCCAGCTGAGCTGGAGCCCAACAGCCCGAGTCCCTCTGGATGTCCCCGTCCCATCAGGTTTCCCTGGCATCGCACGCTGAGGACACAGAAATCAATTCCGATGAAGCACATGACTTGCGTTCCTACGCCTGTAGCAGTTTAACATTAAAAACACGGGGACACAGCACGCGGCGTCAGCCACGGAGCCTGACCGGGAGGAATCCAACCAGCCATCGCTTCCTGCTCGGAAGCAAGCTGATGTTGAACAGAGCAAATGGGTTTTACTTCCAGATAGAAAAAGCTGAAAGAATAAGACTCAGAGCTGCACAGTGAATATCAATTGAAATAGACTTATTTTCTTCCATGCAACCGTGAATTTTGACTCTGTGTACATACATAAACAGCTATTTACTATGCTGAATAAACTCATAAATTATTTTTTAACTGCAAGAAACTATTAGGTATGAAATCATGGGAAAGTTATTAAATGAGACTGGCTAATGTTTACAGAATGGGTAGAATGTGCTCTCTGTACTGGTCTGATAAAGCATCAATATTTAGGAACCGTAATAAAAAATGTCTATGTGGATCTGCAGTATTGGACTGAAGAATGTAGTTTAAGCTTCGCTCCAGCTTCACCGAAGGGGGGTGATGCGCCCTTCACTACTTAACCCCAGCAAGCATGCCGACGCACCAGCGGTCTATCCCCTCCCTCCGTTAAACTTCTTAGAACTTACAGAGGGAATTAACTTCCATTTTCCCATCAGTGAAAGTGCTGGAGTTATTTCTGGTGAGCCCCTAAGGACTTCCAGAGAACCGTGGTTCAGACCTGGCAGGGTCCTGGGGTTGCGTTATAAACCTCGACCCTGACACATGGAGCAGACCCAGAGCACCCAGCTGGCCTAAAACTGGGAGGGTATTTCTGCTTTTGAGGATGTGTTTTGGGTGCAATTTCCAGAGCAGCCGGGGACATCTGCCGGCCCCGAGCCCCTGAGGAGGTACCTGGGATGGGGCTCCAGTGGCAGGAAAATCCCTCGCAGCAGCACGGCAGTCCAGCTTCATCAAAGTGAAGCAAAAATTCTGAGTTTAAAAAGCCCTTGCAGTTGTTACAATGCAGTTTCATGAGGTGTCTTTGCCAGGTTTATACAAAGAAATAACCTATACAACGCCATACTATTCTAAGAGAAATTGCACTCTATTATTTTTAAAATTTAGAGTCTCTGCTCCATCCTGTGCATACCCATGTTATACAGTTCTTGGAGTAAATCAGGCAGGGGAAAATGAAGTTCAGTCAAGGACATGTTCTTGTGTTTTAACATCTCTCATTTTCCTGATTCCCATCCTCTCCTCATGTTCTCTCTAATCTTTTTCCTACTCTTACGCCTTTCGCTTTCAGGAAGGGCTAATTTAGCTCAGTAACTCTCATGTAAAATGAGGGAGAGGAAAGAAGAAAAGGCAGTCATAAAGATGGAGTTATATCCGTTCAACATATAATGACTATACTTAAGATGTACTTAAAGACAATGGGCAGCACCTTCATTACTGTGTTATTGCTTCTTACAACAAAGTTACCCCATCGCCAGCAAATAAATCCCATTCTATAATGATTGTGATTTTTCTTTCATGAACATCACAAAAATATCCTAAAAAGCTATGAAAAATTTTGACCAAAACTGCAAATAGCAAAGAAATTCTACATCCAAGACCAGTAACTTGTTCTTCTTGGAAATATCAAGAGATCTCGAAGGCCTTTACTCAGCACCAGAGTGTTTGTCACAGGACAGAGAATTAGAGATGGAACAGTGGCTTCAGGATGGAGTTTTTCTTTGATCTGTTCCAGTTCACCCCCATCTCTTATTTCAGTTTCTTGTTCATTTTCAATTTAAATGTGCGCTTGACAGAAGTGTTAAAAATGTCATAGAAATAAATTGTCACTGATACATTTTTTAATTTACGTTTGCTCTGGAAGAACTGTTGGCAGGCTCTGAGATGTTCTAATGCTTGTGTCTCTCTTGAAATCAATCAGCGATCACAGCGAAAAGTCGGGACCTTCCACATCACTACGAATTAGCCCAGCTCTGCTCTGGGGTAGAGGGGACAAACATTCACGTTGACCACGGGGGCAGAGCCAGGATATCAACAAAGATTTGTGGAACCCTGAACATTTGGGACTGTTGCATGGTGTTTCCATGCAAGAAGCACCCGTCCGTCTCCAGGTGCTGGTGGGGTTCAGTCCCAGCAGACAGCGGTGCAAGCTGGGCACAGAGCGGGTCTGTGGCTGCTTAGGACCAGAGCCCTGCTCAGCCCGCAGATGCAGCTCAGGAGGAAGGTCTGTCCTTCCCAGTATTGCTGTCTTCTTCATTTAATTTGCTCACTCACTTTCTGGACAAAAGCCTGTAAGAAGGACAGAATCCTGCAGTGAGTGTAAATCTACACTAATAACAGTGGGATTTTTTGCAGTAAAAGTTGAGTGCTGGGAGAATAAGTTAGACGTCATGTTTGTGGATTATCCAAAAGGCACAAGAACTTCACAGGCCAGGTTTGGGTGCCCATAGGAACTGCGAAGCTCAAATTCCCCCTTAGGTCTGACATCCCACCTTGGCAATGAAGGATGGGGATGGACCGCAGGCGTGAGCATCTCTTCCTCTGGGGAAATACGGCTGGCTGTGCCCCCCATCGCGGGGGGTTGCTGCCAACAGCACGGGCACAGCCAGCCGGGTGTGCTCTGGTGATTAATGATCCAAAATCACTTCTCGCCACTCCTCTGCTGACAGTACTTCACTCACTGATCACTAACCTGCCATGATACTGCAAAAGCCTGCAAATTTCAAAGCAAATTTGATATTTAAAAAAAAAAAAAAAAAAAGAAGAAGAAGAGCAAGAAGAAACAGATATACAAAATCACAGCACAAGAAGGAGGATATTTATGCTATGATGGATGAAGTGAAGCTCCCATTTTCCTTGCAAATGGTTGGACATATGGACTATAATTGGGGAACTTTTAAGCAGAGATTTCAGCTCTATCTCACCACAGCAGTTAGTATAGCTGAAATGCGCGACAAATGAAAAATAGCATTGCTTCTCACAACTGCAAGGTCACCAGCAATTGGTAGTTTGAATATATTTACATACACTTTTCTCCTTCTCAGTGAAGGGAACATATCAATACAGAGGTGATTTTCGCAGGGATTTGATGTGTGCCGCTCCTGGAGAGAGATGAGCCGCAGGCAGAGATGTCTTCAGCAGCAGGGCAAGGCGACGGAGAGGAATCCTGATGCTTTGTCACCGACCGAAGGCCACTAAAACCCGGGAAAGGCCAAAAACCCAAAGGCAGAAGTAAAAGGCCCGTCCCCAGGACCCTGGCAGGGCCAGCACCGGGGAAGACGGGCTGCAGCTTGGTCTGCTGTGAGGCCACCAGCTGCTGAGCAGGACGAGAGGGTTGATGCTCCTGCTCACCCTTCCAGACCTTTTGAGGAAATTGGGGGAAAAAGTGACATCTGGCCCTAGGTAGGACGTTATTCACAGGCTTAAAACACGTGCACGTGTTCAGACCGGGAAATCACGGAGAGAACGTGCACAGTTGTTCCTGCAGCAGTAGCTCTGCAGGTGTCCGGGGGGACGTGCCCTTGCTGACAGGGATGTAGCCCACCATATAGGCAGTAGCTCCTTGTCTACATCTGCATGTTTTGACTTAACTAATACAAATATCAGAAGGGTCCGTGTCAGAAACAAAGCAAGCTTGTCAGATCTTGGCAAATGTCCTAAAATCTGGCTGTGAACGCACACATGGAGGGATGGTTTATCTGCAGCTCGTGTGAGCCCTGTAAGCCCCCGTGAAATGTGGGCTGGGGTACGCACTGCGGTGGGGCCAGCTCCCGAAGTGCACCCTCCCAGCCCCCATCCCCGCAGACGGCCATTCCATCAAAAACCTCTCAAATCTGCAGGCCCAGATAGGAGATTCTTCTTGTTTGCATGGGATCAGAGACGTGATGCCTCCCTAAGGCGTAAAAAGATACAGGACGGCATTTTGAAAGGCAGCTTGAATAAGAATTTTGAAAGTATTTGTATGCCTAAACTCATAAAGTGCCACGGGAAACTGCCGCCGCAGTCTCTATCCAAACACTTTTTAGCCCAAATCATAATGAAATGTAAAAGAAAGGAAATGAGAAAATGTGAGGAGTGCGATTTGCCTATTGCTTTGTAGCTCATATCTACAAATTGCTTAGCACAATTTTGTTAGTTACACTGGGAATGTGAGTGTGCATGTATTTTGCTTGGTTATTATTATTTCTGGCAGAAGACAGCCCTGCCACATGCAGAACCTGCAAGTCCCAAACGATCATTATTAGTAGATCAAATCCCAGCACTATGAGGAGCTTATTAACACCACAATTTCAGGTACAGCTCTAATAACACTTACTGAAAGACAGTGCAGTGCAGAGAGCTATAAAGTGCTGCTGCTAATGCCCCGATAAACTGCTTCCCAAATTGTTTTATGGAATATTCATCACTCTGTGGAAATAATGCAGCTCTCAGAATATTATTATCCGCCTTTTCCTTTTGACCTTCTCCAGGCAGGGTGGTTTGTTTACACCGGTGCAGATCTCCAGGCACCCCTATTGACCGTAGAGCAGCCGACCAGTTTCTGCAGCAGTCGGAGCATCTCCAGGATATAGTGCCTCTGAGTTTTAATTGAATGCCTCCAGTCTAATCAAAGAATAACAGTTCGATGGCACCATTCGATATTTGGAGAGAGCGGCGCAGACGAGCGTACAGACAGCACACCGAACCTGAGGTGAGAGAGAAGAGTGACGAGGAGCAGGGCTGGTAGCGCAGGCACGAGATGCGATCTGAGCTGGAAGCTGCTGCGGTCAGGCTTGTGCCCGCGCTCCCTCGCTGGAGAAGGGCAGGGGCTCCTTCCGTGCCCCCAGCAGAGCCACCCTGCGGCTGCGCATCCCCTCGGCTGCCTCCCCTGCACCCTCCCATGCCGCGGGTGCTACATCCCTGTCCCGTCCCCGTCTCCGTCCCCGCTCCGCAGCAGCATCCCGCCGGCCACGGTACGGGCAGGGAAGGGATTCTGCCTCCACCCCTCCACGGCTGCCAGCCGCTCTCTCATTTCAAAATCCTTCTCTGGGCAGGGTTTTGTGTGAACGCAGATTTCCTCTCCAGCTAACAAGGCCCACACAGTGCCGCGAGATGTCCTCGAGCTGTCATACCTTTCTCAGCACCACAGACTGGTGTGCTCACAGTTTTCATACACCCACCACCAGCCCATGCACGGTGCCTGTCCAGAAGGCTGCATGTGGGACCTTCGACACAGGCTGTGATGCATTGTACTTCTTATTTTCTTTCCCTTGGATTTCATTCACTTTTAAAGTTCAATTTCCTGGCAACTCTTTCAGCTTCTCCAGATTTGTGCTATGGGTGAATCTAGTGCTAGCGGCGGAGACCCCCGAGCGCTGCTTGTGCCCGGGACGTGATGGGCAGGGGCCGGGGAGGCTTCCCAGGATTGCTGCGTGACCGAGCTGCCACACGCCCGCGATTCGCCTTCCACGGTACAGGGGCTGGCAACCGGACTGGTGGTGCCAAACGCTGCCGGTGGATGTGCGATTCGTCTGAGCAAAGAGGGGGGGATGAGGCCACCAAACGAATTTTTATTGGCAATCAAGGTCAAGACCTGACCCCACGTCTTCAGGGCAACTGTCTGCAATCGCTGTGGTGTGCCTCTGTCGCTTGGCGATTAACACTGTTCCACTGTCCCTCAATTACTTGTTGCTAAATTGTTGTAGCCTATTTGCATTCCATACCTGCAATCCCGACCGAGTGACCTGCTGCTGTGCAGTTTTCCAGACTTACACCCGTCAGCGTAAGTGCTCGCAGAACTGGTGGAAAGGGCTGATTGACAGCTGCCCATCAAAGACGGTGCCCATAATTTGTCTGTTGCAGCAAATAGCTCATCCTGGAGTTCCTCTCTGGAGGTTTTCATAACGTATAAAAGGATTTTATTCTTACTAGGTTACTTTTAAGTGTCTGTGGGAATAGCTCTCTAAAGTCATGAAAAGTCAGAACTGCAATAATTTCCCACCTTAAATAAACTTTGTGATAAATTGGATTATTTCTCTCTGAAATGCTGGCGTGCCGCTGTTGAAAACTGCAGTGCTCATGGTGTGGTTATCACAAACAGCTGCCAGTGGAGGGGGGTTGGCTGTTTTGTGCAACACGAGCTTCTAGTTGGAGTACAATGGTCTAGAATTCGCTGGGTTTTGTTAAACGGCAGCTGAAAAGCAGTGCCTCAGCGACAATCCGAGAGGTTTTTTCTTGAGGTGATTGAACATCTGAAGGACTTTGCTATTAAACAGGATCAGGTGGCTGTTCCCAGAGTTGTAAAATGGCACAGCAGTGTGTAAAACACGATGAGTATTTTTGGCAGGGTGTGTAATATTTTAGGTATTATGAAGCATCAGAGATAGCTTTATAGACAACATCTGCATGTCTGGAGTGACAACTGGAGGATGGATGCTCGGAACAGCTGGGCTTTTACCTTTCCTTTCCCTCTGATTTATTCCGGTGTCTCTAGGCGTGCCACCCAGCGCACTTCCCTTGGCTTGTTGAACAAAAACCTGCCTTGACGGAAAACCTCGTATGAAAGGAAAGCTGGTAAAATGTTAGTGGATTTGATCTCATATAAGCATTTGGAAACCCAAGAAATATTAATATAGAAGCACTTTGAATTGTCTGGTTTGTTTTCTCTGGATGCAGAGGCAAAAAATTTAAATAGCAAATGTTTGAGTTCACCGAGGAATAATAAATCTACATGCTAGACAAAACCTCCCTTTCTTCCCAAAAGCTGTAGGTAGAGCATTTCATATGTTTTACACATCACTAGATGACATCCCTTGAAGTCGTTCAGAAGGATGTGGCGTTAGGCAATATCCACTGGAGTTTATTTATACATATTTCCCTTGGTGCGAAGTTTCATATGAGCCTTCGCATGAAGTTTCGATGGTGATTTAGGTAAGAAAGCAAAGGGGTGGCTCTGGCGGAGCTGCAGTGGGGGTCCCGCAGGGCTCTGCTGGCCCCGGAGCAGGGGGGGGACTCCCCGGTGCAGCCGCTGCTCGCCCGAGCAGCCGAGAGACCAAGCGCCGGTGGCGGGGAGCTTGGCCAAGGCCAAGGCCAAATGGAGTTGAGGTGTTTTTACAGAAAATGCACATGAACCAGGAAGACGAAAAGGCGCGTGCAGAGCGCGTGTTAGGGCACGGACATCCCGAGCGCTGGGGGGTCCCGGGGTGGACAGGGCACAGCGACCTCCTCGGCACGACGTCAAGAGCCGGAAAGGCTAAGCAACCTTTGTGCCCCAGCTGGGCACCGTTCCCTCGTGATCCATCAGCCCCTCGCGCAGTGCTGGGCCGTTCCGGCTGCTCGTTATCCCGGCCGAGCAGATCGTAACACAGACGATTTGAACGCTTGTCCACTCCGTGCCGTTATATAAATTATTTTCCAATATTATCCCAGACAGAAATACAGCAGCATATAAGGAAACGTGGATGCTTTCTATGAGAGGGTCATGATAGATAAAAATGATAATGGATACTGTAGTGCCATAATCAAAGTCTAATTGTCTCATTAATTAAGAGCAATATTCGGTTATGTATTGGGTCCTAGAGTGATTATGACTCAAATGCCTACTAAAACGTGTGGATTTATCTTCTGGCTTGCAGTTTTCAGCCAGGCAAAGCATTTGGTGGAGGTCAAACAGTTCAATTGCTGCTTTAAAATGTAGTTGAACTTTAGGCATGAATAATCATTGATCTGCCGCTCGGCTCGCCAGCCCTCGGACGCGGCACGGCCGTCACAGCGGCTCTAATTGCTGTCAGCCGGCACAGGGAAACCCCCCTGCACCCGCGGCCGCATCCCGGCACCCCATCGCCAAGAAGCTGGACCGGGGATGAGCGACGGGGGCACCTCAGGGCTCCCGGACCACTCGCCCTTCCATTACCCACCCTCCGCGGGCAGCTGTTTAGGTGCAAACACCTAAAGCATCTCGTGTGTCCCCCGCTGAATTTTCTAACGCTGACCAGGCTAATTTTCAAAAGTTCCCTGCCAAATATGAACCGCTGGTAACACTGGCTGTTCTGGGGTAATTAGATCAAGATTCAAGCAATTTGCTGTAGGGCCTGAACTCAGATCATCCTTCATATGTCTCTGTGCTAGATCTGTCTTTAAATTAGATTATAATGAGCTTGGCAGCACTATTAATAATACAGCAAATCATGGGAGAGTACGGTTTTATTTCGTTGGTATAATGTGCACAATTGTGCTGCTTTCACTCATGCAAATTAGGTGACTGCTGCAAGTTTCTACCTTTTTTTAATCATAAAAATCAAATAGTAGGATACATGAGTTTCTAAAAATTAAAAATACTTGAGGTCCTTTACAGTAATAAGATAGGTTTAACACAGGAAGTTTAATAAATTATTTTGAGATGGCACTCCTTAGCTTAAATACCACTAGTGCCCTCCCTCTGGAGGTTATTTTATTTAAATTTTGTAGTTTCTGGTTTTGATAAATGCGCATTTCCCTCACTTCAGGTGGGATGAGGTGAGCCGGGGCACCCCGCCTGCGAGAGGAGGGGGCAGGCGGCGGGGCGGGCACCTCCCCTGCCCCCGCACGTCCCCACGCAGCCGCAGCGACGTTCCTCGTGTCCCCGCGGGTCAGCCCACACCAGGCAGAAAACAGGTTTTGATCTGCGCGCCTGGGAGGTTCCCCCGCCGCGGGGTCCTGTGCCCCCTGCACGGCCGACGCTCGTGGGAAGGGGCTGCGGCCCGGCGAGGCGTCGCTCCTGGGGAGGGGTGTCAGCAGTTTGGGGAGGGCATGTGCACGGGGTGGAAAGCTGCCGGGGACCCTCCTCAGGGCTCTTTAATGAGACTTCTTCACAATTTTGATTAATGGCTTTGGCACAGAACGGGGGAGTACACTGAGGAAATTTGCGGACGATGCCAAGTGGGAGATATCCCAAGTAGGATGGCAAGGTCAGGTTAGCGGTTGGACTTGATGATCTTAAAGGTCTTTTCCAACCTAGATGATTCGATGATTCTATGATTCTATGATTCTATACTGTCCATAGGGAGGGGCCGGACTGCTGTGCAGAAGGAGCGAGGTGACATTAAGCACCGGAGTAACGTGGCTGGGATGAAGCTGAGCGGCACAAAAGGCAGGAGCACGGACGGGGGTCTCAGCGCAGGCACCAGAGCTGCAAGCAGGAGGAAGAGGAGGAGGGGGAGCAGGGTGGGAGCGTGGCAGCCCCGTGCGAGGCTCTCCTCCCCTCCAGGAGCCTGCCCTGGCCCAGGCTGCCGGAGATCCCTGGTGCTGGAGCAGAAGGGGCAGGGCTTTGCCAGGAATGAATTCCCGCGGTTTGAAGAGGACAGGCTGCAGACAGGTTGTTTGCAGGGGAGGGCTTCGCTAGCCGTGAGGGGCTCCACTGGCAGTGAGGGGCTGCGAATCCGTAACGGCGTCGGATTTGTATTATATCCTACAGACAGAAAGGAAACTTAAATGGCACTGATTCTTCTTTTGTTATTTTATTTTAATTTAAAAAATTAAAAAGGTGTGAAGTTTCATTTTTCCACTTTCTGGAGTGCTTGAGAAGATGGTACCATTTCACAAACTGTTTCTGTCAGCCTGAATCCGTGTTGCTGCTGGAGACTGAATCCCACTTCTTAGTCCTTTTGGAGGATGCCCATTCCTCATTGCTTTTCTTCTGATAAAAATGTCAGAAAGAGAAATAGAACGTAAACAGCAATGCTCTTGAGTTTACCCTTCTCTAAAGAACAAATGTAAATTAAAAATCAAGTCTCTGGGTGTCATGGGAGATAGAGATCACAGCGTGGTCTCTGCTTGCACAAGGAGGTGCTCGTGCAAGAGCGGCTTTCGGCCGGGTGTGTGTCCGCGCTGGGAGAGGAGCGGCAGGGAGGGCAGGGAGGCTGCTCCGCGCTTCGGACCCACCGCGGGAGAGGACGGAGCCGCTCCTCCTGTGATTCCAGGGATCTTCAGTGAGGGTCACAGGGAAGGCTCCGTCAGCCTTCAGGACGTGTCCTGTGACGTTGCATGGACTGCAGGCAGAAACCTCCTCCTCGGGATCTGGAATGACACAAACACCAGCAGAAGAGATCTTGCTGTTTCCTTTTTCTCACGTACAGGGATAAATATAGATTCAGTGAGGGTGAGAGACAGTAAATTAAAATTCTAAAAGAAAACGTTTCCTTGCAAGTTGTGCTGCTCATTGCTATGAGCAAACACTGAGAGCATCCGATCCCAGAGACAGGATACTGATCCAGACAGATACGGGACCAGTTCGAGAGCTAGGCTTGTTTGGAAAATACAAAAGCTTCTCCCCCCTAAGACATGATGCTGGGCCGAAGCAGGCGAAAGCCAGCAGTGACCAGCCCTCCGAGGAGCGGGGGTTTGCGGGTCCAGCTGCGGTCGCTCCCCGCAGCAGCCCAGCACTCGAATGCGGCAGAGCAACGTCCTGATGCACGCACAGGGCAGCTTTCAGCTCTCTCCCCGCTGTACTTTTATCTTACCTTTCATCATACAGCCAGTAAAAAGATAACTTGGTCTTTCACAGCTTGACCTGAATCTGCAAGACTGGCAGAAGTAAACATCTCCTGATTTCCACTCTGAGCAATTTGATATGCAGCTCTGAGAGAGTCTAAAAAAAGAATCCTTTCATCTTCGTTTCCTGAACTCGTTTTTTTTTATCATATTCTAAACTCGTAGATAAAACCCCAGACGATTTTATTGGATTAAGAATGACCACAAAAAACCCAGAGTGTCTCCCCATGACATTAATACGCTCATAATTGATATATTCGTCCTGTGTTTTTCTCATGAGGCTGAAATCACTGTACTTACTCCAGCGCAGACTATCTCTTTACATCTCCCTCCACACGTATGTGCACAGGTATATGTTTATCTCCTAGCAGAACAGCAAATTATACTTCTCACTCGGGAAGAAATCCACCCATAGCGTTATGTTCCCTGATCGCTTCCCTGCAGAGGCGAAGCGTGGCCAAGCCCCAGTCGCGGGAGGAGGCGAGACGCCCGGTGCGGTGCAGCCCCGTCCCGGCACCGCCGGCCCCGCAGCTGCGGGAAGGCACCTGGGATGGTGTCAGCGCCGGCCCACACCGCAGCACCGTTCCCATAACCTGCTATCTGCCGTCCAGCTGCACGAGACGTCTGTCAGCTCAGCTTTTGAAAAATCAACCGCTGTACTTCATTAAATGAGAAACCAACCCAGAACAGTGTAGGTGACATTTCTACTTTATTGTCAGAACTTTGAGGAAGCCCTGGTGCACTTTCCTGACGGTACCAGACTCCTTGTCTACCCAAAATGGTCCTGAATGGCCGGTGACCCTCCGCCCAGCTAAAACAGCCGTGTCCGGCCCCCTCAGAATAAATAAATTACATATCTGAGGGAAAGTTAAAACTCTGGGAAAAAGAGAGAAGATAACAAAAAGAAGGAAAGTATGATCAAAAAGTATGATAAAACCAGGATAAAAAGGTCTTAATTCAGCTCTGCCAGGCAGGGGGTGGATCTAATTTTCACTTTAAATAGACTCCAGCTCTAGCTTTTATTCTACTATTTAAGAACAAGAATAATTACTATAGTAACCTCACAGCCTAATAGTACTCACTGCCTGCAAAGGGAATCAACCCTACAATTACACTTGGGGTGGAATAAGGAACTTCTTCTTGCGCGTAAGTGTGTCAATATTTTGTTCGATAGGTAGATTATTATCCCTACTTCAAGGAAGAAAAACTGGGAAGTGTGGTTTTTAATCAGTGACACGTCGAGCAGGGTATAAAAAGAACCTTTTAAAAATACATTATTCCTGGGTTGCTGTGACATGACCCAACCTAATGGCGCATACATCTTCTCAGCCACAACTCAGAGCACAACACTTTGAAATCAAACCTACCTTGCCTCGGGATTGTTCCCCCTCCCTTTGCTCCCTCCAACACAAAGTGCACTTCTGCACGGGAATACAATAACCTCGTGAGATTGCGGCATTGTGCAAATATATTACCCAATGGAGAAATCTTCTTGGAGGCACCTAAGGAGGAGATCTTTCTGCAAAGCACGCCCAGGTCTGATTCACACATTGTCTGCCTCGATGAGGCGGCTGGATTTCCTCTGTAGGTTGAGAGGATTGCTAGTGCTTCTCCTTCCACGCCAAGTCTGCGGCCGGATCCAGAGTTCTCGGCGTGGATAGAAACCCTCGTGTTGACTGCAAGGAGGTTTTGGGTCATCTCTTATTCTCTCTCCTGAGGGAAGGGTCTGGGGATTAATCACAGCGCCTTCCCCTCCTTGTCAGCTGCAGAAACAAGGACCGAGAGGAGGGGAGGGGAAAGAGTTTCTTTCTGACCTTTGCTGGTAAATAATCATAAAGTACGAGAATTTGTTTGCCCGCAACCTTGAACAGTGATTGCAAATGATCACCTAGAGAACGGCTTGGGTTTTTTCCTTCTTCTTTTTTCACTCAGTAGTAATTTTCCTGGCTAACTCCGGCAGTTGAAATTACATTTGACTTGAGCTTCTTGGATCTCCTCAGTACTGAAAACCAAAGAAAATTAAAGGATAGTGAATTTTGCATAATTTCACTCATACTAAGAATTTCCAATTAGCAAGGCATAAATTGATCCTCTTTGCTTTAATATCTTGGGCTTTTTTCCCCGGCATACAGATAACAGATGAGTTTTAATTCATTTTAATTCTATTACCATACATAACCATCATGCACTGTGATAAGTATCTCTCCTGTACACAAATGCCTTTGAGAACTACCCATCAAGTACTTATTTAACCTCATTGTCGATGGAAATAATAGCATTTACTGTATGTGTTTATTTTGCCTAATTTATAGAGCAAATTAACTTTCTTACACAAACACACCGGTATTTCTTTTTTCCATTGACATTCTTCCCAGCGAGGCTCCATTTTCTAGGCTGCATTCCCTAAAGGTTTTCTACATCTCTGTTAGCATACCACTCAGCACATCGAACCAGATTTTTATTCTCAGTATTATTATTAAATATCATTAAAATGTGACAGAAAGTTTTACTGAGGTGAATGGAATTGGATATTTACAGAAAATGCAGCATATTTAAATTATGATAGGGATGAAAATTCTATCTTTTAGAAAAGAATTGTTAAGTTGCTACATATAAACATGTCTGCTGCATTATATATGCTACATAATGCTAAAAAAGAATAAAAGATTTTGTATTGTTATTTTCCAACTCCTTGTGACAGCCTTTTTAGGTGTCTCGCTGAAAAATTATACAAGCTAAACTAAAATACACTAAAGAATGCTCTGCTGCGAGGGGATATTTTTACTATGGAAGTAAATCTCCTGCAGTGGATAGTAATTATAGACTAATGATAAAAACAAGACCAAATTTCTCCGGGTAGCGGACGTTCTCACCGCGACACGCACGTGGAGGTCACCCGGCAGTAGCCGCAGGAAGGACAGTAACCAAAGTGGGATTTGCACTGTTCCTCATGTCTAAAGGTAAAGAGATGGCCCTGGGCCGTGCCAGGGGCCCGTGGGGTCCTGGAGGCACCCCGGCACCCACCAGCCGTGGCCACTGTCGGGGCTCACCGCAGACGTCCCCTGAGACGCTGCCCGTCCAGCTGAGACGGGGAAGCCGAGTGTCTGGGCAGCGCCCGCAGACGGCCGAACGCCTGCCCGCCCCGGGGACCAGCACCAGCCAGAGTCAGCCTCGGGGGAGGAAAGTCCTCCTGAGGCTTCCCGGCCAGGTGGGAACCCACGGGATGCTCCTCCGTCTGCCCTGCAGTGGTCGTCCACCTCCGTGGCTTTTCAGGTGTTGCTGCTCCCACCTTGAAAGTGCCAGGGAACTCCTTGCAGGCGGGCAGGACGACAGCAGCGCCCTGCGCTGGGCAGCGCGAAGGGAGGAGGGACACTGAGAAACAAGTCCTGGTCTCACTTACTAATGTATTCCACTCGCATTCAGCAAAGTTCCTGTCTGTATTCAGGGCGATCATCACTGATCTTCGTGATTAATACGTCGCAATCATGGCACTAGCCTTTCCTAGCTGCCAAAGGAGCTGATGACAGCAAATTAGTTAATTATAGAACTAATTAAAATATTAATATCTTCCACGTGGGTAGTGGATGCACTTGTGTTCTTTCACCACCACTGTCCCGCGCGTGCTCCAGCTGCCACACACGGCACCGCTGGGGCCGGCGGCCGAAGGGCTCGGCCAGGGACACGCTGTGGTTTATTCCTGTGGGGAAAGAACGCTTTCCCCACCCACAGAGCTGGCGCTTGCAGCTTGGGCGGGGAAATGAAAAAAATGCTGGGATTTGGGCTGTAGAATGGGAAAAGTCTTGACAACTAAAAGGAGATTCTAGTCATACCTGAAATAACACCCATAAACACTGAAATGCAGCTGAGGAAAAGTAGCATAAATGCAAATTGTCAGAGCAGGTACATACCCACGCAGCAGGAGGATGTCATTCAACTAGCTGCTTCTGCACTTGGAAATGGGAGCAACTGGGCAATCTGGACGGTTTCTTTTGTGGAGAGCAAACCCGTTAGGCTTTGTCTCGGTGGTGTAACTTTTTCTCAGCTTTTTCTCTGTGTTGTCACTAAGGTAAGAGAGTGGAATATAGGTAACAATAAACCACACCGGTCTCACAATATGCATTTTTACCTCTTTTGTTTCCCTACCCACTCTCCATGGTTTCTGAAACAGGGCACTTCTTTTCCGCATTTCCATTTAAAATTTAAAAGTTTGAGAAGTTTATTTCTGCAAATAATTAAGCATGTTCATGCATTCCTGGGTCCTCACCTCTTGTCACAGAAAAAACGAAATGGAAAATATAACCATATGGAGGAGGCAGTAATAACAGGATAAAATACTGGTGACCCCTTATCACTTTCACTTGAAATTAGCATTTTTTTTTTTCTCATTTGATGCACTGTCATTACAGGGTATGTGTGTGTTTTAGTATTTTTATTAATAAACATGGTAATTTAACAAGCAGGTTAATGGCAGTTTTAATGAGAAAGAATATTAATTGGATGGGCTGGGTGATCTCTGGCTGCGGTTTTTCACTTAGAATCTCACTCACCCTGTCCTCGAAAATACACAGCATATGTGCCAAGGGTTGGGGGTTTGTTTAAATGTTGACAGTTAATGCACACAGCTTGTACTATTTTGTTTCATTTCACAGAGCCTTTTGCACAAATGCGGATTCATGGCACCCCAGCCATGGGATTTACAGATTGCTAAATCTTAAAAGGTTTGCATAAACAGGCGTCTTGCTATTGATAAGACAGACAATGTGACCATCTGTCTTTCTTCTCCAGCCAAATGAAAATGACATAAAGTATGGCTCTTGTTATTTAAAAACTAGTAATTTCCCCGCTCTTGCTAGCGTTAATGTAAGCTCTCGTGCTGCAGCGGGCTGCGTGGCCGGCGGTTGCTCTCCCCGCGCGGGCGCACCGAGTCCTGGCACGGCCGTGCCCGACCGTCCCGGGAGAAGGGCACCGGCGCAGGGCTCCGTCCCCCCGGGCAGAGCAGACCGTGCCACCCTCGCCTCTCCCCCTCGGCCTCCCCCGGACCACCCTGGCTCAGCAGCTTCCTCCCAGCAGCGCTTGCAGCATCTCCAAAGTGCTCCAGAAAAGAGATTTCTGGGAGCGAAGTGGAGCACAGCGTGCGGTGGCGATCGATCGGAGCGTGCGTTTTGAACAAGGGCTGAAGGTCAGGCTACATCCATCCCTGTCCTTTTCCTCCCGCTCCGCAGACAACTTCTCTGCGCATTAGCCATCCTGCTCCGTGCATTGTGAAACGAGCTCCGTGCGCTCATTTTCCACAACGCGTGCTAATTGCGCTGGCCGCCATTCGAGAGCAGATCGGAGGGGCCGGGAGGACGGCGCTGGTCCCTGGGGGGGCACGAGCCCCAGCCTGGCGTTTGCTCGCTGAGCCAGCAGCCAGCCCGGTTCACCCCAGGAACCTTTACTTTCAAAAGGCAAATAAAAGCAAACAAACAAAAATCCCCCCATGAGCAGGTTCATGGAGCTGCTTGTACTTAAGAGATGCTGAACAGACAGCAGCAAGTCAGGTTTGCCATGGAGATACCCCGACAGAAAACAGGTTTTCTTCAAGGGAATGAGAAATCAGCAGCTCTTTAAATCAGTTTGCAAAATGAGCAGGTTTATGGTGATTGTGTGCTAACAACCTGCAGTTTACACTGTATAGCAGTTTTTACAACATTGTCTTAATGCTGCCACCAGAACATCACAGACAATAATGGTGTTTTCAGGCTCGCCATGAATCTTGCATGGCTAATAAAGCAAAGCTGAAAATTCACCACATACGCAGCAATTCCAAACTTGCCGCTAAATTGGTAAGGGCTTTTGACTCTCGACCCAAGTTTTGTTGAGATCAGTTTCCAGGGATTAATCTAATACCGTTTTGTAAAGCTGATCAAACTACTATGATTGCAGACAAGGCGAGGAGAAGTTGCCCTGGAGGTCAGCCATCCACCAGGAAAGGCAGAAGACGTGAATTTTCTTCCCTTGGTCTCATGGGCTTCCCCTGCAAATGCAGGTAGTCCATGCCCACCTCTTGCTTATAGGAAATATTGAATAAAAAGATTTGTCTTTGAACTCCCCCTTTCCCGAGCTCAGGTCCTGTCATCGCTTTGGGGTGCAGAGGGCAGATCCAGGCAGAGCAGAGCCAGCCCCTTTGCCATGACCTTCCGTCACGTCTCAGCCCAGCCATTAGAAGACGCTGTCTGGAAAAGGGACCTCTTAGTTTAACATCTTCATCAGCCTGATGAGCACAGATTCCACTTCCGTGCACAGTGCCCGAGGTCATCTGCCGCGCTAAGGGCTGGGGGAACGGAGGAAATCACAAACTCCTCTCTTCTCGTCGAGGGCTGGAAACGAAATCGGTGGGGCCAGGAGGGGAAGAAGCAAGAGGGCGAGTGGCTGCCAGCTGCTGTGGGGTCGTAGCTGGGGACGAAAGAAGGGATGCGGGAGCCGTGGGCCCCAGCTCCAAAGCCTCGCACCCTGCTAGCATGAGCTGTGCCCCGGGGAGCCGTGCAGGGACTGGGAAGGCACCCAGTCACCCCCGACCCCTCCTCTCCACGCCAACGGTGTACGAAGATTTCAATGCTCGAAGGCACCTGCTGTCTTACATGTCTTTGTCTCTTTACACGTGCTTACTTTCTCACTCTGACATTTGTGTCTTTATGGCATCCCACTTTGTGTTTCTCCCCCGCTGGTTTCAGTCAGATTTTAGAAGGGGCTGTGTGCTACGATGTGTTTCCCTTAACTGATTTTTAAAAGTAATATATGACTTTAATTGCCTCACTCATTCCAAAAGGCATAAGACTAAAGGCAATTGTGAATGCAATCAGCTGGAATAATTTAGTTTACTTCAACCTTTTTTTAATCTTCCATTTTTAACCTGTTCTCTTCCCTCTTGAAAAAGCAAATGGTAAATTATATTAACAAAAAGCTGTAGGGCACTGCAGAGGTGAGATAAGCACTGTCTCCATCTCAGCCACTCTCCTAACAGCCGGGTTCCGATAACTGCACTAGGTCTGATTTTTTTCAAAATTAAGGGTTTATGCAAACTTTTCAAACAGTACGTTGTGAGCTGTGAGAGTAGAGGATAGGAAAAAGTCTGAAACCTTGCAAATTATTTCCAGATGCCACATGCAACGTCTGAAATGGCAGCTGGTGTGCTCGGCGGGGAGCCCCTGGGTCCCAGTTCTGCAGCGCGTGGTCCTGCTCGGGCAGGGTGGTGCATCGGCCAGGCTCCTTGTTCAGAGCCCACAGGGTGGTAGCAGGTCCATTTTTCACCCCAAAAAGAAGAGTCATCTGTCAAAATCCCCTCCAGAGCCGGCAAACTGGTGCCAAAAATAGCGGAGCAGGACGCAGTGCTTTGTAGGGCAAGCAGGAGACCGGAGTCCCAGTGAAAACAGGCAAAACGCAGAGAGCTGGGGGCCTGACACCTGGGCAGGTACGGACGTGCTGAGTCCTCCACACCACAGCAATAAGAGACACAAAAGTGCTAAATGTTGGTGTTATTTTCTGCCCGTAGACCAATGAGCTTACCTAAGTGTGTACATGGAGGGGGGGGAATACACACATTTTTTCTTCTTGACTGGATGACTGTGCTCGGGGGGAAATTCTCCAGGGCTGCGCTGATCAAAACTGGGAAAGTTGTGGCAGCATCAGGGAAAACCCCCAAACCTCTACGAGTGCCAGCAAAGGCAGAATTTGGCCACTTGTCCAGGACTTCTGCTCCTGCGAGGCCCCGGGCGGTGCAAAGACGTGGGACATCAACTAGTTAATCTGGGCAGGATCTGGTCATTTTAGGACAAACAACGCAGAAAATGCCAGTTAATCTCCACAATCTCTACAGCCCATGCTCTCTGTGCTGGCAGAAGAGCATGATGGCAACCATGGGTACAAGCCCACCTCCCATGCAAGGAGTTCTTGATTGCAGCAGCGTGGAAGATGCCTGTAATTAGGTAATCTATCAGCTTTTATGTTATAAGTCAATCTTTCTTTTTCATCGTGGAAGGCTTTTGTTGACTTTTTGCTGTGAATTAAAGTAAGAGAAAATGATTTAATCAAACAGTAAATGGTATGAAGTCTTCTAAATTCATCCCGAGTGAAGCAGATCTATTTCACTTCAGACTAAACCAGGTTTTCTTGTTTTGCTACAGAGCTGAAAAAACTACTGTTTGCTGAAAACTGTTTTAAATCTATTTCTGTTTTCCACCTCTGTTGAAGACTGCTCTATAGCACCCTACATATCTCCCAGGCAACCCAACCATCCTAAAGGAAATATGGAGACTGATTCTCCGAGACACATTTACACGAGTTCACAAACAAGCGACTTCTTTTCTTCTTCCAGGTATCAATCCCGCACTCGGCATTTGGCATGTTTTCCCAGCCAGAGCCTCCCCAGGCAACCCAGCCACGGAGAATCTGACCTGACCTCCTGAACCTCCCGACCGTGCAACCAGACCCGCGGCTCAAACGTGAGGCTTGGAAGGTGCTCGAGCACTTTACCGACAGAAGCACCAGAAATCTTCACAGCAACAGAAAGTCTTTTGGACACATAAAAAAGACATGAGAAGAAAAGGCAACTGTCAAAAAGAAGCTGGGTTTCTTTTTAGTGGGTTCAAATGGGACTTTCTCAGAAATCTGCATTTTTATCCAATAGAGGATCCCCTTCAAAGCTTGGCATTCTCTTGGGCTGCGTTATCAAAGCAAACTTACAATTTCAGCTGATCAGAAGGCAAGAAAGAAGCTTCAAGTGAAATGCCCAGAAAATTAGATTAATCAGAGTTGATAAGAATCAAGTGAGACAATTCTGCAGTGTGAACACGACTGAAAATTGTAAGATAACTGATAAAGTATTGCAGTGACAATATCTGATTAAAACAAACAAGTTATTATTTTCACAATAATTTGTTTAGTGGTGTCACACTATGCTCTGAATGAGAAAAGACAAAAGCATCTTTGTGATCTAATTACTTTAAAAAATCCTATTAACATAACAATTTGATCCAACTGTTTTTGAGGTGTCCCCGTTTAGAGCATTCATCCCTATGACAACAGAACTTTTTTGAAATGCTTCAATTATTTTGGGGCAGAACATCTTTTGAAGGAGATGTCCTGGTATGATATGCAAAAATTTCAAGAATAATTTAAGAGAAAAATAAAATTCAGAAAATTCCTTAAAAATAGGCCTGAGCCTGAAACACAAATGTGAAAAATTCCTTCAAGTCTCAAAAGCTGCAAAAAATGATATCACAATGTCCCCAAAATCTAGTTTTAGCAAAACATCAGGTGGAAATGCGTCTTTGGGCATTGCCCGATAGTAAATATTGTGACTTCCCTATTTCTTAAGTATATGCAAATTAAAGATACCTAACATTTTCTTTTCTTTTAATTTTTTCACTCAACACTTCCATGGATAGATATTCCATTGGAAATCAAAAATATGTTGATTTAACATTTTATTTGAGGTTTTCCAAAGTAAAAGTTCAATTTTCAGTTAAAGATTAATCATGTCAACTCTTCTTTCCAGAAAGACAGAAGAAAAGGCCAAAGCAACGAAATGCAATTTCCAGCCCTTCCAGAACAAATCCTAAAGCTTGTCAGCTTCTTAAAGCATAAAATATAATTTACTCTGGAATAAAAT
This sequence comes from Aramus guarauna, assembly GCA_013400195.1. Lineage (NCBI taxonomy): Eukaryota > Metazoa > Chordata > Aves > Gruiformes > Aramidae > Aramus > Aramus guarauna. The sequence goes on along the minus strand of VXBL01007963.1, from coordinate 32,529 downwards.
TAATCTAAACTACAGATAAACCACATGCATGCTGAACAAGACCCAGTGCAGAATTCCAATGACAGCTTGTTTGGGCTAAGGGATCATTTGAACTCAGTTTTCTGCACATTTCTGCGTGTCCCAGCCTTTAAGAAGAGCCTCGGCCGGAGGGTGGCTGTGTCCACCTTCGTGGTGACCCCGGACGCGTCCTGTGCCGCTTCCGACCGCAGCTCGGCAGGATTGAGCTTGGCCACCCTGACGCCAGCCGAGCAGCGGCTGATGCTCCTGGCTCTGCCGCGACCAACCGCCCCTCGTCGGCCACGCTTACGGGCGAGAGCAGCAAACCCCAACGCCTTCATTTTATCCCTGAAGCCGTCACTGCCGCAGTGCTGGAGGTGATCATAATGTGTATTCTTCCCGTGAAATGTCTTTCTTCTCCTCTTGACCTTTTCCACAAATCAGCTCCCATTAATTGCCCTGAGTGACGGTGTGATGCGATCATTATTTGCTGTGTTTAGGTTCGTGCAGCATATTTTTTGCCCGGTCTGTTTTGCCAACTAGTACCAAAGGGCAGCTGAGTGTGGTGGGCATTGACACGTGCGCCAAAGAGCGCGGGGGGAAAAGGACGGAGAGGAGACAGGCACTATGCCAGCCTGGGTATTGCCTTCAGATTGGGAGACTGGATCCGTATGAATTAAAAACAAAAATGTTTTATTTGTTCTTCAGAGTAGAGAGATTTGTGAAGGAAAAACATAAAACGAACTGTGAAAATGCCTGTAAAATGACCAGGGAAGTTCCAGAGCATATTAGAGGAAATTCACCAAGAAAATAACATTATCTTTATGTCCATGTCAATATGTGCTACTTTCCTTACATGGGCCTAGGAGAGATTTTGGAGCCGTGTTTGCAAATAGAAATTTAAAGTCCATCAGAGACTGAGCGCTTTGAAGCCCGCGGGGCCGGGGCAGAGCCTGCTGCCCGGTCGGTGGGGTGGCAGCCGGCAGCAGGGCTGGGGCAGCCGCGCGCCGCATCGCTGGAAGGTCCTTCAGCTCTGACTGCTGCCTGAGCAGACCACCGAATCGCTCGGAGCCTCCTCTCCCGCACCTCCTGCATTCCGAACAGTCCGACGTCGAGAGAGAGGAGTCGTCTCCTCCTCGTGCGTGGGCCCGTGACTTCCATGGCATCTGACCGCTTCTCTTTTCTGAATAACTCACAAAAAATGCCCGAAAATTCAAATTCAAATGCAGGAAAGTATGTTGTTACTTATAAGGGGCTCTTGTAGGCAAACATCTAATTACCCAGGATGAATCGGAAATAATGCAGAAACTTAGTTTCAGGTTCTTATGGAAGCTCACATCCTCCGAGCACAGAACCGCGGGCTTTGCTCCTGGATAAAAACCCAGGAAGAGGGGAGGAGGGAGCATCGTCTGGTCCGAGGTGCTCTGGCCATGGCACGGGGAGCAGGAGTTCAGCGAGTGTCACACACGGACACGTCGCCAAAACCGCGCCGGTGGGGCGAGAGGCGGCCGGCTCTGGGAGATGAGGGGGGAAAGGACGGTCAGAGCGAGAGGGGATGGGACAGACACCCCAGAGCCCCCGCACCCCCCCCGTGTGCTGCACAGCCGGAACCAGCATCCAGGGAGCAGTGCCATCCGCACTCCTCCCTCGCTGCGTTCACTCGATGAACATCTCTAAAATCCTCGTGATTTCAACGTCATTTTGGGAGATGAGCCCCAGTGAATCCCTGCTGCAAGTTTAAGGACCAGCACTGTGTATTCACTTTTGCCAGATTAGTTTGATTTATAATGTGCTTTAATGAAGTGTGTTGCTATGGTGAGGCTAGTTTCAAGGACCTCTGTTAAAAAAAAAAAGCAACAGAAGAGTAAATTGTCCAAACCAGATCAATGAGAAACCCATTTCTAGTGTTGCACCATTTTTTGGCCAGTTTTGGCTGAACTGAATCCCGAGCAGCCCAAGCGGGAGAGCAGAGGGGAAGCCCTGCGTGGATTGCAGCGGTGAGACACAATGCCCGTGCGCCGGGGAGGCGGCGATGGAGCAGCGGCAGAATGTGCTCCTAGGAAATATTACGCCATAAGGACCCTCCCTCGTTACTCTGGTGTTTCTGAGGCGGCTCCAGCCACCCCGGAGCTGCCGCCAGCACCCGCCTGGCACCGCATCCTGCCCGGGGGGGCCGGGGGCCTCCCTGCTGCGGCAGGACCACGCGCCTGGGCACGGCTGGCCCCGTACCCGGTGGGCGGCCAGGGGCTGCGGGGAGCATGTGGAGATGCTGCAGATTAAGCCATTTCCTTTATCTTCCTCTCCAAGGCTCCTTAATTAACTTTTCTATTGTGTACCTTGATTAGATTACTTTTCTGCCTCTAGGCTACTTCTTCCACTTTATAACCTCCTTAAAATGCAGTTGCATAGCTTTCTAAGTCATATAGCATAATAAAAATTAGTTTTAACAGTTTCTTTCAAGATTTATAACACCTATCTTGCTGTACATGACATAGCAGAGGAAAAACAAGACCGATTTGCAGGTCTTGCTGCGACCAGCCACCCTTCCTTGTCCCTGCTTGGAGAGGAACGCACGCTCCCCGACAGGCTCAGCAGCCCCGTTGATGGGAGCCAGGATGGGATCGGGAACAGGATCACTCCCACCTCACCATCCCGCTCCCTCTGAATGCCATAGCCTTTGCTTTTACCCGCACTCCACAGCAGGTCTTCGACTTCAAGTGCGTTAATGTGTCAGCATCCACAAAGGGCTGTAGTGAGGGAATGGCTGACAGCTGCAGTTAAACAGAGCATCAGCCTCGTGACTATGGAGCCGTAGCGCAGCCCGTGACGTACGACCGGATTCCTCACGGAGGGGGACAGAGGTCTCCTTGTCCCAAATCCAAACCATCCCTTCTTCCTGCTCTTTCTCCCAGAGCTGTTGCTCAGCTTTCTCAAGGCAGTAAAAAGTGTTCCTGTTGCTACAGGTTTTGGACCAAAAAAATGTTCTCAACTACTATTTGTTCTGGAGGAGGAGGGGCAGGAAGGGTCTCACCCCCTCTGCCAGCCAACGGCACCCAATTCCTGGCTGAGGCACCCACTCCAAAGGACCTGAGGAAGAGGTATCTCCAAGTTGATGGGTGAATCTCAATGTCATCACACAAAGAGAGCAAAGAAGAGAAATAAGGAGCACAGAGCAGCCAGGCAGCTCCCCTGCCTTGGCCCAAATTAGTTGGATTTTATTTATTTATTTATTTTTTTAATCTTAACTGGATTGATTTGTTTCCGTTTCAGTTATTTACAAGTTCCAAGAAGGCGCTGTCAAGCCTGAACGTGGTCGATGTCTATTTTTGGGCCTGGGGAGCAGAAGGACCAACTTTCCCAGCTCAGGAGCTGACACAAAGGCTCTCGCTGTTCCCCGCTCTGGCCCAAAACTCTGGCCAGCCCTCGTTCTCCATCGCTTCCCCCCTGCTGCCTGCTTGCCCCCCCGTCTGGCACAGTAACTTCAATAGCAATCGTCCAAACGCGGTCAGGTCCCAAACATTCTGCAGCCCTGAGCCTAGGAATTGACTCCAAGCGTTTTAGTGAACAATGACACTTTAAAGGCTAGGGAAAATGTGGGTGTAAGGAATAAACAAGAGCTGAAATCAGAAACAGCCGCTTAAGCAACAAAACTTTTTGCAGTATGATTGAATGGTTTATTTGGAGATTCTTTGTGGGAAATTCCAGCCTCTCTTCCCAGAGCCACTGGGGACACAACATCTGCTGAGACAACAGCAATGCAGTGCTGTGGTTAAGCCAGTCCAGTTCGCCTTCTGATGTGCATCTGCTTTTGTAGCAGACATTTATGTGACTCTCTGATTCAGTGTTCAAACTTCCAGCAGAACTTTGTCACGTGATCAAACACATTAGAAAGGTCAAGGCATTTGCAACATAAAAGAGCAAATAGAAAGGTCTTTTTCTCCCTATCACTGCTGCCAGGTAGAGGTCACGGTTCTGCCTAATGGGTGCTGAGATTTCAATGGAAGTGATGCAGCGTTGGTCCGGCTGGACTGAGGCATCTTCCCAGCACATCTGGAAAAAAAAAAAAAAAAAAAGAAGAAAGTCCCCAATCCCTTACTAGTTTCCTGGACAGCTTTCGCTGTGTTGCAGACTTCACTCACCACTCACACCATTAACAGCCTGGTTTAACCCATGCAGGGAGCAGCACTCAGTAATCGCTTTGGGCTATTTCTGGTTTTAACGCTTACTCCTTTTGCTGTCGTTGAGACCTCGGTAATAGTCATATCCTTGACCAACTAACCCGGAAAGGGCCAGCTATAGCCCAGCAGTTACTTCGGTGTTTCACAAGCTTGTGTCTTGCCCTGTGAGGGGTTCGATCCTGTGGGCACCTCTGGATCATTTTCCATCCTTTGATATAATACACAGATATCACTCCATCAGTCACGGTCACAGATGCTTTGGGGTGACCTGCTCCCACGTGGACTCATCCACAGGTCACAGTCCCCTGGCCATTGGCCAGCCCAGGCACATCGCCATTGCGTTATCCAACTGTTCCCAGCACTGCACAGTCCGATGATCAGCACCACGGCAGCACCACGAGCAGCGAGACCAAAAGGCAGCCACGAACGAGCACCAGACCCTACCAGGCACTGAGGCAAGCAAGCCCCATGGCTAGCACAGGAGCCTGCCAATTAATAGCTAAACAGCAATAACAGCTGGAAATTCAGTGTAGCACATTCCAGTCAATCCTGTTGTTTTCTCGAATGCTTTGAGCCCCACGCTGGGCACCAAAAAGGACCATCGTGGTTTTACCCCAGCCAGCAGCTCAGCACCACGCAGCCGCTCGCTCACTCCCCCTCTAGCGGGATGGAGAGAATCGGCAGGGTCCAAGGGGGAAACTCAAAAGCTGCCTAAGGACACCCAAATGAGAGGGAGTGCATAGTACCCCTGTAACTCCTGTCCGTATTTATCTGTCTCATTTTACACGGTTGCACATATCTGCTTCAGTGTGTTCCTTCATGACTAGTCTCTAACACGAATTGACACCCTGCTGTCCTCAAGATGTGAAATAGTAAAGCTGCTTGCTAGCTAGGGGTGTAAAATGCAGTGTGTCATAAACAATAAAGTGAGCACAACAAAGGAACAACAATTTGAAAAATGGTACAACCAAAAAAGCTAATACTTATTTGGAATGAGAAAATAAGAGCTACTGAATGAAGGTGTTCAGGTTCAAGAGCACAGCTTGGAACTGGGACCTGCTTTAGAAAACCAGTGTCAGATATCAAACTACTGAAATGAAAATCTGGAAGCTACAGATCTTGGAAAACACATCTCAAATTCAGTAAGAGATCCGGGTTTCCATAAAGCACTATGATTCCTTCACTTAGGGATAATAATCTACGTTGTTCTCAGAAAGGAAGATGTCAGTAGCATAAACTCAATAAGTAACAGGCGCTTCTAAGGCATCATGAGGATAATGGCCCCAAGACAAAATGATGTGGGCTATTTTCTATCATGAAAATACTCCCGAGAGTTAGGCAGTCACCTGGTTCTTAATCCAGACAGACCCAAAGGAATTTTGTTTGAGTGTGACAGGGAGCAGGAAAGGTTTCCGTCTCATGAAAATTCATTGGAAATTACATTATTACTGCTGGGAAGGCAATAGCATCAAGCAAAGGTGGATGCACTGCCTCATCCACGTATATCCCATTTACTAAGGTCTTGGTCTGTACCGCACTAACGGTCCTAACCAAAACACCACGGTGCACGGAGGGGGCAGTGACCCACACAGCAGTTATGCGTGGGTCAGAGCAGTGCTGCTCCTGCACAGCCCGTGGCTGCGGGATGGATTCCCCGGCTAATCCCGACGGAGGAGCCTGTGGCAGCTCCCATGGGCACCAGCGCCCAGACCACCCACCCGCCCGGCCGCGGCTTTGTCTTACAGTGAAGCAGCATGTTCTCACGTGCACATCCTTTTGTTTGACAGTAGAGATGGTAGAAAGGGTTGTTTTCTCCCGGGAAAACCCTGTAAGATCTCAACATACCAAGCACAGAGGCACTTCTCCACGGATGGGACCTCGCAGCCCGCCCTGTCTGGGTGGGACGTCTGTCCAACGCTGCGACACTCGGGGTCCCGGCATCTGAAGGGACGTCAGATTGCCATACTGTCTGCTCCTCCCTGCTAATGTTACCTCCAATAAGTAGTATCTTAAGTCATCCATGGTGGAGTCTGAGTGCCTTTACCAACACCCTCCTAGCAAGCGCCACCACCAGTGTATTACAGGGACTTGCAATTGTTAGCATGGGGTGACAGTAGAAAGCCTTGGAAAGCAGATAATCAATACCAATAAATTCATGTTTGAAAAATAGCTTGTGCATGCTCAACTCATTTCACAGAGCAATGATATTAATTTTTAAAAAGCTCATAGTGTTTGATTTGCTATATTTTCAGGAGAACAGAAGGGAAGGTGGGGGTCTTTTCAGGAGCTCCAGAACCTGGACAATGCATCCTCTCCTCATCTTCCCTGTCGTGGTTCATGGCTGCGTGCTCGCCCTGCTCTGCCTTCCCTCCCCGTGTCCTCTGACCCACGCACCCCCCGCGGCCCCCAGCCACACACGCTCCAGGCATTTCTGCAGCCTCTCTGCCCGGCGGCACAGGGGCGACCATCCATCACCCGGTGTCCTCACCGCTCTCGCAGGAGAGAAAAGAAAAACCTTCCTGGCGTGCAGGTCTTGGTGAAAGTATAGCTGGGGTCAACGTCCTTTCAAATCGCTCACCATCTCCTTTTATCCCAGCCCTTTCTGAGCCCCGCCACTCCAGCAGAGGTGAAAAGCTTCCTTTTCTTTCCAAGAAGGAGGCACAGACAAAACCTGCAGACATGCATTAAACTGCAGTTCGTCCCTATCACGCTAGAGTTTATTCTGCACTGAGATAAGGAATTAAAGTAACACTTCTTTTCTTTTTTCCCCCTGCATTTCTTCACAAAAGGCTTGTTTATAGCAGACTTTGCTCATCAGACATAGAAAACAATAATCTATTTTAAACCAATTAATTTAAAAAATGTATTTGCAACGTTCTGTTTAATCACGAGCTTTATTCCTACCTTAAAAGAAATCCGAACACCATCTGCCTATGTAAATCACAAGCCAGGCAGCATTCCTGCCACACAATGCCACTGGTGAGCACTGGTGAGCACTGGTGAGCACTGGTGATCAGTAGTGGCTCCTTCCCTGACCCCAGGGCTGGCTGAGCAGCAGGACCGGCGGGTGTGGGTTTGGTGCCCAGGGCAGTGTCACTGCTGCCGTTCCCCCTTCCCCCGGCCACGGGCTCCCGCTGCCGCGTCGCCGCGCAGGGTCACTCGCCCTTACTGATCCCTTACTGGTCTCCCCATCAGGGCGATCAACGAGCCACACGGCAACAGAAAGAGCTTGGGAAAGGGAATTACCATTTCCTCCCGAGAGCATGAACAAGCGCAAGAGTCAAGGCCCTCAGCCAGCGCTGTGCGTGTGCCTCCCCACCTCACACTTTCCTGTGGGTACATTTGTGGTAACACAGGTGCCTTGGCACCTTCTGACCGGGCACCACGTGCCCCAGCACCATCACCCTGCCCTGGGTCCCAGAGGCTGCTGGCTCTCGTGGTGACACCCCGCAGGCAGGCTGCTTTCCTGGCCACAGGACCCCAGACAACCAAGGTAGTGCTCTGGAGGTCTAATCCTAACCTTAATTCATATTTCTTATCTTTTTTAATAGAAAAAAATACTATGTGAGTATGCATACTTTAGTTAAATCAGTACATACGTATTTTTTACATCAAGGAAGACAAAAAATGGAGGGGCTGCACCGCAGATGTCAAGTAAAAACAATCACTAAGTGAAATGCCATCCAAAGGTGCAGTGATTGATAGTGATAAGTACCGGCGGCGGCTGACTTCCTGACAAACGAGGCCCGTCTCAGGCGGCGGGGGTCCCAAACGCAGCGGGTTTGCCCGGCTGTGCAGCCAGCGGGAGACAGCCCCAGCAGAGCACCCCGGGGCCGCACCGGCGCAGGAGGGCGGGCGCCGTCCCCACCCAAACCTTCGTCACAGCGTATGAACTCCAGCGATGATTAGTACATGTTGGCAAGAGGTTTGAGGGAATTCTCATTGCTGATGCCCAGCCTGTATTTATTCTGTTGATAAAGATGATTCTTTATCTCCCAAGACTATCCATTTGACATCTGTTATGTCTACAAGGAACTTCTTTCTTCACTGCTGCAATAAAGATCAGCTTTATAATTGACTTCGGTAGAAGTCAGATCACCCTATATCCGCACACACGAATAAAAGATCGAAAAGAGAAGCAATGACCTCAATCTATTCTCCAAACTTTCATCATTACTCTCTACAGCTTGAGTCCTCTTCTTTCAAAGCTTGCCCTGAGTTTAAAATTCACAGCATGTGTAGAGAAAAAAAACCCACAAAACCTTAAACGGCACAAATCAACAAATACGGTGATGCATTATCAAATTAAAGATTAGAAATAGAAATGTTTCTTGTAAAGTATAATCCTCACCTTGATCCGTGCATTTAAAAAAAAAATCAATAAAATAATGTGCAACAACCATGCAAGGCTTCTTTTAATGACTTGTGTCTTAATAAATACCATATTCATTACAAACTTCCATCAAAATATATTATCTACGCTTGCCCATGCTACTTTTCCTTGATTAGAAAGCTTCACCTTGCTAAAGCATGAAAAATGGATAAGAATGGAACAGAATACAAAAGGGCCACTTATTATTTGTCAGCTGGCAGGGTTTGCCCTTTTAAAGCAGATATCAAAATTTTAAATGTGATCTTATAATAGCAGCAGATTTCTTCTGGAGCCATCTGTGACAGATGCTGGGGAACTGCAGAATATTTGGACACTATTGTATTAATATTAGAAATGTTGTGTCTGTCTGTTCGGGCTGAGCAGAGATTGCACTGCTGGCTCAAGGAAGACGACGAGGAACACATTTCCAGGAACTAAAGCCAAGAGGGGGTAATTAATGCCTTTCTCCAGACCTTTAAAGGTGCAGGTAACAAATCATTTGAAATTACAAATTACGCACATACGCTTCTACCCTCGGAGAGAGCAGCAGCAGCAGCAGCGAAGCAGCTGTGATTTGGGAGGTGGGCTGGAAGTGCCGAGGGTGCCAGGGAATCACTGAGGACCCGCATCCGTGGGGACCCTGTTAAATCTCATCCTTGGGGATCCTGTTAACCACGGTTCTGGTGCTGCTCAGGTAAGGTCAGATAGCCATGTCCATATCCAGCAGAAATTCTTGTGGGATTGCAATATTTGCTATACAATCTTCAGTATCTGCTTCAACACACCGTCTTGAAGCTTGATTGCAGAGCAAAGCATCCCAGATTTAGAGACGGCTCCCAAGGGGTGTCCTGGTCCTGTCTGGAAGGGAAACAGCTCCCTGTATGCACCCCGTACAGCCCCTCGGGCCAGGGCTGGCCCATCCTTTCCCCAGAAAGCCGAATTTCCCAGTGGCGGCAGAAAGCTGTCCGCAGGGGCTGAGCACCGCGGCCGTGGGACGCAGCCCCCGTCCCGTGCGAGCACCGGTGTGGTGTCCTGTCCGGCCGTGCCCCGGGGGATGGGGATGGGGATGGGGATGGGGATGGGGATGGGGATGGGGATGGGGATGGGGATGGGGATGGTGCTGTCCCCACCCCGTGCCCAGCGAGGAGGGAGGCTGTGACCGCTCCCCCGCCGCAGCAGCAGGGCTCTGGTCCGGCACCTTCTGCAGGCTGATGATAAATCGCCAGGTTTGTGTTTTCACACTGTGCACGAGGTGTTTCTGCTGGTTTCTGCACAGCTCCAGGAGCGCCTGGAGCATTTCTCGCTTAGCGTGGTACCTGGGAAAAATATGTGTGTACGTGGCTTTTGTTTATATTGTTTTATTTGACTTTAGGTAGCACTCTATCCATTACCTGAAATAACAAACTCTCTCTGTTTGCTTACTAGAAAACCGTCTGACTCCATCTTTCTCTCCTTGATCCATGAGCACAAACACTAGGAGACCTAATTTCTTCAAGATATTTACCAAAAGATTTAATAATGATTGGATTGGATTTATTGAAGAGAGACTGCATTTTTTTATCTTAAACAGTACTGGAGACCCTTCTCCCCAGCCGCCTAAACCAATTGATCTGATAATAAATTCTACAAAATGAGCAAACTGGCAANGAGCAGCAGCAGCAGCAGCGAAGCAGCTGTGATTTGGGAGGTGGGCTGGAAGTGCCGAGGGTGCCAGGGAATCACTGAGGACCCGCATCCGTGGGGACCCTGTTAAATCTCATCCTTGGGGATCCTGTTAACCACGGTTCTGGTGCTGCTCAGGTAAGGTCAGATAGCCATGTCCATATCCAGCAGAAATTCTTGTGGGATTGCAATATTTGCTATACAATCTTCAGTATCTGCTTCAACACACCGTCTTGAAGCTTGATTGCAGAGCAAAGCATCCCAGATTTAGAGACAGCTCCCAAGGGGTGTCCTGGTCCTGTCTGGAAGGGAAACAGCTCCCTGTATGCACCCCGTACAGCCCCTCGGGCCAGGGCTGGCCCATCCTTTCCCCAGAAAGCCGAATTTCCCAGTGGCGGCAGAAAGCTGTCCGCAGGGGCTGAGCACCGCGGCCGTGGGACGCAGCCCCCGTCCCGTGCGAGCACCGGTGTGGTGTCCTGTCCGGCCGTGCCCCGGGGGATGGGGATGGGGATGGGGATGGGGATGGGGATGGGGATGGGGATGGGGATGGGGATGGGGATGGTGCTGTCCCCACCCCGTGCCCAGCGAGGAGGGAGGCTGTGACCGCTCCCCCGCCGCAGCAGCAGGGCTCTGGTCCGGCACCTTCTGCAGGCTGATGATAAATCGCCAGGTTTGTGTTTTCACACTGTGCACGAGGTGTTTCTGCTGGTTTCTGCACAGCTCCAGGAGCGCCTGGAGCATTTCTCGCTTAGCGTGGTACCTGGGAAAAATATGTGTGTACGTGGCTTTTGTTTATATTGTTTTATTTGACTTTAGGTAGCACTCTATCCATTACCTGAAATAACAAACTCTCTCTGTTTGCTTACTAGAAAACCGTCTGACTCCATCTTTCTCTCCTTGATCCATGAGCACAAACACTAGGAGACCTAATTTCTTCAAGATATTTACCAAAAGATTTAATAATGATTGGATTGGATTTATTGAAGAGAGACTGCATTTTTTATCTTAAACAGTACTGGAGACCCTTCTCCCCAGCCGCCTAAACCAATTGATCTGATAATAAATTCCACAAAATGAGCAAACCGCCAATATCAACCACGTAAAAAACCCAAACTGCCCTCCTGAAACATTATCATCTAATTAAAATTAAACATTATTTCTACCCACATCATTTTACCACCTTCATAAGCGAGGTCTTTTGGATACGTTCTTCTCCTCCCTGCTCAGAGGACTGCTCGTTTTTTTGTAGAGAAAGAAAACATCCAAGTTTGCTGTTTGATATCAAGTCACCGCATGACAGCTGAGCCCAGATCAAGGCACCGGACGTTGCTGCTTTGACCTTCGCGTCTTGCCCACAGCAGGGACGGGACCCGTTTTCTCGCCGCGGTACGAGCTTAGCTGAAATTTCTTGAGAAGTGACCAACTTCTACTTCCTCCAAAGCCTCATCCCAAAGAGATTAATTTAAATGAATAAATAAGCAGAATATGCATATTTCAATGAAAGCACAACACCGGCCATTTGCGAGAAACTATGTGCAAATTCAGTGGAAATTGTGAAATTTAGCCCTCGGTCTGTTTTTCACTTTGAGCAGATTACCCCCGTCAGGGGCAGATGACGCTCCCGGATCAGAGACTGCCGCAAAAGTGCGACTGGCAGCGTGCCGGGCCGGCGTTGGGTCCCTGCAAGGTGAGCGGCTCCGTCGGCACGCCGAGCACCGGCAGCCGGCACGGCCCGGGCGGCCAGCGGGGAGGCTTCGATCCAGAGGGGTCTCCCTGAGATCCCCGGGTGCTGAGCTCCTGGCACAGCATCTCAGACAGAAAAGAACACGCTCGCATCTGTGAGGACGCACCCTCGATATGTATCTGGCTTAAACCTTCTCTAAAGCGACTCTGAAAAATATGAAGAAGAGTCCAAAAAAGAAAATGCAAATAAATAAAATAAATAAACCTTTTTTTTTTTTTTAAAGGCAGTGGAGGGGATTAGTGCAAGTCACACTCCCTCTGCTCACATTTGCATTCGGCGTTCTGACGACACTTGACTGAAATCATTCCAGTAAAGCGGAAAATTAATATTCTAATATGTCTGCTTCTCCAGCAACTAGAAATAAGTAAAGTGGAAGTAGCAGAGAAGAAAATGTTTTAGTATTAACTATGTATATGAATATTTATTGTAACTTGCCATCAGACATCTGCCTATCAGGGTGCCTGTTCACTCGGATGTACTGTGAAACACTGTGGGAGCCACAGCAGCAATTATTTTCATATTGTAGGGAAAAGAGGTGAACAATTAATTTCTGATAGTCTTTTCATTAGCTCTTACCACCATTTTTTGTGCGGGGATCCAGCATACCTTGCAAAGTGCACTGCGGGAGGGAGCACCGCTGGAGCCCTTGGCTTTCCCGGAGAGCCTGTGGCTGCAGGCACGGGCGGGCAGGACACCGGGGGCTGCCGCTGGGACCCCCCGGAGCCACAGCCCCGAAAAAGCAGGGGGGTTGGTGGGCCATGAGCACCCAGAACCAGGCCCCCAGGGACCGGACCCATGGGCCAAGGCACGGCCATGGGGACGGATGTGGGGATAGGGACAGCCACAGGAACAAGGATGGGGACAGCCATGGTAACGGGATGGGGACAGCCATGACGACATTTATGGCGATGGCCATGGAGATGGAGACAGCCATGAGGACAGCCACAGGCATGGGGATGGCCACAGGGATGGCCACAGGGATGGTCATGGGGAAAGCCACAGAGATGGGAAAGGAGATGGGGACAGGAATGGGGATGGCCACAGACATGGTCACGGGAACAGGGGCAGCCATGGGCAAAGCCACAGAGATGGCACGGGAGATGGAAATGGCCACGGTTATGGGGACAGCCACGGGGATGGCCACAGGGAAGCCGTAGGCATTGCACCCAGGCTGCCGACTGCCCCGTGTGCCGGGAGACATGCACCGGACATCCTGTGCCACCGCGTTTCCTTGGGCTGCGCTTACCTTCAGCTCCTACTCTTTGTAGAGGTAAATGTCTCCAAGCACCAGCGGCAGAGGCGTGAACGGAGCAGCAAGACCCACCCACACCGTCTGTGTTTGCTCAGACCCCGGCAGAGGTCTTCAAACTGCAGTTTGTTACCTGGGAACTTACAGCTACTTGGGAAACACATGAAGTCTCCTTTGTGGGAGAAACACGTTTATAAATCAGCAAGAATACTTAAGGTTAGATTTTCATTTATATTTATAAATACTTATTTTTGTTTAGAGCAGATCCTTTTCTGTAACTTTGCTTGCTAGTCTTTAAGAAACCGGAAAGCCTAAATGTTTACAGTGCCAGGTAGTATCTTCAAGTGTAATGTTCATTTGATGATTTATGGTGAACCATATGCCATGGGTATAAACGCTTCCTCGCTCATTTTCTTTACAGAGGATTGATTCTGCCTACCTGGAGTCTGGGTAAGATCGCAGACGTCTTTCAGCTGGCCTGGTCTGCCGCAGTTTCACGCAGCCCCTTCTCCACAGGGGGTGCTGGGGGGTTCCTGGTGTGCCCAGGGATGGGGCCAGCTCTTACCAGGGACACGGAGATACGCTGCTGCACGGGCAGCCTGTCCACATCATTGTGCTGTTGTGTCGTAAAAGAGGAAAGAAAGGGAAAAGTGGAAGAAATACTGTGTACGGTTTATAAAATGTTCGTGGTGGTGATGGTCAGACTGGGCTCCAGGAGGTGCACGAACCAGCATCTCCTGCTGGGTGGTGGAGCGGCAGCTGCCCTGTGCTGCCGTGCCTTCAGGTCCCTCTGCGCCTTTTGGAAGGCAGCAGTAGTACGGGAAGAGCCTTTAGCAGGCGGTGGGAACGCTGACAGCCGGCACACGGGCCGTGGGCTCGGACACCTTTGCAGCACCAGGGTGGTGCTGTGCGGGAGCTGGGGTCTGCGGAGCACCGCCGCGTCCGTGCCGGCGAAATTCTGTCTGCAGCTCATCAGCCCGAAGTTAACTCAGCATCAATGCAGCAGTGTGATTCACCTACGTCCATAGGTTTGTGTGTTTAGAGAGAGAATTTTCCAAGGAAACAACATCAGGGGCTCACGGGATGAACTGCAGAGAGGGAGCCGGATCACCCCACGGCACTGCGGAGAGCGCTGGGTGCCAGCGGCAGGTGTCTCTGTTAAAATCGCTGTAGGTGCAGCGCCAAGCACGACATCTCGTTTCTCTGTTCAGAAAAGACAAAACGCACCGGACGTACCGAGGTGTCATCGCACTTTCCTTCCTTCTGCTGGAGCGGGCGCAGCGGAGCCGGGCACCCACCTCCGGCCGGGACCGGGCACGGGCAGCGGCTCACCCTCCCTCGCCGAACCGGCAGGTCACCGTCCTGCAAGTCCCGGCAGGAGCCACCTGCGCTGCAGGCGGTGCCAGATCTCCGGCCGGGCAGCGGGGACGCACACGCGGTCCTTCGCAGAGACGCGACCCGCTTCAGGCAAACTGGCAAGTCATCACCCACGGCGGGCTGGCACCGGGCACGCTCCGGCTTTGGAGTGAGCCGGCTCCTTTATAAACTCGGGACATAAAATTCGCAGTGTAAGGTACGTTATAATTAAAATACAATCTAAAAAATTCTGATCTTGCGATGCCATTAAATAATTATGGCTTATTCACATTTTTTTTTCTGTATTTTAATGTCTTCACTTTGCGATGACTGAATATACAGTAGGAGTGAATCACTCATTTCCAAGTATAAAACTTGCATATTGTAAGGCTGAATTATTCATATTATTCCTGTTCGGCCCTATTTCTATTTACATTCTTGATACTGAAAAATATTCTTCAAAGATGAATTTTAGCAATTAAAATTTAAAGACAGAATTTGACACTGCACATTATTAAATCATCACAAACCAGGACAGTAAAAATTAAAAATGTGACTGGTGTCAGCTGGCGGTGATGTTGTGAGTTGTTTCGAAGTGGGTCACAGTTTTCCAAAGTAGGTTTAATATCAGGTTTGGGGTTTTTTTCTTCCTGTTTTTTTTTTTTTTTTTTTTTTTTTTTAGTGTGTATTAGGGTTCTTGAGACCGCGCATTCACCTCTGCGTGCTGTGAGCCGGCTGCCCCTTGTTTTTCTTGTCCATTCAGACAGGTACCCACGCAATAAATCCAGGGGTAAGAATGAAATTATGTTAGCACGCAGAATGTGATCACTACCTGCTGCATTGTCCTGTATTTGTAAACGAAGAGAAAATGCCTGGAATAATGAAGGCATTCCTGTTTAAAGTACATTGTAATGTATACATAAATTATTTCAAAGGCACCCTTGAAAGTGTGAAACATTTAAAGTCAGAATCCATCTTTATAGGCAGAGCCTCGAGGACAGAGTCGGTGCCGTGCCGTAGCTCTGGCTCCCAGCCGAGCGTGGCAGGGCGTGAGCGGGGACGGCGGCTCGGCCACTCGTGCAACTGCTCTCCGGACCCCGACGTCCCTTACACAGCCGGTACCGTGCAGACGGCCCCGCCGAGTCTCTTCTGCCTTTATTACGTCTCTGCGAAGGGCAGCCACAGCCTCATTTTAAAGTGGAACGGCTAAAGATGGTGAGGTTTGATTTTCCCAAAAACGGCAAGCTGACCCCCAGGTTCCAAATGCGTGGCTTGCCCCGAAAGCGTGTTGACGTGGGGCTGGCGCAGCGCTGCGGGAATCGGTGTCCGTGTGCGTTCAACGGCCGTCGAGCCAGCTGGGTCCGCCCCGCCGAGGAGCTGGACACTGCTCTGATGGATTTTAAGGCTAGAAGGGATCATTATGTTCATTTATTCAGCCAGCCTGATTAACATGGACGTAATAGAATAGTGGGATTAAAAAAGATGGGCAATGATTATATTATGTAAATTAAATCCATATTTAAATTGTGAACGCACAGTTTTATAAAAAGTGGAAAAAGGTAAAGCAGAGCCTGTGACAAGCAGGTTGCGTTTTGTTCGTCAGCTACAGAGTTGTTGGGTTAGTGTACGCTTTGGGTTAATGTCCGCTTGGGGTTAATACACATTTTGGGTTGATGTGTGCTTCGGGTCGAGAGATGCTTTGGGCTGATACTTGCTTTGGGCTAACGTACGCTTTGGGCTAACAGCCCCTCCTGCGGCCAAGGGCTCTGAATGGGCACGGGTGCTGCTGGGGCAGCGTGCCTTGCTCCGGCTTCAACCGCGTCTCTCGGGGAGGAGCAAAACCATCCAGAAGTTGCACGCTTCTAAAAGAACAGTACCGATGGTTCACCACAAAGACTGGGACCTCTGCACCGCTTGGATGAGGGGCCAGCCTGGGACCTTGCCATCCTCGTGTGCTTCCTCCCAGGCTTCCCGAAGGCTTGCTGGGGGCAAGGCAAGCTCCCCCGCCGCCGGAGATCATCCCTGCTCCCAGAAAGGGCTGTGCAAGAAATCCTCACAATACAGCAGTTACAACAAGCCACAGAGGGAGGGAGGGTGCATTTTATGGCAATTTAATCAAAAACTCCTCAGAAGTAATTGGCTGAAGTGATTGGGAAAACTGATGGTGCATAATAACCCTGGAGACTTTTCTGTCCGCTCCTCTCCGGGCGCGAGGGGCTGGTGTGCCCATGGCGCAGCCAGGGAGTCCGAAAACAGATCAACTTTTGATTTTGTGAATTCAATCATATGTTGAGATGCAGGATCTTGTAACTAAGGTTATTGAACCTAAGCTTTCTGCAAGCTGAACAGAGAGATCTGAGATGCTGCTTCTCAAGAAGGCCAAGTACGTCTCTCCAGACCCTCTGTAGCTCTCATAGTAGAGCACAATGAAGCTTGCCACACACTTCAACTCAACAACAGATACACTCTTCATCATTACACTTACAAAGTGGGCTTTTCCCATGTTCTAAACATGCTTTTATTTTACATATGCCACCAGTGAGCCTATGAACATCATTATATCCTGGGTATTTTTCATCTGCAGTCTCTGAAACACGAGCTTTTCTTTTGATGCTGCTACCAGTACTTTGGACTCTTGTTCGTTCATGAAATCTAAACTGCCCCTTCTGTTAGTTTGGGCCATAACGGGGTAATTTTCCTTGACTAACAATAGCTCGTCGAGGGTTGATGCAGAGTGTCCCACCAGGCTGGGTCTCTTTCAGCACTGGTTTTTTGCAGACCCCAGTTACGAGCAGATCGAGTACCAAACCCAGAGCCACACGGCAGCCCCCCCACCAGCTCTCCCCGACCTGCATGGTCAGCTCCTCTCTGCGTGAATTAAACGCCAGTTTTCACAAAACAGCAAGTGTTTGCGAGCCAACGCTTGTCGGCACTGTGCAGGTGCTTTTCCCACCCATCCCGCAGGAGTTTCTGCCTCGCAGGGTCCTCACTGGGTGCAAGCGCCGGCGGGGCAGTGCCGGGCTCTCGGGGCAGCCTGCCCGGCTCCCGGTTTTCTCCTGCATCCTGGCCAGGAAAAAACGAATGAGGTTTTCCTGGAGCCTGCACCCAAAAGGAGCTGGGTGAAAGAATAGAAGTGGATTTACGTTACCTGCGCGGGGCCGTCGTTAGCCGTGTGTGCTGTGACCTTGGGACCCAAGGGAGCCAACGTGCCATGGCTGATACAGACGTGGCTGCTCCACTTCATCATCTCGCTTCATCTGCCAGGCTGGCCTTAACATGAAGTGAAGGCCAGGATTTTGTGGGTTTCTTTTTCCCTGTTTTCTTTTTTTCCAGCAGTTCAGATGTGAAAGCCCCACTGCCGTTGTCCCCGCCGTTCTGGCGGGGGTGGGAACAGGGCACAGAGGAGGACGGCGCGTTGGGGACCAAAGGGTGGGAGCCCCGTGGCAGGCTGTGAGGGGGTCAGCTCAGGGCTGCTTTCCTCCTGTCTAAGTACACGTGTGCATATGTAGGTAGGCAAGTACATAGCCTGTACATTTATATAAACATACGTAGATAACGATCCTTCTCTTCAAAAAATTGGGTGACTTCATGGTTAACTCTATGAAGCTTTTCAGCTGCTGTGCAATACACGTATTGGTACAGGCACAGACTCAAACCGGCGTGTAGGTGGGATTTTGTCGATGCCAGCAGCGCTGGGTGGCAGAGCCCGAAGCCCTTGGTGTGCCGCGGCGGAACGCTGCAGACGTGTCCCCGGGGTTTCCTAGGCTCCTTTTCTCACCCAAACAGACTCTCCGACGTGCTCCACCTGGTTATTAGCAGCAGGTATTTGCTGCTAATGCTTTTTTCACATTTCCATAATAATGTTAAGAAATACTCAAATCTCTATATTTAAATTGCTCTGGTAAAGTATAATACATTAATCATAAATAATTTATATGAATCTGTCCTTTTTTTTCAGCACGTCTCAGCAGTGTCATAGTAACATCCTTTCCATATAACATTACTCTGTATTCTCTTATAAAAGAAAAATGAAGGCAAAAAAAAAGAAGAAAACTAAAACTAGGCGAATATTTCTTTTCTCTCTCCTACTCGATAGGAACAATCCCCAGTAGATTTTCTCAAGCCAGTCTTTTAATTTTACGTAACACTACCAGGTGAAGCAGGGAGAGCTGCTGCGGGCAATTTCAGCTACTGTCAGAAGCATTGCCATTAGGAGATCTTGTTTTATGCTGTTCAGCTTACAAGAATAATGACAGCAAATGCACTCCTGCTTTCAAGCGCAGAGTTGTATCATACATAGCATTCTACTCCATTTCATGGAAACGGCTGGGTGTAATTTTAATTCATTTTCTGCCATTATATCTTTTTTGCTGGATTGTTTATAATTCACTACTTCTCTACCCCTTGCCTAGCCGCCCGTACCGAACACGGCTTTGCACTGACACGCCAGCCCTCAGGAACCCATTTGGTCAAGCAGTGGAAGAACGCTATCAACTTTAATGACGATTCCCCCGCTATATAAACACCTGTTTTCTCGGCGTGCCACGTTAAACCACTTACAGCAAGGTCAGCGCAGTGTTTTATCTTCCATCCTCGGGAGGCAGAGGCATCGGTCTGTGGGAGCGGCGAGGAGCTGCGGCAGGGAGCCGTAGCAGGGCCGGCCGGGTCGCAAAGGCAGAGCTGTGCCCAGCGCCCGGGACAGCCGAGACAGGAGCCCTGCCGCCCCAGCACCCAGCAAGAGATGCTCCCTGTCTGGGAAATATCACTGATATCCCACACACGCTCCAGAAAATCCCCAAACAACCCACAAGACATTCCCTTTCCCTCAAATGCAATCAAAGGGTTTATTTTGGTGTGGGACATGGAGTGAGAATCTTCCCAAAAGCTAGCCCTTCCTTCAGGGAAAAAACCCCAGGTTGTGGGGAGCTGTAATTGCAAAGCATCCACTGCCTTTATTCCACAAAACCTTTGGTGACAACGAGCCCCTGTAGAGAAAACAGGGATGGAAATTTCCAGCAGAGCTGTGGGAAGAGGTGATTTTTTTGTGCTTGCGACTTTCAGAGGCACTTTGACAGACCCTAAGTTGGAGAGCTAAACTTTGTTTTCTTTTTATACTACCCACAGTAAAAAAAAAAAAAAAAAAAGGTAAAAAAAAAGTAAAATCCAGTCTTCAAATCTTAGGAACTTTTTTTTTTACCAGCAATAGTGGGAGTTGCATACCGAGGTGAAGAATAGTGTATGATCTTACAGTACATTTTAAATAGCTTCTGAAACATAAGCAACCCTAATTAACATTCTTATGGTACTGGAATTATAACAAGAAAGGCAATTTAATCTGTAAAACTCTATTTGTCACAATGACAATGATGAACAGAGGAAGAAAATGTTAAGAGGAAAATAGAAGAAGGAATGAAAAGAAGGAAGAGTAGATGCATCTCCAACGGTTATTAAGTGGGTGATAAAAATATTTTTGGAGAATGATGAAGACAAAGCAAAACCAACTGACCATTGAACTAAGCCAGACAATTGGGGAATTCCTCCTTCTCCAAGTCCTTTCTTCTGTGAAATGCTTTAATTCAGGTCTGCTTTCCCTTAATCTGCACACAAACTGGAATAGATAAGAGAACAATAACTTTGCGATGCAAGCAAACTAAAACAATTCTTTAATCCTCTGGCTCACCTAAATTCATGAACATCTTTGTGCATCTGTTTATGAAGTGGCAGAGTTCATGGCAAAGATTTCCTTTATTGGTTTTGAACAGCTTCAAGGACACCGATGGCACTCAAAAATCGGGGAGCTGTATCTAAATACTGATCGTTTCTTCCAACCTCTCTCAAGCCTGGCTCCAGCCAGAAAGCCCCCGAGGTGGAAGATGCGGAGCAGCGGGCTGCAGTGATCAAAGCAGCAATCTGAGGGAGGCATGGGCAGCTGGAGATCAATTTTTCAACCCTAAGAGGCAGGAATTATGCTATTTTAAAAGTTTCTTCTTCTTTTTTTTTTTTTTTTAATTTTCTCCTGAACATGACTTCAATTACTTTTTGCTTTCAGGCTTCTCAGTCCTGAATTTTTCTCACGTGCTGGTTAGACTCCAAAAGGAAAAATAGGGACCCTTACACGGATTTTGGAATGTTTCTCTTCAGTCCGGTTGGAAAAATATACTGAAATAAGCTACTGCCTTGGCAGACTTGCAACAGCAGACGTAGAAAGGCAAGCAGCTATTGCAGAGCTTCCATTTGGAGGGGGTTCAAAACGAAGTTAGTAAGTGCCGATGGCACGTGGCACCTGAAACTGGGGCGGCTTGTCTTACGGTTTGCTGATTTTATGGGTCCATAAACTGGACACCAGTGTCCAACAGTTCCAATTTCTATTGTGCCGTTACTGTCAGCGTATGAAGTTGTTATTGAATTGGAGAGTTTTGCAGCCCCTGAAGTGCTGCAGCGAAGGAGACGAGCTGCAATTGCACCCAGAGGGACCCAGCTGCGGTGTCCGCCCCGGTGCCCGGAGCTCTGCGGAGCCCCGCGCGCGGCTGCCTGGGAGCTGCTGGGGGGGCTGGGGCCACGCGCACCGGCCCCTTTGGTCTCCTTCTGATTCCGCTTCTTTGGGCTGAGCGTTGGTACCACCCTGGGTCCTGATTCTCTGCCCACCTTTCTTTATTTATCTGATTCTGGTTAGCCTATCTGATGGAAAGGCACAGATGTAAGTGTCCCAATATTTATTTTTAAATGTAATGCTCCACAGAAGGATTTGTTATTAACGGGAGCACCTGGCCATAGAGGCATTGCTCATTTTACTGAAATACAGATTGATGATGATCGCATTGCTTTTGCAGATGCTGCTGCAATGTTTATTCAAGTGATGTCTTCCATGCCCCATGCATCATCTCTAGCTAGAAACCTGTACCACTCTTTAATAAATATTTTGCCTCTAATGTCTTGGTGTGAGGAGATTTATGCACTGATTACTTCTTTAATCTTATTTGTTTAAGGAGCTCTTGTTTACAGAGCCCCTGACAGAGCTTCATGGATTGCAAACTGTGCCAAACGCTCCACGGTCTTTTATCTCCTGCAGACATCGGCTGCGCCCGCTGCCCCGGCTCCGCAGCCGCCACCGAGTGCCAAGGGGGGTGCTGGTCCAAGGCCGCGCTGGAGACCCCCCTTCTTCCCTTCCCCGGGGTCATTTTGTGAGTTGCAACAGGCAACACAGGAGTCAAGGGGCAGCTCCTCACCCCGTCTGACATGAGGCAGTTCCCCTAAATACGGGAATTAACCACCGTGTTGCTCTGCAGCCAGAAACTGCTTTCAACGGCTGCCCGAGTCCGAAGAATACCTTCCTGTCCACAGGCACTCCTCCCGCCGTGATGCCTGTCTCCCGCACGCCACAGCCGTTAGTTCAGCACTCTGTACGTGTTCATGTTACTGCGGCTTCAGAAACCTTTCTGTTCTTCAATGGCAACACTCCCCAGACTTCACCAGGGGCTTTAGCCTCAATGAGGAGCAGGGAGCTCGATTTGGAGAGCGACTCCAAAAAGGCAGTCTGGTCATCTCTGTGATTTCCTTGAACATTTGACCTATTGATCTCGTCAAAGTACATGAGATCCGTTTCTGAAATGGCAGCTTTTAAATGTCTTGATTAAATCAAGTAAGATTAAATGTTTAATTATTACAGAAACTTTCTAACACGTTAGCCTTTGTTATATCCTGTTGTTTCAATAATGGAGCAGATACCGTATTTCTTATCGTAGATGTAATTAAATAGCAACTGCTACATCTTGTTAGGGAATGTAAAGCAGAGGCTATACTTGTGACACAGTATAAAAGATAAAATAATTCATTATCAATATTTTTAAATGTACTGTCATATTGAGACAATTTTTTTAATCCTAACTAATGCAAAGTACAGCATAAAGACAATGTGGTACTCTAACCATAGCGAACCCAATGGAAAAAAATAAGTTTGTCTTCCCTCTTCCGTTATCTGCACATGCCTTCATGGTCTTTGTGGCCTCCGACAACAGTTGCTGTCCCTACTTTTTAAATAGACAGGCACAATAAAGCTGAAAAATGGACAGACCACGACTGTGTGTGAAAAACGAAGGAGGACCTTTAAAAGACCACCCGATACGGCAGCCTGCCGGGACCCTGCGTGCAATGGGTCTGTGGGTGGTCACCTTCCACGGGAGGTGTTCAACCTCCGGCTGCAAGGCGCCTGAAATAAAACAGCGACCGGGGCTGCACCCCGCGGTCGGACGCTGCGGGGCCAGAGGGCTGTGCTGGGGCAGGAGACGCCGCTGACCCGGCACCAGCTCATCCGTCCTCACGCGTTCTAACCGACGGCAGCCCGTGCTTGGGGTTGCTGCGGTGGGTTACCGGCGCTGACCCGGCACCCCGCGGCTGGCTGCGTTCGAGCCAGCAATGCTGCGCTGTGGCAGATGACGCGACCCTCTGCCCTCGGGCTGGGGGCTGCCGGCAGCGGGGTCTCGGGGATGAGTGTGAGTGGGACCAGCTCGGCTGTGAAGTGGTCTGGGCAGACAGAAACCCACCCTTATTTTCCATCCCTTTTACGTCTCTGCTGCCCGTCCCTGCCCCTTGCAAGCAGGGGAACGCCGCAGTCAGGTTGGTATATTTGGGGAAAGTGGTTCCTACTGAAGCAGCCCGAAGTGCCGTGTAGCCAACAGGATGCCAGAGGGTCTGGGGTCCCGTCTGAGCTGAGTCCTGGCCCCTTCCACATCCTGCGGTGCCTGCTTTCTGCCAGACCCATGGGAGCGGGGCTCCCGAGCTCCACGAGGCTCCGTAACAGCCAGGATCTGCGTCCCTGGGCACTTCATCTTAGCTGCATCCTCACGCGCCGTGCCCAGGGCACAGGACATCCTCCTGCCCTCCCGCCGGGCCCCCCTGGGCTGGGCAGCCGTGGCCCAGAGGATGCTGCTCAGAGGAGGGACAGCACCAGGCACTGGGTCATCGGTGCTCAGCCCCAGCTGGGCTCTTCTCCCCACGCTGCTTACTCCAAGGAGACCACCTTTGTTTCCAGGAGCTATTTCGAAGTGGGAGCGGGGCATGGTGGCAGTCTTTTTTTTAACGGGATAAAGCGGACAGAGTAAATCCTGCGCGTTTTCCACCTGTGAGCAACAGCTCAGCCCCAGCTTCCACCGCAGCTCTCAGCTGAAGCGCGGTGAATGCCACGGCCGCTCCGATAAGGAAAAACAACCGGCTTTCCTGCTTCGGCTGGGCAGCGGCAGGCCATGCGTCTGATAAGGCAGCGGGTGATGCAGCCGCAGATCGCCTGGCCAAGGCTGCCTCTGGTTTCTGTCCCTGTCTGTTCGCAGCAAAGTGCAACTACGGGACTCGCGCTTTGAAAAACGTGAAGAAATTTTAAGTGTCCATCACTAAAAGGATAACCTTTGTTTCAAAAAGCACCGCCTTAGTTTGATGGTTGCATCATGAGATATGGTTTGGTGCTCCGTGGGTTAATTACTCAGAGGTTCAGGTTTCATTTAGTGACCATTGATTTTTCTTTCTAATTTACATGTAGAGAATAATGTTTGTTAGTGTAAAGTTGAAAGAAAAATGAAAAATTAGCGATATTTTTAGTTTGGCTAACAAGGCACTACAGGCGTGATGAGACCTCCAAACATGCAAGTAATCCCACGTTAATGATCTCATTCTCACCTTCGGGTTAATCATATAGACAAATAGCAAGGCAAATCCTGGAATACTTCTTCAGTGCTGAAATAGCAGAGGAGCGGCAGAGTTGGCTTCCCAGAAAGCCATGGTAAAAAATAAAATGTTCCATGGTGGCACTTGAAAGCGGTACTGCCTTTTTCATTGGTTTTTCATTATTCATATTTTAGTGTAGGATAGATATCTTAAAAGATTATTCTATTATTTATTGTTTTGTAGGTTGGAAATTAATTTACATATATTACTGCAAGGAAGTCCCCATCGGTAAGGCTCTTGCTAGGAAAAGGTTATTTGTAATGACCAAATTCGTCACTGTTTGGAATCTCATAAAGGTCACAATAGAAGGTTTTCACTTGCTTTAAATAAAATTCTGTATTTTAAAAAGAAATGTGCTTAACTTTCATTTCATAGAAATATCAAACCTGTTTGCACTATAATTTACTTTTTGAGCTCTTGACATTTACCCAGCTGCCTGTCTTTGGAGAACAATCTCTTGATTTGGCTGGGAAGCGCTCGCAAGAACACTGTCAGTTACAAATTAGAGCGCGATGCTGCGCAAAGCGCCCGCATCCTGCCGGCACGCAGCGCCCTGGGCAGCGCTCGGGCCGTCCCGTGTGCCCGGGCTGGGGCTGCTCCCTGGGCCCATGACACCCGCACCGGGCAAACACGGCATCGTCCCGGCGGGCACTGCCCTCCTGCTCGTTCGACGTCAGTAGGGAGCCGAATGGCACAACCTGCCGCTTGGCGTGGTCCTGGTGAGCGTACGGGGGTGCGGAGCCTGCAGACCTTGCGGGAAGCTTCACCCAGAGAACCGCNGGGGGGGGTGGTGGCACCAGTGTCCCACGGGGGGGATCGGGGCCAGCGCTGCTGAGGGGACTCGAGCTGCTCCGCAGCAGCACTTTGCTGTTGGAAAACACTGCTCTTCATCTGTTGCCTGAATTATTTTTCCAGCAACCTGAACCTTTTAAGTAACAGCCCTTCAAACTGCATACCAGGGTATTGGAGGTGCATGCACCAGGGCTTAAATCACATTATCGATACAGTAATGTGCCCAGGGAGCAGAGCCATTCACCGTGGAGTCAGTGCTGTNCCCCCGGGGGGACAGGAGCCACCGCCACCTCCCGCTGCCTGGGAAGCCACGGCCAGGGGGGCTTTTAAAATAATATTTTCTTTTCGTGGCAGATGCGTAATGTGCTGCACTTGGCACCTCGTACCAGGTGGAGTTCAGTGCTCCACAAGTCGTCAACGCTTGAGCCCTGCTCTTTGCTGCTTCCCTTACCCAGCTGTTAGGGTCAAGTTTAAATTACAGCTTTTGGGGATAACTGGTGGGTTTACAGCAGATTGACCATTTTATTTACCTGCCATCATTATCTTAACAGGATACCCACACCCTTCGATGGGGCTCCGCTGCCTGTGACTCTTGCNCTAGTGCTGGATTAAGAAAGCAACTGAGTTAATGGGAGGCTCATTTAAACCGCACAAGCAAGCTGAGAGAATGGGATCAGTCCAATTAGTTCCAGAAATACATCTGTGTAACATTTCCATCAGCTAAGGAAGGAGAAGATAAAGCATTACACCACCCTGCATGTTCAACGCCAAAATAATAGTTCTTTTCTCAGGGTGCCTCTTGCAGGGTAACTACCGGCAGCTGCTCGGTAACCCTCTCACCTGCCTGCACGCTGTTTGCTCCTGCCCGCTCTCCAAAGGCATGTCCTGCCGCTGCCTGCAAGGGCCCTTCCTCCTCCT